>RCWM02000569.1:217500-680096 GCA_003667255.2 Euschistus heros | reverse complement strand
ATATCAATTTTTTCGAAAATCAGTTGCATTCCTCCTCCCCCCTGTCGCCAACCTCGGAAAAAAAAAAAAAAAAAAAAAAAAAAAAATTGTTTTACCCTTATAGAATTATCGGTATGTAACTGAATATCAAATTACAACGGGTATAGAGATGAAGTTTACACATCAAGTCGACGCGCTTTCCGGACGGCCTCACATTTTGGCTCCACAAGTTTGACCTACACGCTATCCTGTTTGAGGCTCGTCCGTACGGAAAGAGTGTATGTGTAAAGGCACCTATTGATAGGAATAAAGTATCAATCAATATCAAATATAAACCAGACATGATTATAACAGATCTAAATTAGGTTATAGTTTTGTGTCATTCTGTAATAGCATTTATTTAACCGCTCTTCATCTTCTATTAATTGAGGCATTAAATTTTGGAACTCCCCGAATTCGTCTCGCCCCATGTTGATAGGATGGACCCATTCTCTAGACGAGTAAATGGATGCAAAGCAGACATTTAAGCTCTTCTTCTTCTTCCAGCATGTCAAAAAACACGAAATAAAAGTCATGGTTGGGAGGTTCAATAAAAACTGTCGGGAAACGCAATGGACACTGAAGTAGTTGCTATACGTCAGGCCAATGTGAACACCGCTTTATATAATATTATATAACGATGCCTTTTTTATTATCAATTATCACGATATTATCAGTTATTATCACGATGCCCGTGACAAGACATGGGAAAACACGTAACGTCAGAGTAGTCTGTGCTTAGCTTATACCATAACACATAACACGAAACAGTTTCGTGTTGCGTGTTAAGGCGAGAGGTAGTCGTAGAAGAGAGCGCATGTCATCCACCCGCTTTCCGATCTGCCCAGACCCCAGCCAGCAGAAACACTATTTAATACATATTGTGGGATACGTTCATATTTAAAAACTATTGCCCTCCAGCATTAGCATTGACTAGTACTGTTACGCATTAATTGTTATTTGCGTTCACTTGTTGGTAAACGTTTTTATTTCCCTTAATGGATAATACCCTGTTTCCCTTTGGGTTTAAGACAAACGTGCCTGCATTTTAGACTCTTATTGGATCTTTTAATATATTCTCCAAGCCATTTTCATTCAAATACCATTCCACTCCACTAAACAACTTTTCTTGACTTCTAGGCGAAGCCGATGCTTTGGTTATAGTCAAGTTTTGTGCTACACGTGTTGCGATTGTAGGGTTTTTTTAAAAAAAACTTTGGTACCAAATACGCTCAGGCCGATCATCAACTAAGTCGTTTTTCCCTCTTTAAGTTTTTTTCTTAATAGTTTTTGGACACTGTCCAAAAAGTTCATTTTTGTGAACTGGGAATCCTGCGTTGAAACTGTTGTATCCAAAATAACTAGTTTTTTTTTCGTCCATCTGTGGAAGGATTGGACAACGCTCTACTTTCTTGATTTTTGTGCCATTGATTAATCTTCTTAAACTTGTTCGAGGACCTATTTTTCGCTACTGTTGCTAGAGGAATATCTAGTGACGCATCTTGAGTGGCTTTCTCAATTTCCTGCTCATTGTATCGCAACCAACAAGACCTCGCTGTCATCATTGAACCTGACAATAGATAATAAAATTAAGAATTCATAATATAATATATATATATATATAATAAAATATAATGGAAAGCACCATTAGTGGACAGGGGGTGTCCACTATTTAAACACGAATCTTATATCTAATGATTTGTGGACACCTAACCTTACCTCAACAAGAAATTGTTTAATGCGAAACAAAATACGGAAAACGCAAAGAAAACATTCTATTCTATAAGTATGGATTGAATATTTGATATTTATCAACATTTAAGTGTGAAAAAAATAAATGTATTCGCTTACTTCCTAAGCAAATCCAACAGGTGTAGAGCCAATTTCAGCTGTAAACAAAAGAAGCCAAGTGCAAAGGCAAAGGTTGGTTTTCCTATGGTACCTAACGCCATTTCTGGTATATCATATCAACTGTAGAGGACACTACTAACCTTGCTCGGCAAATTCAACTTGATTGGACCTCCATAAACCTTATTATTAGCATTTAAAACTCCAAGTGGCCACTATTGGATCAGTGCCCACTATTGGGTCTTTTACCCTAATATATACATTTATAATAAGAAATAAAATGAAATTATTGAAATGATTGTTTTATATAAACAATGATAAGTCAAATAAATTTCCCTCGCAGCTGCGGACAAATAACGGGGGAGAAAAAATGGCGTTAAAAAACTTATATTATTGAGAAAATTAGTTAAATCTAATAAAATAAAAAGATCGCTAAACTAGAGAGATTAAGCTTTGTAACCTGTAACATTTAGAATAAAAAGAGCCTGTCCATAAAAGCAAAGATCAGGCACTATAATACTGTAGTAAAGCCAGTTATACTGTATGGGACAGAGACCATGAACCTCCCTAACCTGGAAAGAATGCTGAAAGTAGAAAGAAAGATCCTAAGGAGAATTTATGGCCCTAGGAAAATCCAGGAAGGATACCGGTTAAGATCAAATGAGGAGATCTATAAAGAAACAACGAAAATAGAAACGGATATAAGAATTAAGAGACTGAAGTTCTATGGACATATGGTAAGAATGCCTGAGGAAAGACTTAATAAGGCTATTTTTTTTAGAAAATTTGGGATTACAAGAGTGCACAGGGATACATAAAACAGCTAAAAGAGGAGACTAGTAAACTGAGGATTGAGGACCGTGACTGCCTTGATAGAGAAGAATATAGAAGGAAACTACAAGGAATAGCGGTTCTTGTGGACAGGAATGAGCCGAAGGAGGGTATGGCCTGGACAGAAAAGAGGAAACAGAGGCAATCAGAAAGAATGAAGGAGATATGGATGATGAGAAGAATCAGAATTAAAAATCCATCTTCGTAATATTCGCGTGGCCGCTATGGCCTTTTCGTGAAAAAAAAAAAAAAAAATAAAACTCAAAGAAAATTATTCATAGTGCACTTCGTTAAAGTCATATTACAATAGAACTCGTTTAGAAATTATGATGAATGTTTCTTGGATTAATTGCCATGGCTAAGTATATCGCTGACGACCTGATCGGTTGTGATACGGGGTACCTTGAGTACGTGAATGTTTATAGTCTTCAATCTTTTCCCTGAAGTTCACTCCCATCGACATTTTACGAGAGAGACACCCTGGGTGAACATCTAGGTTAGAAGAAAATGAGAAGAAGAAAAAAAAAATATGGTGGCGAAAATATTCGCCTACTGAAGTCGTGGCGACGATCTTTTTACTCGATCAAAAGTTGAGACAGGACTCGTCTAATCTTGAAGAAAGTCGTTGGCAGTAAACAGTATTGCCCTACCCTTGATTACTCTAGTACAGGGGTTCCCAACCTTTTTGCACCTGCGTACTAATTGACCTTTTGAGAGAACTTTTGGCGTGGCCGCCAGATATAAATATTTTAATAAACATATGGTTTGTAAGGAATAATCAACTCCATCGTGAATTAGACATTGAACCAATAGACGATTTCATCAAAAAATGCTTCACCAGGTTTCATAGCAAGTTACCAGCGGTAAAAGGTGCAGTAGCTTTCAACATAGGAAAGCTACGATTAAGCTAAGATCACGTTCCTCTGACCTATACTTGCATTTTCCATCGAACAACTTTATACCAGCATTCCTTCCATATCCGATCCGCTACCCTCTGGCAACACTCTCCCTCATGGAAATAAGACATGGCTCCTTTCTTCAAGCTCATAATTAAAAACACCGTCCTTTTCCAGTTATCACTCTCACCCCAGTCAAACGCCAGTCAATATGAACAATAATTAACATTTAATTTGGTCAAATTGAATAAATTATTTGATAAATTTCTATTTTATATAATAATAATAATCCATTTATTTGTTCCAAAATGGTACATAATCATTTGTTTTATAAACATTTGTTTCACTTTAGTTGTTTTTTGTTTCTATACAAAGAAGTATTCACTTCGCTACTATTAACACTTGACGATTCATATGTGTTGTGTGTATGTAAATGTGTAAATGTGTTGCAGTAAGCGAAGTGAATACTTCTCTTTGTATAGAAAAAAAACTAAGTGAAAACAAATGTTTATAAAACAAATGGATTATGTACCGTTATGGAATATATAAAGGATTATTATTATTATATAAAAGAAACTTTATCAACTAATTTATTCAATTTGACCAAATTAAATGTTAATTATTGTTCATATGGACTGGCGTTTGACTGGGGTGAGAGGATATACTGGAAAAGGAGTGTTTTATTTATGAGCTTAAGAAAGGAGCATGTCTTATTTCAGGAGGGAGAGTGTTCCAGAGGGTAGCGGATCGGGATAGGAAGGAATGCTGGTATAAAGTTGTTCGATGGATAGGCAAAGTATAGATCAGAGGAACGGGATCTTGTGAATCGGGAGTAGAAGGAAGACTTAAATTTCAGCAGATTATAAATGTAGGATGGGCGATGGTAATAGATGACCTGATGCAGGAATGAACCCAGGAAGTATAATGTGCGAGTGGATGGGTAGAGCCACTTCAAGGTAGTGTACAGATGTGCAACAAGGGGACAAATCGAACGAAGCAATTCTAGTAGTGCCGTCTGTATATGTAGCTTTTAAAGTATCATTTGTAACAGGTATGTCATGCGTCTATGTTATGTATAGCAATGGCTCAAGAATTATATCTTTGAGGCACACCGGCGAAGATTGGTCTTATGGACAAGATTTCTTAACCCTGTCGGGGGGAAGAAAAATCTGTCAGAAAGGAATGGCTGTTGTAGAATTAGATAGTATGTGGATGATTACAGTATGAAGTAAAGAGAGTCCTTGATGCCAGACCCTATCGAAATCTCTCAGCAACATCGAGAAATACACCAGCCGCATACAGCTTTTTTTTTGCTATATAATCTCCCACTCTTTGTAATTGTTGTAAAGAAGAGTGTGAAAAACAAAGCCGAATTAATGGTCTAGTAAAAATTTGTTCGTCAACTAGAAAGGGTTAAATTAAAGAAGATGTTACTGGTAAAATAAACTTTTTATTATTATTTTTTAGGTTATACATCTTAATATAAAACAAGGAGGTAAAATTACGAATGTGGTAGCTATATGATTTTCATTATTTATACTTATTTAAAAGTAAAACCATCAGTGCTAACATGATACATTCTACAAATTTATTGAGATACTTCCTGTACTATCGGTTTGAACCTGAGCTTGGCACTGGAGTTCGGGAGTGAGTAGGGGCATGTTATCCAAGACGATATCCTCTTTTTTTATCCCCCATCTTCGCTCGAGGGTAGAATGACGAGTTGAGTAATAGAAATATCACTGCCAACCTTATCTGGAGTAATGCTAATTTAAAACCTGCATTAAAAAATAAATTCATGGATTAACTGATTGTAATTAAATTATACAACTTTAATAAATTTATGATTCGGAAAATTAAAGGTTATATCCAATATTTTACCTGTTATGGTTTTGATAATTCAAGTATGATATTCTAGAAATAAAAAAGCATACATAACTTTGATTAAGTATAAAATGACGATTATAAAGTTTATAAGTTGCCTAGAAATACTTATTGAGAATATGCGCCCATTTTAAGAAACGTTGAAATGAGGCCATAGTGGAGGTTAAACGAATGTTACTTGTTTTGTATAAGGACTCCTGATTAGTCCATACTCAGATTTGATTTGTTGATCTAGGTGCGATTTCGGGTAAATCTCCTTCTTTCACAACCGTTGGCCAAGTAGCAATACATCTTTCCTTAGTACTGAACCTAAGTAGTACATGGAAATTAGTATCAAACCTTGAACTACAAAAAATAAATAGAACTGACTGCTTGGAATTGTTCACTATAAGAAATAAGAGCTAGGTTAAAAGCCGGTATTGCTTGTTATTTCTCGATCGCCCAAATTACTCAGTTCGCGTTTACTCTCCAAAAATTTAAAAAATAGGATATTCAAAACTATTATACTACCAACAGTTCTCTACGGATGCGAAACATGACCGCTTACTTTAAGGAACAACGCCTCATAGTTTTTCGAAAATAAAGTACTTCGTAGAATATTTGGCCCAAAAAAATATGAAGAAACCGTAAAAATAATTTAGAAGGCTTCACATTGCGGAACTGCGCGAGTTACATCCGGTAAATATAGTTCAAGTAATAGCAGTGCGGCGCTTAAAATGGGCATTTAAAGTCGTTGGGTTTTAATAATGATCGAATTCCGAAAAAAGTAATCAGTTTTGAGCCGTCAGGTAGACCGAGACGAAGATGGGAGGATTGCGTCAGGGCCGACCTGGGGATTAGGGTTTTGGAGGAGAGGGTTGAAGGGATGAGTGGCGGTCAACGGTTTGTCCTTCGGGTTCGCTAAATCTTAATTTATTTATTTTTAATGATGTATAGAACACAAATTGTTCTAAAAGTAACGATCTCCGATTTATTTGACCAAACAGCTAAGACCTAAAACTATTTCGAGGAAGACTTTTTTTACCAAATTTAGAGCTAAGGATGACGAACACTTTCCAGCAGTTAAACTTTTTAATGTAGTGGTACATGATTTTTTTAATTTTATTTATTTATTTATTTTTATGATATATATATGATTTAGCTGACATATATAAACCTAGGTTACAGATACGAGTATTAGGATGTACAATGATTTCTTTACATAACTTACCAACGCAAATCCCTCGGCCCGTCCCCAAAAGGAAGGAAGATGTTTTTAGGGATGGAGTCTTTGTTCTCTTCCCCTCCCTTCGAAAACCTTTCTGGGTCGAATTTCTCAGGATCCGGGAAGTACTCTGGGTCCTTATGGAATGGTCCGATAGGAACGTAGACTTTGGTGCCTTTTGGGTATCGGCGTATTCCCTAGGGACAGTGTCTTCTGTACAAGAACGGGACAGCATGGAGGCTTGACTGTGTGTCCTCAGGCTTTCTGTAAAATTAATAAAACATCATCTCAGCAATTAATATTTTTTGTTGTAATGAATTTATTAGTTAATTAACCAAATACAATAAATTTATTTTTAATTTTTATATTTATTTATATTTCGGCCTTGCTAAGTAGTCTTTAACTTTCCAATTTAGGTCCTTTCCCTCTGGTTTACCAATTTGGGGCGGTGGACCACAGAATACAGAATATGATAGAGGCGGTTTGACAGGTGGGGGGGGGGGGGGGAGATGGCTCCCAGCGAGGAGCGCTATCCCCATCACCTTAACCCCGGCTGTCCCAGTCAATACCACTGTTTGTCCCCCGTGTTTATTTGGAACAATTGGTAATTATTAGGTCTTTGTTGTGAGTATTTTTGTTTTTTTGTTTTTTTAATTTCTCAATTGGATTAAAAAATGTCGTGCAATGCCGCGTTTGGATGTTCTAGGAAAGAGTCCAACAAGGATTTAGAACCTCCAATAACACCGGTACATTTTTAAACGCACCAAGTTTAGTTTTTCAATAAATCGAAAGAAATCTTCCCTTTCGCCACTGTAAAAATATGTTTGTTGTGGAGCTTTTTTAACTTTATTGTTAAACTCCCCTATATTAACAATAGTAGGTATTGCAACCACATAATATAGAATATTCCGTATATTCAATTAGGATGATAAATTAATTACCAATTCTATTGAAATTATTTTTATTGGAAAACTATTTTTCGAATGTTAAACATTAACACATTAAGACGACGTTTTACAATAATAATAAATAGTTTTTAGATTTGGATAAATCTTTAAAAGGTAAACAGTTCCAATTTTACCTTTTATTTTTTCCTCAGCTTTTCTTCAGTTGAAGGGAACGAAAAAAGTGGATTAAAGCCCCGAGGCAAGAAAAATGGAAGCCAACAAAAACAAGTGTTATTTGTTTCAAAACATTTTAAAGAGGGCGATTTTTGACAGATCTTCATTTCGAGTAAATCTCAAGAAAGGTGTAATTCAGTCGGTTTTTTGATTTCCCGGATCATTTGAGACAGAAAGATTATTAAGGCATATATAAATTTTTACGCTTTACCCCAAATGCGTAGAATTTAAACTTAAAAGTTTAACGTTGGATTTTTTTTATTTTAGGAAAGGGTGGCAATAAAAAGGCTTGCGACTCCATTGAAAAATATTAGATCTCCAAATAAAAAGAAATTTCAAAAAATATAGAGATCACTAATAAAAACATAAACGAGCTCAAAAAAACAACTTGATGAAAGATTTGTACAGCTTCGAAATACAGCTGATTCATTAAGCTTCACTGAAAAATTCATTTTCTACCAAAAAAAAAAATACTGTTTGAAAAGAAAAAACAAATTTAAAACCTTATGCGGTATAAGAAGAAAAACTGCCTACAGATACAGTCTACAAAAAACTGTGAAGAAAAAGAAACTAAACTAATTAAATGGAGAATAGAAAACTTGCTTTCGTTACTTCTAAAACAATACCTTGGGAGATCCTTCTTTCTAGATTTCCACATTTTTTAGAAGATGGCTCTCATTACTCATTATTAATCAGATCGATCGGAATGATATTTGTGGAAGTCCGAATCCACCATTTAAAAAAAATAAAATATCAATGATAATATACATACAAATAAAATAAGAACAAGATGTAATTAATTTTCTTTTGGTAATATTTTGTTTTATTTTCGGTCTTAAACTACCTGAATGTGATAAATTTTTAAACAATTAGAAGGAATCTAATAAAATTCGTAAGAGAGTTGAAGCCTAAATATTAGATGATGAAGTTATAAAATAAGCCTTAGACGGAACTGAAGGAGGTGGGGATAGAGCCGGCCGAACTGGAGCCAGGGGAACCTTACGGCATTATAGTCCAAGCAACGAAGGATTTTTTTTAGAGGAACTTATTCATGTAGAAGGCAATTTTGGCTCAGTTGTAGGGGAGGTGTCCTTAACACTACATACTAAAAGTACTGGGGGGGGGGGGGCTCTAAAGGTCCGTTTTTTCAGTTTTTCGTTAATCACTCGAAAACTCTCTTGCCTCTAAAAACGAAAATATGTTTATGTACTAAATTAATTTACATAAAATCGTTTACAAGAAGGTTCTATACATTTTTGTTCTGGGATTAATGTTTAAGAAGATTATAAGTGGGGGAAATATGGAAAATGTAAAAAAAAAAAAAAAACACGTTTTATTGTTAAAATTTATATATTTATTGTTAAAATTCCAATGTTAATTGTTACAAATGAATAGTTTATTATAATTAATTGAATGTTTATTGCTAAAAATTATTGTCGTTAAGCCTAATATGCTTATTATAGTACTTGCGGTAAGTCGCATTTTTTTTCCTCAAAAAATACGTTTGTCGGTACTCTTTTGGCTTTAACTCCGAAAACTATTTGTCTAACCTCTAATTTCTCTTTTTCATCTTGAAGCTGGTTAAATTTATTATCATATACCATATATTTAATTTTAAATACGTTCCGTGAAATATCATACCACCTCACTGAATTCCGCGTACCGTTGTGAAATCCTTATTTTTTCGGAACATTTCTCTTTATAACTCTAAAAATATTTGTTCGATTCTGAATTTCTTTTTTCCATCTCATAGCTGGTTAAATTTTCTATTAGATCCTACATAGCAAATTTTGATTTAAATCCGTGAAACACCCATGCCAGCCCTCATAACATATCAAAAATGTCATGTTTTGCCAAAGCATACACATTTAGTGTGATAGCATGGATATTACACGGAATATAATTAAAAGTCGTAGATAGCACCTGATAGATAATTTAAGTAGCTTTAAAATGAAATAAAGCAATATGGGATCGGACAAATTGTTTAGGCGTTTAGAGAAAAAGATGCCAAAAAAGAATTAAATTTTACAACAGTTCGCAGTTGTATAGTGTACTGGCAAGGGTGTTACACGGAATTTTATCAAAATTTTAATATATAGCATCTAATAAACATTTAACCAGCTATGACGCCATGGAAAAAAGAAATTCAGAATCGAACCAATATTTTAGAGTTATAACGAGAAATGTTCCGAAAAAATAAGGATTTCACAACGGTAGGCGGAATTCAACGAGGTAGAATTGATATTTTTCACGGAACGTATTTAAAATTAAATAAATGGTACCTGATAATAAATTTAACCAGCTTTAAGATGAAAAAAAGAAATTCGAGATTAGACAAATAGTTTTCGGAGTTAGAGCCAAAATAGTACCAACAAACGTGTTTTTGAGGAAAAGTGCGTCTTACCGCTAGTACATGTTTTTTTTACATTTTCCATATTCCCCCTATTATATCTTCCTGATCATTGATCCCAGAACAAAAAAGTATAGAACCTTTTTTGTAAACAATTTTATGTAAATTAATTTAATATATAAACTATTTTCGCTAGAGGCAAGAGTTTTCGAGTTATTAACGAAAAACAGAAAAAATCGACCTTTAGAGCCCCCCCCCCCCCAGTACTTTTTTAGTATGTTGTTAAGGACAATTCCTCTACAACTGTGCTAAAATGGGCTTCTTCCTACATGAATTATGCCCTCTATTTGGCCTTTTTTGTCTTCGTTGCTTAGACTATTAGTCATTCTGCCCCTTCTACTATATTCTGTAGTTCTGGGGTGGACCATACAAGTGAAGGTCGTGAGTTAATTTTAACTGTTCTCTTAATTTCTGCCCCCTGTTTATATCATTTAAATAGGCATGTATCGATTCTCAATTTCATCGATTCTTGAGGTAAGAAATCGGTATCGATAATCGATAATCCAAAGTCAATTCCTAGGAAACCGATCGATACCTCCTGATGTTGGCTATAGTTTTGTGATATCTAATTATGTTATTGTAATACATCACTCTTCTCCTAATGTACAGAATCAAAAACCAAAGGAATCGTATCGGCATCGAGTCAATTATTGGAGAAAGATGGGGTGAGCAGAAGAAAATGTTAACTTTGAAAAGTAGTATTCTATAGTTTAAAACATGTATTCTGAAATAAAGCTATACTTATACAAGACTCCTTTTGCAACAATCGACTATAATACATAAATACCATCATATAACTTACCATTTAAAATGCCATGTTTAAGTAATTAATAGAGGAAATTTTGTCTAGATCGAAATCCGTTGGGGATTTTGAAATAGAAGAAATCTCTTTCCTTAACCTGTCCCTGCACATCCTGATGGTTGGCTAAGTCTAAGAGGAAGAAGGCAAGTTGGTTAGACGAAGTTTCGGTACTAATCCGCGTAAAAACGTCATGCAGTGTGCTGCCAATTCGATAGTTGTATAAACTAAAAAAAAAAAAAAAAAATTTCTTTCATTATATGGTGAATAAAAAATCGAAATAATTATTGAAGTATTTATTTACCCGGTTTATTTTCTTCTTTCAACTTTTGATTCAACTTTATGATGTAGTTGATGAAGTCGTTTTTCGTAACTTTCGAGTTGGATCTGTATTCGATCATTTCTTGGACGAAGGATTTGAAGAATTCTTCAGCATCTTTCAGACAAAATCCTAAGAGGAAATATGTATTAATACATTATATTGTTAAGGAATTGTAAATATATAATTTATTTCTTTGAATGATTGAAGTGTTGTGTCGAAATGATCAGCATACATCTAAAATAAAGAAGAGTATCACTGGTGTCCTGACTGGAATAGAAAAACAGGATGTGGTAGGTTTCAGATTATTACATCATAATAGTAGATATGTTGATTGAATTATTTTTGATGGAATAATTCAAGATTTGATATACTAATATTGCAGGAATTATAATGACTTGGTCGTTCGTGATTGAAACGTCTTAAGTGAAGAAAGATGTGTAAACAGTGTAGCTAGATTTTTCCCTACTGTAGTAGGATTTATCTCTCCTTTGGGCGTATGGGGATTCATCAAAAACTTGTAAGTATTTTTACTTTTGAAGATGAAATAAAAACTAAAAAATTGTTTTGAGGTCCTACTTTTTCTTATTAAATAGGTAATACGAGGTCAGTGTAATACTATCGATTGTTAGGCCTTCATAGACTGGACTATATATACCTATACTCGTATCTGTATATTGAAGTTTTTTTTTTTTTTTTTTTTTCAAATTTAACCTCTAAACACTGGACAATCTGTATGAACAACAAAAATTGTTTTTTTTTCATCCGAAAAATAAATTGTTTTTATTAATTGTAAATGCAATAATTGTAACATACTATAAAACAAAGTAGGTCTGTAAAACAATAAGAAAACGTTACCTTGGTAACCATAACTGTTGCCGGCTCTCGGTTTGTCTGTTTCCATAGTTACAACATTAAATTTCTCCAACAGCTGAGTTTAGATATTCTTCTTAAATACTTTATGGTATGACTTTGATATTATCGTCGGGCTCATTTATTTTATATGGAGGCTGATTTAATAAATTGAGCGTAACAAAAATCACTAAATAATAAAAAAATAAATAAAATAGAGAATTACTTTAGCTTGAGGAAGTTGGCAAGCTTGGGCAATAAAAAGTGAAGGGTCATCGCCAACGGAGAAGATTTAAATATTTTCTCTGAATTCGCATACTTGACGAAATTGTTCTCCGGATCAGTAAATGCGGTAGGTTTCTATACCGAAACCGCATGAGCAGGAGTTGTCCACAGTGAACAGGAATGAGAGCTGCTTCGCCTAACCCACAATAACAAAAATTTCAAAAATAATCAATAATAAAACTGTGATAGTTTAAATTTATAAATTAAAAAAAAAGAAGAAGTTAATAACATAATACCGCTAACTGGTTCCATCTTCTTTTCGTTCAAATAGTTGACCATATTTTCAGCTACCGTGTACATTATAGGAAGGACCTCCTTGAACCTTACTGTTGTCAATTTGAAGCTGAATGTTCCGAAGCTCCTTCCACCTGCAAAGTATGTTCATTTTCAAATATCACTATTTGTAATAATTAATTTTTAATGGAATATTAAATTGAAATAATATGACTTATAATTTGATGTAGGTTTAATTATTTGAGTTATTCTCCCAGAAGGGGCGATTCCTCGTCCCATCAGTATCAGACAATAGAATATGTCTGACATGTACTTTTATAAATAATTTGAGAAAAAAAATAACATATTTCAAACATCAAATTTTCATTGTCACTCGGTCCCAGCCTATTTTTTGAAATTATAAAAGCATTACTAACAAGGGGACGTTTGGAGTTGTAACTCACAGATTTGAATGCCGATTTGTGTGTGGGTAGTAGAGCTGACCAGTGACCTATAATAGTGCAAAACTAGAGTTATAGCCCACCAATGGGCATTAGGAGCCGAGATAAAAAAAAAAAAAATGAAAATCACGTTTTATTTTTTTTTCTCAGCTCTCAGTAAAGATAGAGAAATGATTCTTTCACGCTTAATTGCAGTTATATATGCTATTAGAAAAATACTTTCGTAATGCTCAAGACACACACGGCTTTAGGGTGCTCAAAAACTCTAAAAAAAATGACAAATTCCATGGAAATCCGCTGTAAAAAAGTGGATTTTTTTTTTTATGAACAACTGACCTCAAGTCCCGATTCACCACACCATAAAACCCTTATATGTGAAATTTTACCAAAATCAAAAATATCGATATTTCTACCCGTTTCGAGGAAGTTAAAATTTTGAAGTTGAGATTTCATCAACAATTTCTAATGGCCATAACAACTGCTGCGTTCAACCGATTACAGTATTATTAGCATCAATAGAATCAGCACATATTTTGCTTTTTATCCATGTATATATCATTGGGATTGCTCAAGATTTTAGTGGACAAAAACTGATGTGAATGAAAAAATCCGAGGTCAGCTATAACTTGAGATATCTCAATAATGGGAAATCCTGCGACCTCCGGATTTGGGCTAAACTATGCAGTTTTACGGCTTTTAGATAATCTTAAAATATGGTTTTAATCAGTGGCGAAATGTGTGAGATAGTGCAAATTATAAAACATTTTTTCACAAATTGACAAATTTCATACAAAATTTTAAAGGTAAAAAAAATTGTTTTTGATTTCAACAAAATTTTGTTTCTACATGTTTTTTGAGCTGAGGAATCTGAAAATATTATTAGTTTATAGTTTAAACATTTTCCTCACCCAGTTGTTCATGAAAAAAAAATTCCACTGATTTACAGCGGATTTCCTTCGAATTTTGTCATTTTTTTAGAGTTTTTTTGAGCACCCTAAAGCCGGGTGGTGTCTTGAGCATTAGATATTTTTATATCTAATAGCATACATAACTGAAATTAAGCCTGAAAGAATCATTTCTCTATCTTGACTGAGAGCTGAGAAAAAAACAACGTAATTTTCATATTTTTTTTTTTTTCTTGGCTCCTAATGCCCATTGGCAGCTATAACTCTAGTTTTGCACTATTATAGGTCCCTACGACCCACACACAAATCGGCATTCAAGTCTGTGAGTTACAACTGCAAACGTCCCCTTGTAAGCTAAAATGAATGATATTTTGGTTTCAGTATTTTCTAGGCTGGTAGGAAAAGGTTAGAAGATTGCAAAAAAAACCTTAAATTGAGATTTTAATAGATTCGCAAAATGGTAAACACCTGCTAAAAGTGTGTCCCAGAGTTTCGTTTCATTCCCTCAACAGCAGTGATGGGTCGTTATGGGTGGAACGGAACTTGGAACTGGTTCTAACTTTGAACCGGTTTAGAACAAAACCAATTGATCAAATTTTTCGTACCACCTGGAACGAAAACCAACGCCAAAAGATCTCTCGTGTAGTAGAGTTTATATTGTACTTCTGGTCTCGTTCCACCCTAGGTCGTTCCGACTGCTTTGTAGCGTTGATCCTTTCGCTGTTGATCCCCCCCCCCCATCCAGCCAGCACCCACTCCTCGCGCACGGGAATCTTAAAAAAAAATCGCTTTCTTTGAAATTCCCTGTTCTGTCAGCGGAGCTCTTCTTTCGGATTCAGAGAAATGAACCACTCTGATGGAAGATTCCAAAAAACCTTTAATCGAGATTTTAATAGATTCGCAAAATGGTAAACAATCTGCTAAAAGTGTGTCCCAGAGTTTCGTTTCATTCCAAAACAAGTTTTTTTTTTACATTTTAATAACTTTTTTCTAATAGAATCACAATGTTGAAATTCCGACGAAATGACAGAATGGCCCAGGGCTTTCCAGAATTAATGATATTCCACTAATCCCTGTTGAACAGATCCGCTATCTAGGACTCTACTTGGACAAACGTCTAACTTGGAATCCACATACAAGTCTAAAACGACAAGAAACTGCCCATCGTTACAGACTACTTCAATATTTATTAGAGAAACGTTCAAAGATCCCAATTAATTAACAAAAGACTCATATATGTGACTATGATTAGACCTATTTGGACGTACGGAGTTGAGCTTTGGGGCTCAACTAAACCATTCAATTCATCTCGAATCCAATCCTTACAATCCAAAATCCTTCGAAAAATCCTCAATGCTCCTTACTATGTGACCAATAAACTAATCCATAAAAGACCTTAATGTTCCTTATATTGCTGATTTAGCCCAGACCAGATACCTATCCTTCCATAGTAAGCTCCATAAACAATCCAATCCACTAGTCTCCCAACTTGCTTCCTCCTCCATCCCTGATAATCCTCAGAGGCGTTTGAAAAGAAAATGGCCTAGAGACCTTTTAGTGTAGATTTTATTGAAGTGCTACTTGTGAGTAGTTCTTCACAAGTTATTTAACATGCATTATATTGTATTCACTGTCAACACATTTACTTGTATATTATTTTGTACAGGTGTAAATATCAATAAATGGAAAAACAAAACAAAATTCTTTTAACATCGCGAGATAATTAATATCTTAACTCGAAATGTTGTTTATCCGGTTGTCTGATGAATTTATTTTTTCCTTTTTGCATGTTTTCTAGAATACAAGAGTTTTATTGATGAAAAATAAAACATATTATTATCAGTTTTTTTTTTTTTTTATTGAGTAATAATTACAGTCTGCCACAAATGTGGGGAATAAGTAATATAGATGGCTTAATGATTACATTCACACAATATTTACAGTAAAAAAAAGTTTAAAAAAAAATAAGGATAATAATAATAAAAGATATAATAATAAAAAAAAAAAAAAACTATACTATACATAGTTTATTATATATACAATAATATATAATATAGATTATACATCTGGATGAAATATATATATTAAAAAAATAAAATAAAATAAATAAAGTAAGTGAAAATAACACAAAATTAAATTAAAGGTTAAAAATACAATTAAACTTTATTCACAATTTACGTTTATTCTAGAGATCCCCCGACCAGACCCGTCCCTTCACTTATGAAAGGACAAGCCAGGCACAGAGGATTCCCAGCTCTTCTCGCTCAGCTGCGTCACTGAAGTAAAAAAACAGTGGAGGCTGAGTGAGAGCGCTATATACATTCACTCAGGGCATGAGTAGAGAAGCTGGCCATTGCCAGAACTAAAACATAAATAAATTTTACAAAAGATCTCGGGGCCACTGTCGTTTTAGTCTGCGAGGGGGGTTATCAGGATGTGTGGAAGCGGATAGTGATTGAGCCAGAGGGTTAGGATGAAAGGAAAGATTACGGATGGTATAGTGAGATCATTATGTAGGGTTTTCTTGGAGACATAATAAGGAGCATTTAAAATAGTTCCGAGGATTTTAGATTGGAAGGATTGAATGCGTTTGATATTCGACATTTTTGCTGCCGCCCACAGTTCAAATCCATAAGTCCAAATAGGTTTGATGATGGTAAGGCCGTTTTCAAGAAAAAAACGTAAAACTAGTAAAAAGTCCCGATTCGGACTCTATTAACTGTTTCGGACATGCACATCTTTACTAGATTAACCAATTTCTTTGGTATCCCCAGTTCAATCAAAATATCAAACAGTTTCTGGCGGTTAATCGAATCGTAAGCCTTTTGGAAATCAACATAGAGCTGATGCACTACGCCCTTAAATTCTAATTTTTTTTCTCTAAAATTTGACGAAGGGAAAATATTTGATCGATAGTTGAACTCCGGCTAAAACCACATTGATAGTCTCCAATTATTTCCTCCGCGTCATCAGTAGTTCGGTTCGTTAGAATTGATGTAAATATTTTATGACCAGATAAAAAAAAAAATAAATAAATAAATAAAACAAGATACAATACTCACTTTTCCATTCCTTTTGCGACAAAAGGATTCAACGCAAAGAGAGGATCAGTTTCCTTCTTCATCTCCATTACGTTATCTGTGAACTTATTGAAGTCTTTAACAAGCACTGTTTTCACTAATTCTGGATCAGTGACAAGCAGCATTGGAGTCAACAGCAGATAAAATCCAACCAATCCATGGCTTTTGTACTTGCTAAAAATAAATATTTAATGAAAGTTAATTCCTTAACTTGTTTCATGACGTAAAATGTTTACCTGTATAGGTCGCCGAAGAAGTCCTGGATATACTCTCTCTTGATGAACACTTTCGTGAATATTTTTACAGTATATTCAAACTTAACGTTGAATACATTCCTCCTGTCCCAGAAGCCGAAGACCCAGGAGTACGAGAGGCAGAGTGTTATGAAAAATACGATGATAGCTTCTACTATCATCCTGGCAGCTTATCACAGCCACCCTGAAATCAGTTAGCAATGAAGTGCGTTGAGGATATTGGTTGTCTGGAAATTTATGCTATAATAACACTAGTAAATAATTCAGTCTAATGTTTACTCGCGATTTTTGTAAAAAAGGGTTTTGTATAAATATTAGATAGCTTTAAATTTAATGAAACAATCTCCATAAATTCCTACTTCCAACATACTTCCTTATTATCCCCTCCTATCTCAGTGATAGAACTTTTAAAGTTAGTTGGTCCGGTCTTCTTCTCAAAGAAGTCACTCCATCTTTTTAACTGTCTTCCTCTTCGCCTTTAGTAATAGGGTGTCCAACTTTTCCTATTCTTCTATCTTTACCCAATCTGCCGGTGTTCCTCAAGGAAGTACTCTAGGTCCAATCCTCTACACGGTGTATACAGCTGACATCCCGACGCATCCTAGCACCATCCTTACCACGTGGGTTGATGACACTTGTGTGTTATCATTAAACAATGATCTCCAATCTAATATCTCACTTCAATTTAATATCCTAAACCTTCAAGAATAGAGAATCAAAATAATAATAATAATAGCCTTTTATTATGTCCATAACTCAACAAATAAACCATAATTCAAATAAATACAATAAAAATAAACATTTAACATATCTACGAATAAGTCCGAAATTATTATGATATTTACAAACAAAATTTTTCTGTGAGTTTGAACATGGGCCTTCCCTCAGACAGTATAGGCCTAGACGACCAGCCTACTGGGAAGGCGGGTTCGCGATTTGGATCCACTTCTCTGTCCCTTGCCATTCTCCACCATAGTGGTCCGGCCTTCTTCTTAAAGAAGTCACTCCATCTTTTCAACTGTCTTCCTCTTCGCCTTTTGTAGTAATAGGGTGTCCAAACAGTCACTTCCATTGACCACCTTTTATCAGTTCTCCTTAAAATTAAGGGCTTTCGTTAGGGACCAAGTCCGACTACCAAAGGAGACGGCTGAAAGTATACAGGTATCGAACACTTTCTTTTTCATCTCTTTCGGGAAATCGTTTTTCATTATCGTTTTCAATGACCAGTACTTAGCCCAACCTATGGATTCTTCTGTCCACTTCCTCCCACGATTTATTTGTAAAAGAGACCAACTGCCCGAGGTATTTATAATCTTATACGTATTGTAAGCTATGATTTCCAACTTTTATATCTACCTTTTCCGCGTTCGTCATCAGCTTTGTTTTATCAAAATTAGGTGAGAGTCAAAATAAATCCCATCAAATAACCTTTACCCTTAGTCGTAAACCTACGACTTCCTGTCCTACAGTATCCTTTAGAGATGGTCCATTAATCTCCGTTGAACAGACCCGCTACATAGGACTACATCTGAACAAACGTCTTACTTGGTATCCACCCACAAGAATAAAACGACAAGAAACTGCCCGTCGTTTTCGACTACTTCAACATTCACTTGTCAAAAGTTCAAACCTTTCAAATAATTACATAAGACTCATTTACATAACAGTAATTAGACCAATTTGGACATGGGGCTAAAAAAAAAATTGCAAACCAAAACTCATGGTGATAGTGTTAACGTTGGCTAAAAAAATGAAGTAAGTTTATTTTTCTCTGTTGATGTAATATTTTTTCTTGTTCTAAGTCAATTATTTCAAATATGGTTTTGAAACTTACAGTCGAACTTACAATGGGGAACATCATGGTTGAGCTTCAAGTTCCTGTTTCGGAACCTCTGTTATAAGTTTTTATATTGTTGGGAGAATCGCCATTTTGGAAAGGTGAAAATGGGGCAAGTCCCCGCTCTCATAAACGCCTACAGAAAACTTCCGAATTACCAGAAACGAATGAGGGCACTTTTGTTGAGAATAATAGAAAGAAATAGCAATAGGTTTCAAAATAATAATATCTTTCTCAGAAGACTATTCCGGGTTCAGCATTCACTGAAATTTACTGAATATTCTTTATACAACTCCATTTTTTTTTCTGTATGTTTAAAAGAATTTTTTGAACTGATATTGTTGAGAAGGTCACTGATGTGTATTGTTATAATGGGGTGTATACAAAAAAAAAAAAAAAAAAAACCGTTTCTTAAACAAATATTTGTGTTACTATTTCTTTGATATAAAATACAATTAATACTCAAAGCATAGTCCATTGTTATCTACCGTCATTACCCATCTGCTAGCCAATAGCTCGATGCCACGCTGATACCATTCCTTGGGATAAACTCTTGGACAGCATTTTCCACTTCCGCAAAATTAACAAATTTTTTCCCTTGAAGAAAATGGGCCATGGATCGAAACAAGTTGTAATCCGAAGGTGCGAGGTCTGGACTATATGGTGGATGAGGCAGGAGTTCAAACCCATGGAGTTCTGTAAACTTTTAACCAGTCTGATTGTTTTCTTCTAAGAGAGAAGTTCGTGAGGGACCAGTATCTTTCGACACACCTTACTTCTGGAAAGTTGAATACTTGTGAAAGGATTTTAGAAATTCAGCAATATCCATTAATGGTCGCCCGGAGCCATTCTTCCTTTCCAACGTCTTATCTCCACTTCTAAATTTTTCAAACCAACGCACAGTGGGCCAAATGAGCAAAACAAATGCTTAAAATACAATTTTTAAATTTTTGTTTCGTTAAATTTGCGACAAATATGTGTTTACTATACCTTAAGGCTAATAGAGCTTGAGTTTCAGAGAGTTTTGTTGATTACTTACCAATGAGGAGCCTTCAGAGTAAAAAATCGCGAAAAAAAGTTTTTGATATATTTTTTAAGAAAAGTAGTAATGTCAAAAAGCAAAGTAATGAATGTTGTGTCCAGAAACTTCCATGTGATGAACCCCGATGTTAGATGTTATTTAGTATTATTTATAAGTACCACATCTTTAAAAAAAAATGTAATTATTTACTGATTATTAGAATTACTGAAATTTAAAAGAAAATTGCTTTTTAAAATTTAATGTAGGTGGGTTAGCACCATCCTAACCACGTATGCTGATGACACGTGTGTGTTATCAGTAAACAATAATCCCTTCATTGCCTCCCAGACACTCCAATCCCATATCATAAAACTTCAAGAATGGTGTCAAAAATGGAGAATCAAAATAAATCCAAATAAATCCCATCAAATAACCTTCACCCTCCGTCGTAAACCCACGACTTCCTGTCCTACAATATCCTTTAACGATGTTCCGCTAATCCCCGTTGAACAGATCCGCTACCTAGGACTCCATCTGGACAAACGTCTTACTTGGAATCCACATACAAGACTAAAACGACAAGAAACTGCCCGTCGCTATCGACTACTTCAACATTTACTTGACAAACGCTCCAATCTTCCAATTTCCAGACATACGGAGTTGAGCTTTGGGGCTCCACTAAACCATCCAATTCATCTCGTATCCAATCCTTACAATCCAAAATCCTTAGAAAAATCCTAAATGCTCCTTACTTCGTCACAAATAAACTTATCCACAGAGATCTTAATATACCTTACGTTTCTGACTTAGCTCAAACCAGATACCAATCCTTTCACAGCAAACTCCACAACCATTCAAATCCATTAGTATCACAACTTGCATCTCATTCCATTCCAGATAACCCTCCGAGGCGCCTGAAAAGAAGATGGCCTCGGGATCTTCTAATATAGTGCTTTATCATGTAGAACCTTAATAAGTGCTACCAATGGGTAGTTGCTTTAAAAACAAGTGACGTGTCATTTTTACCTATTTCATCACATTTACTTGATGTATTTTATTTTTTGTATATACAGTTGTAAATTTCAATAAATAATTTTAAATAAAAAAAAAAAAATAAATGTAGGTGGGTACTAATCTTGGATTATTGCTGATGATTCCCAGAACATAATTAATGTGCAAAATAACGGTCAAAAATTTTCTCGAGTAGTATTAGAACACTATCAGAAAAGTAAAGTTTTATTAACAAACTCAGAATAATGAAAAAAAAAATAAGCGTGTCTTATGGAAAATATATTATCATATACTGGCTAAATGCAAAGGCCTTACTAATTTCTACCTCATCGAATTCTACGAGAAAAACTACTAATAGAAGCCCACTTGGTTTTGAGAAAAATATATCTACAACGAAAATGATTTATTTTAAACCGATACATTTTCTCAAATTATTATTTTTGTTTTATTATGCCATCCAATTGGTTTGTTTGTTTATTTTTTTTAACGTCACTTTATACTGCTATGGCTAATCGGACGATGCTACGGTGGGAGTCCTAAATTTTGCCTATCCAGGTATAATTAGGTTAGGGATCTTTAACGAGTACCTGACATCGCACAGGCTTTGGACCCCCATTTTAAGCCATCCAATTGGTTTGAGGGATAAGGCTATTAAACCTCTTTACTGAACTAAGGAGTCTGTGAAATTTCAAGTTTATAGATATGTTTTTTCCAAGAGTTATTGAATTTTAAACACTTTTTTGGCGTTTTTGCCAGACCAGCCAAAAAGCAGAAAAATTCTTTTTCTCAAGAACGGTTAGTCCCATCGAGCTGCAAATAATCTCATTCGATCCAGAAAGGACAAATACATTAGAATTGCAACTATATTGAAAAATTATATCATTATTTTCTTTAATAAAACTGAGAGATATTTTAAATTATTTTATGTAACATAATTTTAATTTTTTAACATAAGTGTATGCTAATTTAACTTCAAATAAAAAAAAAAAAAAAAAATGGTTTCCCTTTTTTTAATAACCACATTTTTATGTCGATTAGTTCAGAGTAATTCATTATTTACCTACATAATGAATGATAGGACGGCTCACATATCCATTGGAGTTCTTCTTCACTAATGGGACGTAGTTTTCTTTTAAGTTGAGGCCTCATGTACATAATGTAGGGATCTAATGATTTTAGTAGCTTATGAAACATATCATAATATCAATCTTTCATTCATCCACTCATAAAATCTAGTTTTAAAACTTATGTCTATCAAAATTAACCGATTTTAAATTTGGTTTATAATGAGGGAAAAATCGCTTATTAATTGCACAGAATTGTAAAGTTATCAAATCATCCAATTCCAAAGGATACTTGTCGCGAACAATAGTTTCTAACGAAAATGTCACTAAAAAAATACCTCACAGAGATCGGAATATTTAATTTTGATTCATAAAGTGAATGTATATGTTAACACTTTTTGAGAAGAAAGCAGACCTAAAACCGCACTGGGGTGTCAATTTTTTTTGGTTATGTAATTTTAATTACATTTATCATTTAATCACTTATTTGCATTTCCAAAATTATTGTATTGAAAAAATAAAAAAAAAATGAATTTTTCCATGAGCGTCTATAAGTGGAATAAGAAATAACTATTTCTCAGAAAATGCAAAAAATGAACTTGGACATCTATCCCTAAATATTTGTTTGATATTTGAGAATTAGATCACTTCATTTGTATGTCTGAATCCCTTCCTTAGGTTTAGCATATAGTGTTTGTAAATAAACAAACATAGGGACCACGAACAGGCTAATCTCAACATTGTAAGCAATCGTTGTTTTTTGCACAATTATCAATAAAATTTATAGAAATATTAAGTAGTGGTGTAAGCTTTATGGTCATGGTAGTTTTTAACCGGAGCTCAGCGGAGCTTTTTTTGTAGGACCACACATGTTAAACGATTCTGGTTAATTTTTTCCTCTCGCTCTAGTATATTTCATACATAGGACCACTCTAATATTTTTTCATTATTGTTTAGAGTAAATATGTCAAGTTTCATAGATTTATCTGTAAAAATAAATCCACAGTGACCCAAATGGTAGCTCAATAGTAATAGGCCATTTTGGGATGTAGTATTATTGTCCAACTATAGAAGGCCTCGGAGTCGCAAATAAAAATGAAATTGAAAAAAACAAACTGGAAATGTTTGCACCAACTAATAATGAATACAATGGCCTATCAAAGAGAGCAAAAATAATAAAGTCGTTTTTAGAGTTTTTTCCGTGTTTGTCCCACAGTGCGCCGCGCAGTGCGCTCTTTAAGGACACCTTCCCCTTCATATTTAATAATTTCACGAGTTGCTTCAGCGGCTGTGAATTTTTTTTTTTTTCCAGTAATGTCTTAAAATTACGAGAATTTCGAAGGACACTGTCATGTTTCTTCTTTGAAATAAATAACTGAACTGAGGCTTTTTTTGAAGAATTCCAGTGTTATTAAACAAGCTTAGAGAATGCTCTAAAGGAATTATTTACAGACTTTTGAACTCTGGAATTTGATAAATAGGTCATTTTTTTTTTTTTTTTTTAAATGCCCTATTATTTCCCCCAAAACCTTATATCGTATTAGTACGTGGCTTTGCCTCCAAAAAAATGGTACAAAGACCCGCAATTTATTTTTCAACATAAACTTGAATTCCCAACTATGTTTAGATTCAATCAGTATCATGGGCGTTTAGGTAACACCCAGATCTATGTAACCCATTCTTAAACCGAGCAAAATCAGTTTTCTCCTTCCCTCTTGAAATGAAAAACAGAACAATGTGGGTCTTTGCCCTCCACCTACCCTATACTTCCAAAAGAATGTACCTTTTTAAGTTTAGATATTTATATAAAAATTAAAATTAAATGTATTCTACTTTTCATTTATTATGCAAAAACAACCGTGCAGTGTAAATAGTTTTATTGAAAACACTAACGTAATGTGTTACAAAATTGTAAATCGTTAAATCTCATTGGAATAAAAAGCCTTATTACAATAAAATAATAAGAAATACAAATCATCGATGACCCTTATTGCAACATTATTCACACAAGTATATGCTATTATTGCGTATATAATACCTAGATAACATAAAGTGGTACCGTTTATTATAATATAATGAAACAATATGATTTTTATTACTAAAATTAATAATTAGTTTTAACGTCTTACTTGAAAACTATAACTTTGCAGGGAATACCCACCGGAGACCAGAACTCTACGACACTAGATAGAAGACTAACTCTGCCTGGGAAGTGTTCAATTAACTGCAACCTTGATCTGTGTGCTGGGGATCATAAACACATTTGTTTAGAAACATTTTGAGTGGTCGTGGAGATAAGATATTTTTTTTAAAAGGACGATCTATAAATAGTTAGTTTTTGTTTTTCCAACTATTAAATCTAAATTTCTATATCTGTACTATTGTATTATACAAAAGGAAAAGCCATTTATCGTTTGTGATCACTAAAAACCGGATTTTCGTGCAGTATAAACCATTGAAACGTGCAACAAAAACTTCAAAACGTGCAAAAACGTGCAATAAAAAAAAAATCAAAACGTGTAAAAAGGTTTACTAAATAAAAAGATTTTGGTTTTTATTTTTTATTAGCAACCAAGTAGACATAAAATAATGTAAAATATTGAATATAATGAAATTAATAATTTAAATGTTTCATTTGCTTTAAATAAGGAAGTTCTGCCTTTTCTTTATAATAACTGAAATTAATAATTTTCCTTTATTTAAACTATATTTTGTAATAAAATATTTAAATAAAAAACACTCTAAGGATCAATAATTATATGCTATAGTAAAACAAAACATAATACAAAATTCTATTTATTACCATCAAGTAGATACATAATATTATGTTTTAAAAGAATATATTTTAAATCTATCTTTTAAATTATAAAATACGAAAACATTTTCTAGAACAAGAATCAATTATTTAGACGATATAAACAATTCAATAAGACATAAACAAAATAAAGAAATCAATTTTTTTTCGTTAAAATTTACTACACTATACATTTCTAAATTTTTTTTATGTTAAATTATACCTCATGTCATCGAGGATATGTTTTAAAAAAGAGAAAAAGCTCTTTCTACATCAATACTGGTGAGTGGGCATTTTTTATAGGAACTTAAAATGTTTGGTGCCACATCTACATCTGAACGTTTGCCATTTAAAACGTCGTTAAATGTTTGTAAAATTTTAAATCCAAAATTGTTTTCAAATACAGTTTGAAATTTTTCATAAATTAATCTCCCTTTGACGTTATTTACTTTTTTGAGTGTCTCTTCAACACTTTGTACAATACTAATTTGTTCATCTAACGATAGATTTTTGGCCTCTAAACTCTTTATTGCAACGGGTATTGGGCCAAAATGGGACCTTATGAATGCCAATTCGGACTTAACTGAATTGGTTTTTACAATGTTTTTTAATTTGGTGATAACAAGAGCATCTTCTTCCAAATGTTCTATTAGCTCTGCATACCTATCCCAATTTTCGGAATAAAAAAGGGCAGCATTTATCCAGGTTCCCCACCTGGTAAGAACTGCTTCTGGGAGCAAGGAGCAATTCATTACATTCCTGTATAAAGCCACTCGCTGAGGGGCTTTAAAGAAGATTTTTTTTACCACAAGTTATTAATTTATATACATTTTGGGAAGCATCACGTATTTTCTCGGCAACTCTATTAAGAACATGCGCCACACATGTTGTGTGAACCATGTTTGGGTAAAACACTTTAAGAGCGTTCCCAGTTTTGAGCATATATGGAGCTGCATCGGTTACTAAAAGTAAAACCTTATCTTGATACCCGTTGGGGCCGAAAAAATTTAACAAACTATCGTTAACAAACCGCGGCACCGTCTCAAAATTAGTTCTTTCCAATTCTTTACAAGAAATTAAGTGAGGGATAGGCTCAATTTCTGGGTGCAAAATACCCAATGCACAAATATATTTCCCTCTCGAATCACTCGTTTCATCGACTGAAATATAAATAAAATTATTGGAAATTTCATTTTTAATTTTCATTAAAGTCTGTAATAGCAGACATTTAGATAATTTTTTCTTAGTGTACTCTCGTCAGGTATTTTCTGTCCAGTAAACTTTTCTAAAAAGTTTGTAAATTGCGGACATGAAAGCTTGAATAGCGGAATATAGGAAGAGACTAATGCCATACACAATTCCTGATTAAAAGAATTCTTCTTATTGGCGCCACTACAGCTTTCTGTTATCAAAAGTTGAGTTACGTTTTTTCTTTTCTTAGCGGCCTCAACTGCTTGTTTATGACTGCCTATACAATAAAATAATAAAGTAAAAAAATGTAGGTACACAGAACAAGATAAATGATTTAAAAGTCAGCATACCAGGTATGCAAGTTTAAAATGTCGTTTTAATTCCAATAGAATGCGCTCTTAGCCTATTCAAGGATTTGCTTATCTCTAAACGCTATTTTGTTTGTTAGTCATTTGTTTACAAAAGTCAGTTGTTTTTAAGTCGTTTACGTGGACGTATCATACCTTTCTTTGGTGTTAAAAATGTCTAATTTTAAGCCAAATAAAGAGCATTTGCGGCATGTCATGATTTTCTTATTTAATCAAAAGAAAAAGGCATCTGAATGTCATCGAATTCTTGTTGAGACTTATGGCGATGTTGCTCCAACCGTCAGGACATGTGAACGTTGGTTTCAAAGTTTCAAACGTGGTGATTTTGATGTTACTGATCAAAAACGAGAAAATCGACCAAAAAAGTTTGAGGACTTCGAATTGCAATCTTTATTAGACGAAGACAATACCCAAACCCAACAAATGATGGCAGAACAGTTGAATGTCACTAGGCAAGCCATTTCCGATCGCCTGAGAGCTATGGGAAAGATTCCAAAAGGTTGGAAAATGGGTTCCACATGAATTGGACGAACGACAGATGGAAAAACGAAAAAAACTGTGTGCGAAATGCTGCTTTTACGCCACGAAAGAAAGGGTTTTTTGCATCGAGTTGTAACTGGCGATGAAAAATGGATTTATTTTCAGAATCCCAAACGAAAAAAATCATGGGTAACGCCAGGACAACCATCCACATCGAGTGCAAGACCGGATCGTTTTGGGAAGAAGACAATGCTGTGTGTGTGGTGGGATCAGAAGGGAGTAGTCTACTACGAGCTTCTCAAACCCGGCGAAACAGTCAATACCGAGCGCTACCGACAACAAATGATCAATTTGAGTCACGCATTGATCGAAAAACGCCCAGAATGGGCTCACAGGCACGCCAAAGTCATTCTTCAGCATGATAACGCTCCTGCACATTCAGCCAGATTGACTAAGGAAACGATTTCTTCGCTTGGTTGGGAACTCCTACCCCACCCGCCGTATTCACCTGACCTGGCGCCTTCTGATTATCACCTCTTCTCATCGATGGGACACTCATTGGCGGAGCAACACTTCAACAATTTCGAAAACGTACGAAAATGGCTCGATGAATGGATTTCAAATAAAGATGAAGCATTCTTTTGGAATGGTATCCATATATTGCCCGAGAGATGGACAAAATGTGTAGAAAGCGAGGGTCAGTACTTTGAATAAAATATATTATACTTTTTTTTTAAATTACTGTGTATATATTTTAAGAAATAAACGACATTTTAAACTTGCATACCTGGTAGGTACACAGAACAAGATAAATGATTTAAAAGTCAGCATAAATTGTGCAATTTAACTGTTTAGGAAAAATTAAAATTAAACGTAGGTAGTTCATTAAATTATATTTTCTAGATTGGGATTCAGGAAATGCCATTTCATTATTTAAGTCTAAAACTTACTTGTTTGGCAGTGGGCGACTACCTGCGATTTCCTATCATTATAACATAACACCTACGTTTTTGGAGCAAGATTCACAAAAAAAATGATTTTTCCATTAGTTTTTAGTTCTGGGTACGGCTGTATCCATCCCTTTAATTTGAAACAAACACTACTTTTCCCTTTAGGCATGTTTTTTATAGAATTGCACAAATTGATAGTGGCAGAAGAAATGAAAATAAAGAACTGAGAAATACAAACACGGCTACCGGATATAGGGAGTGGTGGGATGTTGAAAAACATTTAAATTCCCAGAAAATGGGGGACTCGAGAATTGATAACTCCTACGAAAAAATATTAAAACCGGTTTAAAAAAAAATGGTTTGTTTTGTTCCACTTGTTTTATAAAACGTATAGTGTTTATTTATATTTTATCCGCTTTGTTGACTGATTTTTTTTTTTTTTAACAGACAAATTAAAAAATAAAACCTTAAAACGTGCAATTTCATGCAGGAAAACCTTAAAACGTGCAATTTCGTGCATTAACGTCGAAACGTGCAATTTCGTGCAATATAAAACTAGTATAGAAATAACGTAGTTTTCATGATTCGAATTTCTATCCAAGTTTTAATGAATTTGTAGTTTGCAAAAAAAAGATGCAATTGCACGAAAATCCGGTCTTTAGTGATCACTAAAACGAAAACTACTAAACCAATCTGTACCAAAGTTTAGCCAAACTATTTTTATAGTTGCAGCAAGGCTTAGCGATAATAAGTCTACCAATTTTTTAATTACTTTGTTATTAAAACAACGATAATATTTGGATAACAATAAAGTTTGAAAACCGATTGAGCGCAATTCTTCATGAGAGGTTACAAACTATAGTTGGAAGGCGCGAGCGCAATTCTTCATGAGAGGTTACAAAGGTATAGGTAGTTATACAGAGGGTATTTTTATAGTCCCAGGCTTACATAATAAGTGTAAAAAAAAAAAAAAAAGTTTGAAAATTGACCGATAGGTAAATACTGCATGCTAAAGGTATGAGTTATACAGGGTAGACATAGTGTAAAAAAAAAAAAGGGTATGCATGCAGAAACGAGTTTCCTATCTCAATCAGTTGAGGAGATAGAATTTTTTTTGTTTTTATTTTTAAAATTTTACTTTTTTCTTTAAAATGGCAGTTTTCTCTGCTTTGTTTTACCATAGAAACAAAAACTATAATATTTTCTTAATCAGCATTAAATTTTCTAAAAGATGAAATACATCTAGTCATTTTAAATCTACTTAAATTTTTAATAGGTTTTGAAAATTCCTCACTCCCCTCTGGAGCAGCCTAGAAGCCGTCGAATTTCCCAAAAACTGCGGAATTTAGATAGCTTTCTTGTGATGTAATCCATGATACAATCGCACTTCACTCTTTGAGTCTAAAAGAAGTTTTTCTGATGAAAAACACGCAAGAGAATAAATACTTTCTTTAAACTTAAAATAAATTCTTTGGACTAATGAGTCTACTTTTGTGAGGGAAGGAATTTATAACACACACATCCCCATTACTGGACTACTTAGAACCCTCACGTCTGCTAATCGAGCTCATTCCAGCATCGGTTTTCCTGTAACGTATGGGTTGGAGACATAATGCTGGGGCTAATTTTTTTTTAAGGGAATCTAAATGGAGAAGCCTACCTAAAATTCCTGCAAACTGATCTGCGTACTCACTTGTGGTGAAGTCCATGGCTGAAGAGTGAATGGCAATTGATGCAGTCATGAAATGAGAGGACAACTCCTTCTGACCTTTGCACACAGTGGGATTATAATTGTTTACAAAGCTTACCTAAATAAATCTGGGGCTTGATAACACTAATTCTAATCAGAACGTGATATCATAGTCTGGGTTAATGAGTAACAGAGCACATTATGAAATGTCATTTTTCTGTATGTATGTATTTTGGTGTATTTAATTTCTTCAAATAATCCTATATTGTTATTTTTTATTTAAAAAAAAAAAAAAAGTACATTTATGTAACATTAGGTAATTAGCAAGAATTTGGGTCACCCTTTGGGTAACTCCCTATAAATAAGATTTTTTTGGTGGGGGAAGAGGGGAGGGAGGGCTTCCCACCTTCACAACTCTTTACCCCTCATGCATATGGACAAGAGATAAAATAACTAATTATTTATTCAATCAAGCAGTTTTTTTTTTCTAGTAGGTACAAACAATTATTTATTCCCTAGCGTGTTTTTCATCAGGAAAAACTTCTTTTAGACTCAAAGAGTGAAGTGCAATTGTATTATGGGTTACACCACTAAAAAGCTAACTAAATTTCGCAGTTTGGGGGAAAGTTGACGGCTTCTAGGGTGCTCCAGTGGGGAGTGAGGAATTTTCAAAACCTATTAAAAATTTAAGTTTTAATAAATGTTTTGTGTTTTGCGCGTTAAAAAGACCTCTTAAAGTAGATTTAAGAAACTAGACGTATTTCATCTTTTAGAAAATTTAATGCTGATTAAGAAAATATCATAGTGTTTGTTTTTTATGGTAAACAAAGTAGGGAAAACTGCTATTTTTCAGAAAAAAAGTTAGATTTTAAAAATAAAAACAAAAAAAATTCTATCTCCTCAACAGATTGAGATAGGAAACACGTTTCTGCGCCATTCTACCCCGTTTAGCATGCAGTATTACCCAATTTTTTTACACTATGTCTGGGACACCCTGTGTAGAGCTTGATATTCATAAGAAATCCACTTAGGTTCAATAAGATTATTATAAATGATTTAAATATGTGTTGCAATGATCTCAGGGAAGTTTCAATATTGACCGATATGTGGTTAGCACCATTCTGCAATAAAGTTTACTACGGTAAAACTACTGAAACCGTCTGTACCAAATTTTAACTACATCATTTACATTGTTCTGAAGATACAGCAATAATAAAAATTTAAATTTACAATCTTGAGTGACGGAATTTGCCACACAGTTATAAACTTTTATGGTTAGAAATTAAAATCAAACCCGATGAAATCAATAAATGATTTCTACCAAATAAAAATAGTCCAGTCAATGAACACATTGTAGAGTGCATGGAATATGCGATAATTTTTGACTTCATAGCTTCGTTAGGAATAGTTGGAAGGTAACATACTAAAAGTCCTCGCCCCTGGGGGGTGAGCTAACGGCGTGGGGGAGGGGAGAAGTTCCATTTTTTTGGTTTTTCGATAATATCTCGAAAACGGTTTACTCTAGAAATATATGTTTCAAATAAAGATAAAAGCTAATTAAATTTACTATAAAATTTATTATAAATAAATTTGTCGTAATTCTTACCGTTTACGAAATATACGTTATAGAAAATCGGTGATTTTCGGGAAAAAACAAATGTCACCTCACTTTTTGTCAAACGTTTGCTTCTATTACGTTCCACAACAGTTTCTCAGAAAAACTGTCGAAATCAAAAGTTTAGAGCATTAAATTTACTTTAATTACATGTATACGTTTCTGGTATTTGCTTCAAATGGTTAACAAAAAGTGGGGTAAACATTTTTTTTATTTCTAAAATTGTCGATTTTTAATAACGTATATCTCGAAAACCGTTAAAATTTCAACGAATACGTATATAATTAATTTTATAGAAAATTTAGTGAGCTTTAATTTTGATCTGTAGCATATTTTTCTAGAGTCCACCGTTTTCGAGATATAATCGAAAAACAAAATTGGGACCTTCTCCCCTCCCCCACCTTTACCACTCTCCCCAGGGGCGGGGACTTTCAGTATGTTTACCTTCTTACTATTCCTAACGAATCTGTGGAGTAAAAAATTATCGCATATTCCATGCACTCTACACCCCTCATTTCAGCGCTCATTGACTGGACTATAGTGTAAATATGGTATAAGAGTAAATATTTGACAGTAAGTACATTTAGAATAGAATAGAATAGAATAGAAAAATAATTTTATTCTGGGACCAAGTCCCTTAAGAATAACAAATTGTACAGAAATAAATGATATTAGATACATCTGGTCAGAGACATGATGAATAAATAAGATGAAAAAACAAACAAAAAAAAATTAAAAACAATAAAATAAAGAAGAAATATTAATATAACAATGATAATGTATACATAGTAATGTAATATATGAACAGGAAAAAGAAAAATATTCTACTAATGAAATAATAAATAGGTTATTTTGATACAATGCTACTTATATACAATGTAGGAACCCAAATGTTGTATTCGGAATGAGAAAAAGATTATTTTAATTGGTAACACTGAGTGTGTTTCAGAAAGACTTACGATATCGTTTAATTGAAAAAATATATTGTTAGTAAGCGTCACTTTGGATTAGGAGGAGGTACTGGAAATAGAGGAATTTAAAGGTTTTTAGAGATTTCGCTTGTCTAATATGGGAAGGAATGGAATTCCATAGGATGGTTGAGCGGAATAGGAAAGAGCGCTGGAATGTAGTAGTTCTATGGGATGGGGTATATAGATCAGAAACGGGATCTTGTGTTCAGTGACTTGATTGCAGATCTGAATCGAAGCGTATTGTAAATATAGGAAGGATGAAGGGTACTGATGATTTGGTAAAGGAATGATCCGTGGAATATGGGATAAAGCCAGTTTAATTCGGTATAGAGGAAGGAAACGTGGGAGCGCCTCGGTTTATCGAAGACAAATCTGGCAAAGCAGTTCATAATTAGTTTTAATCTGTCTTCGAGAACCATCGGGAGACCACCATAAACTAGACAGCCATAATCAAGGTAAGGGAATATTAGGGAGGACACTAGAAGCTTTATTGTTCACAATAAATGAGGGGTGTACATTTCATCACTCATTGGCTGGACTAAAATTATTACAGTCGAATTGCAATGCAAGCCTTCAACAGGGCTGAAGAAAAGAAAACAAACAAAACGGTATGACTAAATTGTAGAGATTTGTTTGGTTTGTTTTTTTTTTCTTCTAGCCCCTGATTAAGGCTTGCATTGCAAGTCGAAACATCGGCATTATAAATTAAAATATTACTTTGGTTTGCTGTGTATCTATGACTGCCTACCCCAACAATCTACCTCTCTAGATATTTCTCAGTCAACTAATACCTTATCAAAATTATTACCAAATAAAAACTTCGATCCTTTACATTTTGAAATAGTATGTAAAATATGATTCATTGGTCATTTGTTGTAAGCACTGATAATGCGGGCCATTATCCGCAGGAGTTTCTTATTAGTCTCTATCCATCTGGATTACCAACTCATTAGCTGCAGATGCTCCCTGGTTTATAAGAAATCAACTACACAACCTAAAATTAATTTCATTAAAAAACGCTTGACCAGGTTTCATAGCCGCTTACCAACGCTTAAAGGTGCAGTAGCCTTCAACATAGGAGCTCAAACAATATCCCGCAGGTTGAAACCAAGACTCATGCAAGACGTCCTGATGTAAACAACATAACTATTTTATTCAATATTTACTTCTTCGTTACAACACCAATTACTGTTCTTATTACAACACTTTTATTTTTATTATTTCTTTATTTTGTGTTTATTATTATCCTCATATATATATTTTTTATTATTATTTTTTTAGGATTGATGAATTACAGTAGAAACTCGCTAATCCGAACTAATTGGGACCGAGGGTGGTTCGGACTATCAAATCGTTCGGATTACCGAACAAAGTGCTTTCCAGGTATAGTATGTAGCGTGCAAAAAATGAACACTGACGTTCTAGTTCCCAGAAAATAAGAAGCTCGTTGTATTGTTAAAGGTAAATAGTTTGTTTTATGAAATGCTACTGTGCTATAGAATTAAATGGACGATTAGAAAGAAAAAAAAAAAAAAAAAAAAAAAAAAAAAGAAAAAAACTGCTGTGCTAAAGTAACTATATTTTATGTAATGTATTGCACATGAATTTTTTAATATTCTACATAGTATGTATACAATCTTATACACACACAGAAAGTACAGTACTGTACACACAAAAAAATTATGCTGAACAGAAAGATAAAAAAATTAAAGAAAACAAAAAACTAAACAATTGGAAAATAGTCACTTATATTTTTCTGAACTAACGTTTGGTTGAAGAACGTTTTTTGGCTGCTAAATCACGGATTTTCCGAAAATAATTTTTATTTTTCCCAAAACCTCGTTCGGATTATCTAGCGTTCGGATTACAAAGGTTCGGATTATCGAGGTTCTTCTGTAATTGCCATTTCTATTGGAATTATTTTATCAGAAAACTGATAATGCTAAACATTCATCTTCAGTTCTAAAACATACAAAATTTTCAACACATCAGTACTATATTACATGGATTATATACACTAAAATTTTCAAAAATATAAGACAAGAAATCAAACGTTAGTACTTACCTCAGGAGGTCTAAGAGATAACTGAAATATACCCATCGTGAGAAGGGCAGGTAGGTTAAATGTTTTGTGATTTTACTATGGGATTTCCCTCATACTCATTGGATTTTTCCGTTCTTTTTGGAAAAGAAATTTAAAATGGGGCACATTCCTATGGTAAATCTAAATTAAATTCAAAAATTTAACCTACCTGCTCCCTTCCACTTCTCACGATGAGGTATATTTCAGATATCTCTCTTAGACCTCTGAGGTGAGTACTAATGTTTGATTTATTGTCTTACATTTTTAAAAACTTTAGTGTATATAATCCATGTAACATAGTACTGATGTGTTGAAAATTTTGTATGTTTTAGAACTGAAGATGAATGTTTAGCATTATAAACTAGTTTTCTAATAAAATAATCCCAATAGAAGGGGCAATTAATTCATCGATCCTAATTGTATTCATCCTTCTATACCATCACGCGTACCTAAAGTGATATTAATTTTTTGTGAAGTACCTGCTTTTTAGTATATTACTATTTTTTTTCTATTTATTTATTTTCTTTATTGTTCATTCTTTGCATTTTTTTCTTTTTAAATTATTTTTATAATATAATAGCATCCCAGTCACGGATTCGCCCGCTCTTATAAGTAACGAACTTAGATAGGTTTAACTAATAACAGAAATTTTATTTTTTAACAATAAAAATCTTATAATGCAGTTGAGAATTATTTTCTCACAATATTTCTAGATATTTTCACTCAAAGCTGTAACCCGGTATTATTGCAATGATTTACTCAAAAGCATTATTGGATATTCAATCCTTAAATCTAATCTATGAGTTGGTAATTTAGACGGACAGGGACGTTTTAGAAAGAAACTGTGGCGGATAATGGACTGCATCATCAGTGCTTACAAACCTATCAACAGAGATATTCTCTATGTCACAATTTACTTTTTCAATAATAATTTTGTTAATATTCTCTGCTATAGTATCTGTTCGTAATATTACTGCTCTTTCACACAATCAATGTTACAATTTATTAAATAAACCTGAAACATTAAAATGAATTTGAAACCATTGAAATATTAGTCTTCTTAAAACCTTCATCAAAATATATGGTTGGGTCGCCCATTTTTTAAACACAATATCAAAAAAATAATCGATATTTGATTAGGTAATAATGTTTAGTGCAGCAAAAATAATTTTATTGATTTCATTTGGTTGGATTTTAATTTCTATCTAACTATAAAAGTTAATGACATACTGACAAACTTTGCCACTTAACACTGTGAATTTAACTTATTATTATAGTAAACTATACTACTTAAAATCCTAGAATTATGAAGATTTTGTCGTTAAAATTTGGTACAGAGGGGTTTAATACTTTTACCATTGCAATCTCTGTTGTAGAATGCCGCTAACCAACTTATCGTTCGATTATTAAACATATCTCTAGTATCCACACGTCACACTAAATATTTATGGCTTTTTTTATAACAATTTATTTGAATCAAGCCAATTTTATTATCAATTTCTATCTCTATATAACATTGTAGCGTTATAACCAACGAAAAATGGCTTGTCCTTTTATATAATAGTATAGATATAGATTAATTTAGAACATATGTTTCATTGCTTTACTTATTACTGTTATGCTATATATATATATATATATATATATATTATATATATATATATACATATATATATTTATCCTCTATAGTAACAGTTATTATAAAATTATTAAAAAACTTATCTGTTATGGGTGCCTCTTGCAGGAGATTATACCCTTCCTTTTACTAGTGTTAAATCATTGATAATATTGTTAAAACATCCATATAAGGCTCACCAGGCCGATCGGGGAATAAAATAAATAAAGCAGGGTTAAACGAAAAGAAACATACAGGGATGACCTTACTGGACATAGAAAAAGCGTTTGATACAATATGGCACAACGGTTTATTATACAAACTTATTACCTATCGGTTCCCTCCCTACATCATTCATACTATCCATTCATTCCTTTCCAATAGATCCTTTCAGATTACAATTAACAATTCCACTTCTCCCAAATATCCCTTATCAGCAGGTCTTCCTCAAGGATCCTGTCTTTCACCAACGCTATTTAATATATACATATCCGACCTACCTTCTCTCCCTTCAGTTGAAAGATCATTATATGCTGATGACACGGCGATTTTACACAAGTTCCTTCAGGATAGACACAATAGAAAACAGATTAAAGTCATTATACTTCAGATTTAATAGATATTATAAAAAATGGAAAATAAAAATAAACGAACAAAAAACAACTGCAATAGTTTTTACAAAAAGAAGGCCCAACATACCAAGACATATCAATCTAAAAAATATTAAAATCCCTTGGACTCAAACTGTTTCCTACCTTGGTTTGGAACTAGATAATCGATTAACATTCACACCTCATATAAATAACAAATGCGACAAAGCCAAAAAAACTCTTAAGTACTATGGCTCCGTATTTCAGAAGAAAATCCCCACTGTCGATCAAAAACAAAATAATTCTGTATAAATCAGTCATAAGACCATTACTAACGTACGCCTCTCCCGTATGGAGCTACACCTGTGATTCAAACTATAAAAAAATTGAAAGGGTGCGAAACCGATGCATGAGAATAATAAATGACTACCCCAGATACACAAAAATAACCGACATGCTACTCGAATTAGATTTTCTGACTATTAAACAATTTATTCACACACAGACCAGAAACTTTTTCAACTCTACAAACAATTCAGGAAATCCTATAATTCAAACAATAGGCAATTATAAACAAGCAATCCTTAAGAAGATACATACACAAACGTACAAAACCCACATACTACTATAACAATATTTTGCTAACAAGACATCCAAAAATTTATTGTCTCGGCTTGAAATTAAATTATTGGAACACAAATAATATATAAGTTAATTATCCAAAATGTTGATTAACTTAATGTACAAAAAGTTAATAAATTATGCATTATAGTTTAGTAAATTTTATTATGTAGGTATTTGCTTTTATCAATCTTTTTTTTCTTCTTATTTTGTAGGTTTTTTAGTATTTTTCCTACTGTTAAAATAAATGCATTCCAAATGATACCCATTTTAGCTAAGCGCAGCTGTCAATGTAGTGTAAATTGTTCTATTACCAAAACATGTAACAATATTTAATATGTGCAATTGTAAACTGTTTAATCATTTGAATAAAACTTTTAAATTTAAAAAAAAAAAATAAAATAAATAACAAATGCCAGTAGACGAGGTTAATACTTCATTAGTTCTTTTTTTGGTTTACTTAATAAGATGATAACGCTCTTCAATTAAGGTGTTGTTTTATTATTTAATAACAATAAGATACAATATTTGTGTATTGAGGTACACAAAGATTAGCCGGACTGGAATTTAGGAAACAACACAGCAAACGTCAAACGGACTTCACACTTGCCTCGTGGAATATTTTATCACTTTATAGACCTCCTAGACACTCCAATCCCATATCATAAACCTTCAAGAAAGATGTCAAAAATGGACAATCAAAATAAATCCTAATAAATCTCACCAAATAACCTTTACCCTTCGTCGTAAACCTACGACCTCCTGCCCTACAGTACCCTTCAATAATATCCCACTGATCCCTGTTGAACAGATCCGCTACCTAGGACACCATGAGGACAAACGTCTTACTTGGAATCCACATACTAGGAACTGCACGTCGTTTTCGATTACTTCAACATTTACTTGTCAAAAATACAAACCTTCTGATTAATTACATAAAACTCATTTACATAACAGTAATTAGACCAATTTGGACATGGGGCTAGAAAAAAAAAAAAAAAAAAAAAAAAAAAAAAAAAAAAAAAAAAAAAAAAAAAAAAAAAAAAAAAAAAAAAACTTATGGTGATAGTGTTAACATTGGCTGTACAAATGAAATAAGATCATTTTTCTCTGTTTTTTATGTAATATTTTTTCTTGTTCTAAGTCAATTATTTCAAATATGGTTTATTATATTATTATCTAAAGTTACAATGGGGAACATCATGGTTGAGCTCCAAGTTCCTGTTTCGAAACCTCTGTTATAAGTTTTTTTATATTGTTGGGAGATTCGCCATTTTGAAAAGGTGAAAATGAGGCAAGTCCCCGCTCTCATAAACGCCTACAGAAAACTTTCGAATTACCAGAAACGAATGAGGGCACTTTTGTTGAGAATAATAGAAAGCAAAAGCAATAGGTTTCAAAAAAATGATATCTTTCTCAGAAGACTAGTCCGCCTTCAGCATTCACTCAGTTTTACTGAATATTCTTTATACAACTCCATTTTTTTTCTGTATTTTTAAAAGAATTTTTTGTACTGATTTTGTTGAGAAGGTCACTGATGTGTTTTGTAATATTTTCCCCCAAAACTTTATATCGCAGTAGTGCGTTGGGGCAAAAAATAGGGCAAAGACCCGCAAATTATTTTTCAACATAAACTTGAATTTCCAATATGTTTAGCTTCAATCTGGTAGCCAGTATCATGGGCATTTAGCTAACACCTAGATCTATGTACCGTAAAACGGCGTGACTTTGCACCAGTGAGTTAACTTTGCACCAAGCTCACTAAAACGTTTCAGTTGAGGAAAAAGTGTTTTGCTGTTGTCTAAATGAGTAATATTTGATATTTCTTACTTAATTAATACAACACTGATTGGGTCTAAGTTTTTTACGCTGATCCTAGTTACATCTCATGTTATATAACAGTTAGTTGATTGTAGTGTTTCAAGAGGTGTGATTCCTCTGTGGGATAAAGTCGTGCTTTCAACAACTAAGTATTTCACAAATCAATTAAGTTTTGCATTAATTTTATTTTATAATTATTGTAATTTAAATATATGATATTCATTTTGCTCAAAATATTTGCCAAAAGTCATGGTATTTGGAATAAAATATAATCCCCTTTTTGATATGAATTAGGAATGACTTTGCACCAAGTATGTTTGGCACAAGGTGACCTCCCTGTGGGAAGAAGTCTTAGGCAGCATTGCTCCTAAACAAATCAATAAACGAGGATATTTTGAAGTTAATGAGTAAGCTTCTTGTTAATAAGGTTTCTATCATCTATGTGCAAGTATATTGACTGTTAACATTTTTCCTAGTTATACCTTTAAATTTTTTCAAGCCATAGTTTTTGTTTTTATATTTTAACAATTTTTGTCTAAATATTGCAGATTGAATTTTTCCAAAAGTGTTTCTCTAAGAATCTGTGTGCAATTTATTTTATAAGTATTGTTTTATTCCTTGTTTATCAAAATTATAGTTGTCTACGTAATTTAGGCATGGTTGAAGTCGTTATTTTGGTTCTATATAATATTTTGTTGGTATGTTCTTGTATTTTCTATCGTTCCTCAATAAACCTTTAAAAATTGTGCAATTTAGTTTCTCATTTCAATGAAAACATTGTAATTTACAATCATTTCCTTTAACAAAATCCTTAGAAACAGAAAAAAAAATCACTAGGCTTAACTCCAAACACTATTAAGAAATGACTTTTGCATCTCATAACTAATATCAAGCTTTGACTTTTCTCCAGAATACGTTTTTAATGTTTTTTTTAAATTAAAAAATGTGTTAGTGCAAAGTCACGGGTATCCGGTTGACTTTGTACCAAAGTTTAAAAACAAAAAAAATAATTATAAGTTTTGTAAATTTTGCAATTCCAAGATTATGCGATGAATCAACAGCATTTTTAAGCTAATTATTCAAAGCAAATATTTTAATAAATACATTTTAAACATTATTGATAGGTAGTTAAAGAATGAAGTTCAACAAAAGTGGTGCAAAGTCACGCCGTTTTACGTTAACCCATTTTTAAACCGAGCAAAATCAGTTTTACCCTTCCCTCAAGAAACGAAAAACCTAAAAATGCGGGTCTTTGCCCCTACCTACCCTATACTTCCAAGAATGTACCTTTTTAAGGGAGAAGAAGATAGTCAGGGATGCAGTCACAGAAACACCACGTCAAAGAAGGAATTCTTTAATACATGCCAACGTTTCGACCTGCGTTGCAGGTCTTCTTCAGGGCCACCGAACCACACTTGTGAGGAGAAGGACGATCTTCTTGACTGTCTTCTTCTCCATTCATCATCCAGTCAACTATACTTTTATCATTATGTACCTTTTTAAATGTAGTTATTTAAATTTAAATTAATAATAAATGTATTCTAGTTTTTATTTTTTATGCAAATCAACCGTGCAGTGTAAATAGTTTTGTTGAAAACACTAACGTAATGTGTTACAAAATTGTAAATCGTTAAATCTCATTGGAATAAAAAGCCTTATTACAATAAAATAATGGGAAATACAAATCATCGATGACCCTTATTGCAACATCATTAACACAAGTATATGCTATTATTGCGTATATAATACCTAGATAACATAAAGTGGTACCGTTTATTCGAATATAATAAAACAATATGATTTTTATTACTAAAATTAATAATTAATTTTTAACATCTTACTTGAAAACTATAACTTTGCTGGGAATACCCACCGGAGACTAGAACTCTACGACACTAGATAGAAGACTAACTGCAACCTTGATCTATGTGCTGGCGATCATAAACTCATTTGTGATGTTGAAATATTTTGAGTGATTGTGGAGATTAGATATTTTTTAAAGGACGATCTATAAATAAAATGTTTTACAGCTAAAAAATCTAAATTTTCTATATTTATTATATAATAGGAAAAGCCATTTTTTTGTTTGTGATCACTAAATCTAAAACTACTAAACCAATCTCTACCAAATTTTAGCCTCACTATCTTTACAGTTCGAGGAACGTTAAAGAAGGAGGCAAGCACTTGTACCCTCGAAGTTTTTTTCTGGAGGAGAGCTCATTCCTGGATGTCTTTGAGTGTGATTCCCATTTCTTAGAGGTATTTTTCAACTTCGGTGAACCAGGGTCCCTTGGTTTTGTTGTCAAGAAAGTAGGAAAAGATCTTGTTGGTCTGCCTTTGTGAGTTCACGTGTGTTTACATAGCCATAAAAATTAATCTTTCTTTTCCTTATGGTGCCTGTTATCCTCTCCATGTGCTGCATCAGTTCGCTGTCATGTCGTCTCCTGTATTCACCATTTTCCCTGATGGGACCAAGAATCATTCTCAGGATTTTACTTTCCTTCGCTTCTAGTTTTCTTATAAGAACTTTTCTGTTGATTGTAAGGCATTCTGCTGCGTACAATGCTTCTGAGCGTACGACTGAACAATAATGTCTAAGTTTTGCATTGATGGACACTATTTTGTTATAGACGTTCCCAGTTAGCTGATATGCCACTCCCATCTCGTTTATCCTGCTTCTTTTGGGTACTATCTACTCACCTAAGTACCTAAACTTCTTCACCTGCTTGATTTTGCCCTGTTCCACAATGATCCATGTCTTTGGGAGATTTGAAGGCCGGCTTTTGCTGCTTGGGTTCTCAGCTAGTTAATTTGTTTTTCAGCAGTACTTCGGGAATCAGAAAATATCGCTATGTCATCTGCAAAAGCTAAACAGTCTATAAGAAGATCATTTTTCTTATTTTTTGATTATTATTATTCTCATTTATACATTTTTTATTATTTATTTTTTGTTAAGTGCCTGATTTTGACTGTATATTACTATTTTTTTCCTATTTATTTATTTATTTTCTTTATTGTTAATTCTTTGCATTTTTTTTCCTTTTAAATTATTGTTATTATATATTTCCTATATAGTAACAATTATTTCAGGGGTCACCTGTGGTGTAGTGGTTAGCATAGCAACCTACTAAATCCAAGATCGCGGGTTCGCAGCCCGGCAGATGACCTTAGGATTTTTTAAAGGGAGTAAAAAATCATTAGCTATGCCGTCCTTCGGAAGGGACGTAAAATGGGGGCCCGAGCCTGTGCGATGTCAGGTACTCGTTAAAGATCCCTATCCTAATTATACCTGGATAGGCAAAATTTATCACTCCCACCGTAGCATCGTCCGATTAGCCATAGCAGCATAAAGTGACGTTAAACGAAATAAACAAACAAACAATTATTTCAAAATTATTATAAAACGTATCTGATAAGGGTGCCTCTTATACGAGACTATACCCTTCCTTCTCCTATTGCTAAATTATTATTAATATTATTAAAACATCCATGTAAGGCTCATTAGGCCGATCTGGAATTAAAATAAATAAATAACAAATGCAAGTAGACGAGGTTAATATTCTTTAGTGTTTTATTATTTAATAACAATAAGATACAATGTTAAGCTTTATGTGTATATATATTATACAATAGGTTTGAACTTCAGCTTGGAACTGGATCCAGGAGAGAGGAAGGGTGTGTTGCCTATGGCGATGTCCTCTTTGCCGTCTTCGCTGGAAGGGAGAATGATGAAGTTAAGCAATAGGAATATCACTGCCAACTTAATCTGGAGTAAAGCGAATTTGAAACCTGTAATGGAAAACTTTTTAAATGTATATTATTTGAAAGACAAAGATTTCAAATTATAAAAAAAGTATAATTCTCAATTATATAAACATCGAAAATAGCCAGAGACAGACAATTTTTTTTTTTCCCCAGATTTAACCACATTTATGGCTGATTCTCAGACTACAGGCAAATTAGTGTCCCCCGCCAATTAACAAATATTGTTCCAAATAGATTTATGTTATGCGAATTAACGATATTAATTGAATTTATTTGGGATTTTAGTATTTAAGGGTAACATTTTTAGGTTATTCTACGTCGATTCACATTGTCGTGGCTTGTCCCTATGCTTGGATTTACAATTATGAAAATAATTATAAATTGATAGGGTGAAAATTACTCAACTAATGGGTAGTAATATTAAAATATAATGGTGGAAGAAAGTGAAAATGTGTTTTTGAGGATTATAATGTCCAAGTAACCAGTCTCCGAGTAATATTATTATTGTCCCAGTTATTTCTTAACATTGACGTGTTATCGCTAAAAAAGTGATGAAAACGAATTCGGAAGGAATTGTTGAGTTTTTTTTTTTTTTTTGCAATGGCAGATAGCTGTTTTTCGTGGACGCATCAGTTCGTAACCACGCAACAATTATACGTCGGGATATACTAGTTGTCCAGTCAATAAACATATTGTAGAGTGCATAGAATATGCGATAATTTTTGACTTCATGGCTTCCTTAGGAATAGTTAGAAGGTAAACATACTAAAACCCCCGCCGCTGCACAGTGGGGCCATTCGTGAATCTAGCGGAACAAAAGTCCAAAAATGAAGTTTGATTTTTTTGATGCAGAAAGTGGTTGATCTAACAGGCTAAATGTTGGAAGACATGAAACGAAGTGAATCAGGCTGAGGAAATGTCAATAAAGCATTTTAATAAATAACGAACTATTACCAATTTAATCCTGTACGATTTTTTCCCATGAATTAAGTTACGATTGTTTCAATCACTCTACAGCTAACATCGTAATAAGTTTTGTTATTTTTTTCAAAATAGTAGGTATTGGTACATTTTGTATTTAATTTCACGGCATTTTAGATACTCAGACGGTACGCCAATTAAAAAGTCCACAAGTAAAAAAATATATTCATGTTATAATCTGGATCTTTTTAGGTAGGTGAACGTAGGTCTTAAATTATGGTTCTATGTGTTTGGGGACATTTAATTTTAGTGAATATATTGTATTTGGCTGCCCGTTTTTGCCCTTTTATCAGTAGCACCAAAAATTGTGTTTCAGGCGGAATACTCAGTTGCGCAATTGAAATTGGCTGAAGCGTTGCCGGCTGGAGGTTTCAATTTTAATAATTCCCAGGAAGAAAAAAAAAGCCAGCACAAAGAGATAAAAAGATACAGGGAACATTTTCCTCGGAAAATGTCTCGCACAGCAACCAATACCGACATAATAAATAATTTGTTTATTTTGTCTGATCCTTTAATTACCTGATACGGACTACTACCAGAGAAAAATACGACTTTAGGTAATAGTGTTCTCAATTTGCTTGCAATATCAGACGCAGATACGAGTATGGTACCCTTATTTGGTGGACAAGATAGTGATGATAGTGATAATCTCGATCAAAGATGACAAATCATTATAGACTACAATTTTCTTTAGTTTAAAACAATATAATGTGTTTGAGTTCTGCTCGTTTTAAGATAGAAATTAAGTATTAAAGTGTTAAAGCTTATAGTTTGATAACTTGTCCGATTTATATATATTATAAATTTTATTTATATTACAACAAAATTTGTTAGTTGTTACAGAGGTGTTTTTTTCCAGTCATAATATTGACATTATTATCATAAAGTAAGTATATTCATTTTTAAAAAATTCAATTTATATAATCATCGATAAATCAATAAATGGTTTTGTAAGTTTTTTTTTTCTTAATAAAAAAAGTCACAAAGAAATTTTAAATGTTTTATCAACCTTTCATTAACCTTGTCAATCATTTTAAGTTGTTCTGGATGATGACAAATTATAGATACGATCGCTTTCAGACTTTTGTCCCGCTAGATTCACGAATGGCCCCACTGTGCGCTGGGGGGGTGAGCTAACGGTGGGGGGAGGGGAGAAGTTCCATTTTTTCGGTTTTTCGATAATATCTCGAAAACAGTTGACTGTAGAAAAATATGTTTCAAATAAACATAGAAGTAAATTAAATTTACTATAAAATTTAATATACATACATTTGTCGTAATTCTAACCGTTTGCGAGATATACGTTATTGAAAATCGGTGATTTTTGGGACAAAACAAATGTCACCTCACTTTTTATCAAACTTTTGCTTCTATTACGTTCCACAATCGTTTCTCAGAAAAAACTTCAGAATCAAAATTGTAGAGTATTAAATTTACTTTAATTTCATATATACGTTATAGGTATTTGCTTCAAATGTTAAAGAAAAAGTGAGGTAAACAATTTTTCAATTTCTAAAATTGTCGATTTTTAATAATCTCGAAAATCGTTGGAATTTCTAATCAGTTTTATAGGAAATTTAATGAGCTTTAATTTTGATCTGCTATATATTTTTCTAGAGTCCGCCGTTTTCGAGATATAATCGAACATCAAAATTGGGACCTTCTCCCCTCCCCCAACCTTTACCTTACCCCCCAGGAGCGGGGACTTTTATATGTTTACCTTCTAACTACCCTAACAAGACTGTGAAGTCAAAAATATCGCATATTTCATGCACTCTACACCCCTCATTTCGGCACTCTTTATTTGGGGTTGCACATCTCTGAAAAAACACATTTATTGATGCTTGTTCCGAAACTACTTGTTCAATCCAAAATTTCTATTTTTTATCTGAAGCTAACTTTATGTTTTGAAATAACTTGTATAACTTATATAATTGTATAACTTATAATAGAGCATAATTATGAGAATAATATAATCACTGAAACGTCTCAAAAATAAGTTTTTTTTTTAATTTAATTAACCTCAAGAACTGTATTAAACATAATATATATATATATATATATATATATATATATATATATATATATATATATATATATATTTAGTTAGAATAGTTACTGATTTCATCGACTAACATACCAACGCATATTCTCGGCCCTTCTCCAAAAGGAAGGAAGGTGAACTTGGAGATCGTGTTCTTATTTTCTTCAGAAAACCTTTCCGGATCGAAAATTTCAGGATTCGGAAAGTACTTTGGGTCCTTGTGAAATGATCCCACAGGAACGAAGACTTTGGTACCTTTGGGTATCGGTGTGTTCCCAAGGACAGTGTCCTCTGTACAAGTACGAGACAGCCGTGTAGCTTGAGTGTGTGTCCTCAAGTTTTCTGTAAGAGTAAAAGAATAATATAATTTAAATATTAGTTGTTTATTTATACTATATAATTGTAATGTGGAGATCTAGTACGGTGAACTCATTAACTATAGACAGATTTGACCGTTAAAAAGAAAATTTTATTCAGTATAAAATACAAAAGATTTCGAAGAAATACAAGCAATAAGCGATCTAACCTTTTTTTTTTTTTTTTTTTTTTTTTTTTTTTTTTCTCTTTATTTGTTTAATCCACACCTGTCACTTAACATGTGACAACAAGCAGATGTGATAAATTGTTGTATAAAAGATAATTGGCATGTCAGGCATTAGGGAGGACAGCACCCAGCGGTACTTACTCCTAACATGAACATGATATTTAATTAGTTTTAACGGAGTAGATCCCTCAACCAACTCCTTTTTAGTCTCCTTTGGGTATTATCTGGCAAGCTTATGGAGGCCATACTTTGTATTAAATTATTGATATGTCCGTGAAGTTTGTCGTGAAGTCTTTTATATAAAGTCTGGATGTGATCTTGTACCATGGGTATGTGTAAGTCTGTGTGTAAAGTTTTGTTATTGACATACCAGGGTGATTGTGTAATGAGTCTTAAAGTTTTGGACTGGAAAGTCTGTATTTTTTGGATGTGAGTTTTTTTAGCAGTTCCGTAAATTTGTGAGGCGTACGTCCATAGAGGTTTTAATAAGTAAGTATATGTATTTAGTCTTTGCGTAATTTTCAATTTAGATCGTTTATGTAGAATTGGATATAATAGTCTCAGTCTTTTGTTAAGGCTTAGGCGTTTCTGTTTCACATGTGGGCCCCATGTCATCCTTCTGTCGAACATTAGTCCTAGGTATTGAACAGTGTCAGTCTGTTTAATTGGAACATTGTTGATGTAAACGTTGGGGCAGGTGTTATGTCGAAGTGCAAAAGTTATGTGCTGTGATTTGTCGTTATTTAGTTTAATTTTCCATTTGTTGAACCAGTCTTGTAACTGTTGTAAATAGTGTTGGAGAGTCAGTGAAGCCTGATTTATGTCTGAGTGTCTAGTCAGAATTGCAGTATCATCTGCGTATGTTGCTATTATAGTGTTAGGGTAAGTGGGTATGTCGTGTGTGTAAACAATGTATAGCAGAGGTGCAAGAATCGATCCCTGCGGTACTCCAGCCCTAATTGGTCGAACAGAAGAGATATACGAACCTTGTCGAACAGAGAAAAATCTGTCAGAAAGGAAAGAGAGAAGGATAAGATAGTAAGTGGAAGGAAGGAATGATTTAAGTTTAAAAATCGTTGTTTACAGTAATTATGTAAATAATTTGTTGTCACTATCTTGTAAAATATATTCCAGGAATAATGTTTGGTGTGAACTTTCTTGCTTAGCTTACAGTATAGAAATTAAAGAAAAATTACTGCAATTTTCAACTTTATTGAACTAATTTTTCTATAATTTTAGTATGAATATTTTCTTAAGGGTGTCAAAATCTGTCTGGTTTACCCCACCAAAAAATTATAAACAATAATTATTTTGAGATAAAAATTGCTAGCATCAAATGATTGTAAACAGTTTATTTTGCTTTTACAATTAAAAACTATAAAATATGGGTTTGGGACCTTATTTAAAGTCAATAGGACTTCGAATTGCTATTGGTCTGCCGTATTATTTATCATGTATTCAGCACACTCGATAGGTCCTTTATATCTTTTAGAAGTCTGTTTGCCTCCTTCGGTGAGTACCCATATATTTCTAATTTCTTGTTTATATATATATATATATATATATATATATATATATATTATGGTTTTGTTCGGATCGGCGACACCACCAAACTGGCTTGACCCACCAGTTCGATCCTTACGCTTCACTTCATGTTTACATTTTTCGATAGTTCTTTCCTATAACCTCACATGTAAACAATCACTTCTACAGTTTCAACTTGGATTGTGTTGTTTAGTTTGTAATATTGATATTTAGATTTCTTAAATGTAAATAGGTGAAACAGAAGTTAACAACACGAGGATTAAGGGTTTTATCAATTAATGTTTTCGTATTTCATCTTATCTTATAAGTAAAAGTGTTACAAAACTTAAGAAGATTAATTTGTACATGAATTTGGTGTTTTACATATTTATATTTGTTCTATCAATTTAAGTGATAAAATTTAAAACTTGTAAAAGTGTTACAAAACTTAACAAGATTTATTTGTACATAGATTTGGTGTTTTATATATTTTTATTTGTTGTTTCAATTTCAGTGATAAAATTTCAGTATACATATTTTGTGAATGGATTCTTTGTCATCCATATTACTTTTTGTCCTAAAGTGAGACAGATTGTATAATTAATTCAATAAAACATATTAGTTTATAAATAAATGTGAGAAAATATGTCACAGGTTCATGTTTTCTTATTTCCTCTTCCCTTGAGAAAATATAGCAGAAATTAACATCATCACTTTCAACTAGGATTCTAGGATTCTGTCTTATATTATATAATGGCTTATAAAGTGAAAATAATCACAGATTAAGAGGTAAATGACACATTGCTATATAATTGTAGAAATATCTGTATGTTATAGATTAATGTGTTTTTAAAAAAAAAAAATTAGAAACCTGATGAAGCATTGTCTCTGAAACATGTAGCTACAAATGTTAAACAAATAGGAGTTATGCCTAATAAATACTAAAGGATTCTCTCTTGTTTATGTTTATAATTTGTTATTTTCACTTCTCTGACAGAAAGTTCATCAGGAATTAACTTTAGTGGTGGTTCAGAAGAATATTAATACTTGATTTAATTAATATTAATTCAAAATTGATTTAGTGTCTTATATTTTGATATTTTCTTATTTCCACTTTATTATTTCCTTATATATCATTTTAATATTAGAAGGTAAACAGAAGTTAATATATATTACTTCGAACAGGGATTTTGAGTTTCTCAGTAAATGTAGGAGAATAACCTTTCCCCTCTAAAAGCAAGGTTAGAACAAGGTTAGAATCGATAAAACGTAGGGGTTGGTGTCGCCGATCCGAACAATTACCATATATATAGCGTATGTATCAAAGTCCTGATGTTTCGATATGTTTGTATGTTTTAAAACTGATAATGAATGTTTAAAATTTCAAAACTAGTTTCAAATAAAATTATTCCAACAGAAGTAGTAATTAAACTTAATTGTTTTGAACCTTCTAAAACATCATGCGTACCTCAAGATATTGTAATGTACTTACCATTAATCACCATATTCAAATAATATATGGAGTTAACTTTTTCTAGATCGAAATCTGTCGGATATTTCGAAATTGAAGAAATCTCCTTTCGCAATCTTTCCTGAACATCCTGATGATTGGCTAGATCAAGGAGAAGGAAGCCAAGTTGGTTCGATGATGTCTCCGTACTGTCAGTGTAAAATGTCAAGCAGTGTGCTGCCAATTCCAAGTTTGAATAGACTTTAGGAAAAAAAAAAATTATTATTCTTTAAATAAATTTAATATATAAATAAAAGTTGAAGTATTTATAAACCTGGTTTATTTTCTTCTTTAAACTTTTTGTTCATCTTCATAATGTAGTTAATTAAGTCGTTTTTCGATGCGTTCGAGTTGGATCTGAATTCGATCATTTTTTGAACGAATGATAAGAAGAATTGTTCAGCATCTTCAGATAGAATTCTAAGAAAAAATATACATAACTTGGTAAATTTTATCTTTCATGAATTATACTAGCATCCCCAGTCAGGGCCTCGCCCGCTCTTATAAGTAACGAACTTAGATAGGTTTAACTAATAACAGAAGTTTTATTTTTAACAATAAAAATCTGATAATGCAGTTGAGAATTATTTTCTCACAATATTTCTAGATATTTTCACTCAAAGCTGTAACCCGGTATTCTTGCAATGACTTACTCAAAAGCAATATTGGATATTAAATCCTTAAATTCAATCTATGAGTTGGTAATTTAGATGGACAGAGACGTTTTAGGAAAAAACTCTAGCGGAGAATGGACTGCATTATCAGTGCTTACAACCATATCGATAGAGATATTCTCTATGTCACAATTTACTTTTTCAATAATAATGTTGTTAATATTCTCTGCTATAGTATTTGTTCGTAATATTACTGCTCTTTCACACAACCAATGTTACAATTTATTAAATAAACCTGAAAAATTAAAATGAATTTGAAATCATTGAAATATTAGTCTTCTTAAAACCTTCATCAAAAGCTTCATCAAAAACACTGTGAATTTAAATTATTATTATAGTAAACTATACTATTTAAAATCTTCCTAGAATTATGAAGATTTTGTAGTTAAAATTTGTTCCAGAAGGGTTTAATAATTTTACCATTGTAATCTTTGGTGTAGAATGCCGCCACATATTGTTCGATTATTAAATATCCCTAGGATCACACGTCACACTAAATATTTATAGCCTTTTTTATAACATTGTACTGTTATAACCAACTTTTTTTTTTTTTTTTTTTTTTTTTTTTTTTTTTTGTTCGATTATTAAATATCCAAGCCCCTATTAGAATATGTACAAGGATATTAGATAAGGTTAGAAAGATAAAGTTGGCCTTTTTCTGTATTTATAAATACATTGTAAGGCCGAACTTGAAATGGTGAGTCCTGAAAGTTGAAGAATCGGCAATAGTCTTTAATATGGGTGTTGGGGCACACCCAATTCTTGAGTTTTCTAAAATGAGATAAAACTAAAAACTAAAATCTAAAACTAACACTAAAATAAAACTGAAGATGATGTCTATAGTCTCATCACTGACCTGATTGGCTGGAAGCTAAACTAACTAAATACGAGGAGATGTCTATCAGTCACATCACTGACCTGATAGGTGGGTCACATCACTGACCTGATTGGCTGTAGTGGTGTTCTGGTTATGGTCCGTCCGTTCCGAGCTGGGTTCACTCTTGTCAAGAAAAAGTTTTCTACCAACGGACGGGAGGTGGCGCTGGTGAGAGGGTGTTGAAGAGGGGATTTGTCAAGAACTGCAGCAAGTCCAGGAACTTGATGTGGCGTCTTCGGATGATCTCGGGGATCGTTGGGAGGTCGAAGATGTCATGCAGAGCCGGGGGCTTTGTCTTCTTCAGAGTGGTTGTTCTGACGATCTTCCTAAGCATCGAGTCCTGAAATCGCTGAAGAAGCCTGGTGGTTCCATCTTATATGCCTGTGAGGAGAGGTGTACCGTATATGCTTTATATTTATAGATGCTTTTATATATACACAACTTGAGTCGGAGGGAGAGTGCGGGAGAGGAAAGGAGGTGGTGAAGGCGTCAGGATCTTGTTCTAACCTTACGGTGTGTCCTGTAGCAGTGGGCGGAAAATCTGAGGCCTCTGTCCAGGGTGATGCCCAGATAAACTAAGGAATTTGAGGGGGCAATGATGGTGTTTGCCACCTTGAGGGACTTCGGTTATGTCGCTCTCTTTTTGCTCACTTGCGCGAACACTACGCAGTCCGTTTTTGCTGGATTCACTTGGATGTTTATTGAATTATCTCTGCGCAGACAGATCCGGACTGACGTAGTGCTCGCGTGGGATTTATACTACTGCTAGTGATGGCTATGTCGTCGGCGAAAGCCGCAATGGACGCTTTGTGGTAGTTATTGCCAACAACATCAGCAGTGCAAATGTTGAAGAGGACAGGCGACAGTACTGCGCCTTGGGGCCCACCGCAGGTGAGTGGAATTGTAGATGAAGTTTCTACACGGACCAGTACTGCGAGACTTCTCCCACTCAGAAAGGAGGTGATGACTCCATAGAGTTGCTCGGGGCATTCGAGGTCTTCTAGTTTCCGGCAAAGGATTCTGTATAACCAACGAAAAATGGCTTCTCCTTTTATATAATAGTGTAGATATAGATCAATTTAGAACATATGTTTTATTGCTAATTGTTTACAAACACCTGCACTAAAGTAGTATTTATAAAAAATAAATGTTATTTTGATATTTACATACACCTAGAACCCCAACTCTGATTTAAAATTTTTTTTTTTTCAAAAACCTTCCCGGGGATATACCTAATAATTTCCCTAATTTTCACGGCGATTCGATGTACGGTTTTTTAATCTATCGAATACAGTCATACACACATTCATTTATATATATATATATATATATATGTATATGTGTGTGTGTGTGTGTGTGTGTGTGTGGTGTGTGTGTGTGTGTGTGTGTAATAGTCTGTTTCATAATAGTACTGGGAAATTAGCATCGAACCTTGTACTCCAAAAATAATAAGGTCTGACCACTGAAAATTGTTCACCACACTTAGCTCCAAATGTATTAAAATGTTTTTCTCGAAATAGCGTTGGGTTTGGGCGGGGGATGGAAGGAAAGTGTTGAAAATTGTATGTTTTTAACTGTTTGATTAGATAACTCAGAAACCGTTACTTTCAGCACATTTTGTGCCCTATACATTATTAAAGCGAAGTAAATTTTCAACAAATTTGGTTCCATTCATGTTTTTGCTCAGATTAATAGTTTTAGAGCTGTTGTGGAGGAGAAAGAATGAAGAGGTCAGCTCTCTTTCGATATGCCGCACTTCTCAACGAAAACCACAAAATTACTACAAAACTATTTATCCGCTCTCAAATTTCTTTTTTCCATCTCAAAGCTGGTTAAACTTACTTATTAATATATGAAATTTTGATTAAATCTCCTGAAAAAGCCACGCTACACAGGGCGATACTACAGTAATGTTGGGCTTTAGAGAAAAAATAAAACTTTTAATTTGGGATTTTTTTTTATATTGTTAGTAACAAATAAATAACAAAGCTTTTCAATTGAGCAGATTAATTTTTTATTATTGCATTGGGTTTTACATAAAGCCTTGCTATAATTGCTCTGTCAAAAATACCCTTGGCTTATTAATTGATCCTCAACTGTTGTTTCATTTTATAAATTATTGTTACTTCCTGTACACAATAAGGGTATTCTAATAAATCAAAGACTGGCATAAAATGTTTTCAAAAATTTCCCTATTTTTTTTTTTACATGTAGCAGAAAATAATACTATTTAATTGAGTTCGCAAATTGCTTATATTTGCTTTAAAACTACCATTTGGAACGCATTCAGGAGTATATTGTCTTATTTATGGCTTCGTCAGATCTTCCATTAACTTGCCTATTAGTTAGATTTTTTATTTTTAGAATTTTAATACCCAAGCGCCTTTATTGACATTTTAATTCCATTAGTCATTGCTTCTATTTATTATTTGATTATTTTCTTTAAAAGTGAACTAGGAATGAATCTGATGTCTTACACTTCGACACAATTGAAATTAAAACCCATGAAGATTTATTTCAATTTTTTAGATCCAACAATATTAATTTTAAGGATTTCGACACGGCTTTGAAAAAATGGATTGACTTGGTTTTGCGATTACAAAAAGCGCGAAAAACGGTGTGCGGGAGAAATTAAGGAATGGTGCAATAATTTTCAACTAGAATGGAATGCTACAAATAGATCTTTAGAACCATTTTTGAGAAAAACCACGGATGGCTTGGAAGGGATCTAATTTTTCCAGAGCTATGTCTTCAAGAACTTCCATCTTCATCCCCTCCAGGTATTCCTACTAGATCAAAATCGTTCGAGCATTTGTCAGTATGAAAAAAAAAAAACGGAGGAGAACCCAAGATTTCAGAAATCGTTCTAATGAAGTGCTTAATTTCGTCCTAAAAAAAAACTATCCTGAATATATTGATCAATGAAATAAGAAAATCTCAACATAGGCAAGAAAAAAATGTTTTGGTTTCTACGCATGATATTAAAAGTTTACAAGAGAAACGGCTGAGATATTTGTGGATTTATGTGTGTGGTATTACATACCAGTACCAGTTCACAAACTGTTAATACATGACCGTGAAATAGTCAAACATGCTATTGTAGCAATTGGTATGCTGTCAGAAGATGCTCAGGAGGCTAACCATAAATATTATTAATTCAGACCCTTTGATATCACATTTAAGGCCAACACCTAACAACGAATTGTAAAGTGTTAAACGACCTCTTCAGAAGTAAAAGAACTTATACCGAATTGAAAAATAAAAACACTTGAAATTTTTGAAATATATATTCTCCCAGCTGAAAAATTAAATTAAATACATCGAATTTTTTTAATTTTTACTTTTAGATATATTTTTGTTTCTAGTTTTAGTTGTTTTTTTTTTTGTTTTGTTTGTTTGCGTTTGTGAAGTTCAATTTATTAAAAAATAAAAATTACAAAAAATATGTTGATATTATGTGATCACAAATCATTACAAACCACAACGCTTTATTTAGCAAGAGGTACATAATATATTTGTACACATTTAAAAGTCATCCTACCCGTTATACCGCAATTGGCAAAATTAATTAAATCGATGATAATGTAGTTCCATAGAGCATTCGATATGTTTTAAAATGACATCAGAAGCAGTACTCTAGGACCAATAGAAACGGAGATATTAAAGAATGTCTGGTAAACCTTATAACTGTGCGCTGGCCCACTGAACATATCAAAATTGTCATTTTTTTTCTAAAACATACACCTTTATCGTGCTAGCATGGTTATTTTAAGGGATTTATTCAAAATTTCGTATGTAGGACCAAATTGTAAATTTAATTAGCTTTGAGATGAAACAAATAAATTTGGGACCAGACAAAAAAAAATTTTGGGAGTTATAACGAAAAATGAGACAAAAATTTACAATACGCGGTTTTTAGGGCGGTGGCATTTTAAGGAATTTAATCGAAACTTCATATATAGGATCTGATTGATTTGGGGCTAGCGTTGTTTCGCCATAGAGTTTAAAACGGTAAAAACCACAGAACCGATCTGTACCAAATTTTAACATCATCTTCAAGTGCTTGGAAGGTTTAGCAATTGTAAAATACGTGCCATAATAATGATTTAAATGTACAGTATTGAGTGGCAGAAACGAGGTTTGCCGCACTGTCAAATACTTTTAGGGCCAGAAATTAAAATCCTGATGAAATCAATAAAATTATTTCTGCAAAATAAAAATTATATCCAAATCAACATGTTGATACTTTGCTCTTTGATATTGTGTTTAAAAATATGATTCATGGGCCGTTAGTTGTAAGCACTACAATACAGTACATTTTTTTTTTTTTAGTGTTTTCCTTCCAACAGTAGCCCTGTTGGAAGGGATTTTATTTATTTTTTTTCTGTAGACACCATACTTGTACAAAGTATACAGTGTACATGTAATTATTATTTTTGATTTGATTATAAAGTTTACAAAAAAAATTGAAAAAAAAAATAATATAAAAAAAAACAAGTTGTAAAATGAGAATAAGTAAAATTCAATAAAATCAAGCAACAAAGTTATGTAGAAAAAGTTTATGAATATTTAGTGGTTTAAAGATATTTCATATTATATCCTCTATTTTTATGATGGAATTTTTAGGAAATATTTTGGAATTTTCAAATGAATTGTTAATATATTGACCATCCACCGGCCAATGTCCTAGTTTCTGTACTGTTTTTTGTCTGTAGAATAGTTCTGTAGTCAGTGAGTAGTCTGCATTCATATATGAGGTGGTGTATATTTTGTTCTTGAGTGAAATCACAAGGACATAGGAAAGGATCTGTTATTTTAAATCGATAGAAATAACTCTTTACTGCCGCATGTCCTGTGATTCCTTGTATAATGTAAAAGTTAGTCCATGGGTTTGATTTAATGTAGTTCCGTAAGTCTGGAATGAAGTTATGTAGATGTCTTCCCTTGTGTGTTGTGTTCCAACGTGTCTGCCACTGGTCTACTGCTTGTGTTTTTACGATGTATTTTAAGTGTTCTTTAGATATCAGACAATATGATATCGGAAGGGAAGGTTCCTTTGAAGCCCCTTTCCAGCCTTGTCAGCCAATTCGTTCTCAGCTATGTCGGAATGCCCTTTTACCCACTTGAATGAAATTTGATTGTTTGAGTTTGTAAGTGTCTTAGAAATGATCTTATTTTTTTAATGATGGGATTGTAACAGTGGCTACTTCTTATTATGTATAGAGTACATTGACTGTCCGTTAGTATTGTGATAGTTTTATCTTTTGTCCTCATATGATGAAATACAGTCCATTATTCGCAAGTTTCTTAATTTTCTCTGTCCATCTGGATTACTAATTCATACATTGAATTTAAAAATTGGATGTCCAGTTATGCTTTTACTTAATCTTCCCTGGTTTTTATATAAGTGTTGTCCGAATAAAGAAGTTAATTTAAAATGTAATAAATTGAAATTCACCTTAATTTGAGGAACTTGGCAATATTGGGCAAAAACGAGTGACAGGCCATTGCTAAAGGCGAAGGTCGGAATAGTTTCTCTGTATTCGCATACTTGATGAAATCGTTTTCCGGATCGGTAAAAGCACTCGGTTCTATCCCGAATCCACATGAGCAAGAGTTGTCCACAGTGTACAGGAAGGAGAGCTCCTTCACCTATCTCAAAATAAAAAACACATTTAAAGAATAATCAAATCAATTTGTAATATTAGGGTTGTCACACGTGAAATGACCGTTTTTAGAACCCAAAAGAAAATAAAAATTTGAGATCAAATTTAACATGTTTTTTATTCAAAAGTATTTACCATCATTTTTCGATACACTTCTACCAACGGCTTACCAAGTTTTCTATCCCAGATTTGATAAACGTTGAGTCACGTGACGATAAAGGAATTCAAAAAATGAATTTTAATGTCTAAATCATTGGCCACGAAGACCAATGAGATTGCCGATATTGAAGATATTTTCAATATTCCTGATATTAGTAAAAAATACAGTATTTATAATTATATCAGTAAAATATCCATACAAATGAAAACCAGTATCTAAATTTTTTATATGTATCCATACAAATTTGTATAACCTTACCAGTTCATTAGTGGACTTAAATGGTTAACAGAGAGAACTCCTCTTATATTTATTTTTTCCTATAATTTATTATTAGATTAATTCATGTATTTGTATGCAAAAAGTGTATTTTTATTTCATATTCTTTCCCATTTTATAAATAAATTTAGAATTGTCCGAGAATGTACCAGACTCTTATTTGTACGAGAATTGTCTTTTATAAATAAAATGATTATTTATCTATCTATCATTGGTAAGCAATTTTCCTCGCAAAAAGTTATCTAAACTCCGAAAAAAAGTGGTAGTCTGTAGGGGATAGATCAGGAGAATAGGGGGGGTGTGGTAAGACATTTAAGGGCGCTTTCATGAAAAAGGATAGGTCCTTTCCTGTCTACCATTACCGGCTGTTGCTGATCAAATTTTGATGCATTTGGTCAATTTCTTGGCAGTATGATGTTGAATCAATTGTTTTCCATTAGATTTTCTAATGTTGTATCTCCTGAGGAAAATTTTGTAAACCAAAGAAGGATGGTTCTTTCATTAGCACTTCCTTTTTACCAAACGCATGATTAATATTTCTTGCTGCCTAGGCAGCGGAATGACTGAGTTTGTACCCATAAAAAAAAAAAAAAAAAACGTTCGGAAATTGCGTGTTTCCATGGCCACGGTTAAAATTATACTAAAATCTGTATGCCTACTTGAGAAAAAAACAAACGCAGTTTGCAAATATAACATTAACAAGTGTTTATTATAGATAGTAAATATTTTGATAGGAATCAGTAGGCAAGGCTTTAATCCTCTATAAAGAAAAATCGGACATTTTATGTGTGACAACCCAATAGTTAATAAACAAAAATAGAATAAAATAATTAAAAAGAATACCACTACGGGTTCCATCTTCTTTTCGGTGAGGTAGTTGACCATATTTTCAGCAACTCTATGCATTATGGGAATGATCTCCTTGAACCTAACTGCGGTCATGTTTGAAGCTTGAATACTTCGTAGCTCCTTCCACCTGAAAAGAAAATTGATTTTCAGATATTGATATCAGAAGTATGTATATATATGATAATATTAGATATGTAAGAAAATAAAATTATTATAAGAATAAAGAGTTTCTATTCCAGGATTAAGTAAAAACCAGAACATCCGTCCTCATATCGTCCTATTTCTCTCTTGCCAATTATGGGTAAAATCCTTGAAAAAACTTAAAACGCTTGTATCCTATCGTAGATTCGTATCACATAACCCCAGATCACCATTTTGGATTCCGAACATCACATTCCATAATCCAGCAATGTCATCGTGTGGTGGACGTGGTCTCCTCCGCAATGGAGGGCAGAATGTACTGCACGGGAGCCTTTCTCGACGTAGAACAAGCTTTTGACCGAGTTTGGCAACCCGGATTTGCTTTACAAACTCCGTAAATTCCTAGCTACAACATACTTCCTTATTATTTGCTCCTATCTCTGTGACGGAACTTTTAAAGTTAATCATAACTTTTCCTATTCCTCTCTCTTTACCCAATCAGCAGGTGTTCCTCAAGGAAGTATCCTAGGTCCGATCCTCTACACGGTGTATACAGCTGACGTCCCGACGCATGATGACCACTTTATTGCCTCAAACACCACACTCCAATACCATATCATAAACCTTCAAGAATGGTGTCGAAAATGGAAAATCAAAATAAATTCCATTAAATAACCTTTACCCTTTGTCGTAAACCATTATAGGTAAGCTCACTATGTAGTGTAAATTGTTTTATTATCAAAACATTTATTAGTATCTAATAAGTTGCAATTATAACTATAAAATTTCATTTGAACAAAACTTGGTATAATATTATTACCCTTTGTCGTAAACCTACGACTTGCTGTCCTTCAGTATCCTTTAATGATGTCCCACTAATCCCTGTTGAATAGATATGCTACCTAGGACTCCATCTGGATAAACGTCTTACTTGGAATCCACATAAAAGACTAAAACGACAAGGAACTTCCCGTCGTTTTTGATTACTTCAATATTTACTTGACAAACGTTCAAACATTTCTATTAATTACAAAAGGCTCATTAGTAATTAGACCAATTTGAACATATGGTTAAGCTTTGGGGCTCTACTAAACCATCCAATTCATCTCTTATCTAATCCTTACAATCTAAAATCTTCAATGCTCCTTAATTTGTCACAAACACACTTTCCACAAATATCTTAATTTACCTTACGTTTTTTGAATAGCCTAAACCAGATATCAATCCTTTCATAGCAAACTCTAAAACCATTCTAATCCATTAGTATCACAACTTGCTTCTCATTCCATTCCAGATAACCATCCGAGGCCCCTGAAAAGAAGATGGCTTCGGGAGCTTCTAATATAGTACTTCATTATATCGAAGCTTTATAAGTGCTACCAATGGGTAGCTTCTTTAAAAACAAGAGACGTGTCATTTTTAGCATCATCATCACATTTACTTGATGTATTATTTTTTGTATATAGTATACAGTTGTAAATTTCAAGCGCAGAAATATAAATTTTTATAATTATTTACAGCCGTTTTTATTGCCCAACTAGTCGGCTGTTTTTGCTAACTAATCGCTGAATACAAAAGTAGCCGATTAGTCGGCCCACTTCTAATAAATATACATATATACACTAGTAACTTACAATGGGACGTTTTGAGTTGTAACACAGATTTGAATGCCAATTTTTGTGTAAGTAGTAGGGACCTATAATAGTGCAAAACTAGAGTTATAGCCGCCAATGAGCATTGGGAGCAGAAAAAAAAAAATGAAAATTACGTTTTATTTTTGTTCTCATTTCTCAGTCAAGATAGAGAAATGATTCTTTTACGTTTTATTGCAGCTGTATATGTTATTTGATATAAAAATACTTTCGTTGAATTCAAGACACTACTCGGCGTTAGGGTGCTCAACACATCCAAAAAAAAATAACATAATTCCAAGGAAATCCGCTGTAAATCAGTGATGAAATCTCAACTTCAAAATTTTAACCTCCTCGAAAGGGGTAAAAAATCAATATTTTTTTATTTTGATAAAATTTCACATATAAGGGTTTTATTAAATCGAGATTTGAGACCAGTTGTTCATGAAAAAAATTTCCACTGATTTACAATTACAATCTTGGCTCCCAATGCTCATTGGCGGCTACAACTCTAGTTTTGCACTATTATAGGTCCCTACTGCCCACACAAAAACTCGGCATTTGAATCTGTGAGTTACAACTCAAAACGTCCCCTTGTTAGATAATTGTATCTAATAATTGAAGTTTTGTTTATCCATCGATAAATCTTGGATTTAATTAAGCAATCAAGCATTATTTCTTCAATGATATTTTCACGCAAAAGAGTAATTTTTAACCTGGGTAAAATGGACAAATTAATTACGGCCGAAGGAAATCCTGCCGTAGATGTACTTTTGAAAATTGATTAAACTTTTCGTATTTTAAAAATGACACTAATAATAATTGACACTTACTTCTCCATTCCTTTAACAACGAACGGGTTCAAAGCAAATAAAGGATCAGTTTCCTTCTGCATTTCCACCCCGGTGTCGGCGAATTTATTGAAATCTTTCACAATCACAGCTTTCACTAATTCTGGATCAGTGATAAGAAGCATTGGAGTGAATAGCATATAAAATCCAACCAATCCATGGCTTTTGTACTTGCTAAAAAAACACAAAAACGATAACAATAATAAATCACTCTTTCTATTCCTCAACTTCTTTTATAATGTAAAAGAAATGTTTACCTGTAAAGATCGTCGAAGAAGTCCTGAATGTGCTCATTCTTGATGATCGCTTTAATAAATGTTTGCGAAGTAAATTCGAATTTGATGTTGAAGACGCCCCTCCTGTCCCAGAACCCGAAGAGCCAGTAGTACGACAAGGATGCCGTTACTAATATCAAAATGGCCTCTACCAACATCTTCGCAGCTGATCAGCTGTTCAATACATGCATTAAAAACAAGAGACTTTAGTAAATAAATAACACAGGTCTCCGACTAAAAAACTGCATAGGATTTTTTAACATTTTCTTATAGATTTTGACCTCCAAAACAGGAAAAATATTCTATAAATTCTATCACATAGGTTTTTATTTGTTTTGCATTATTATGTTTATTATTATATCTATATTACTCACAATGCTTTTGGGTCAGCAGGCAGGCTATATTAAATATCCATGCCTCTTATGCTTGTGGGATAGTAGAGCCAGAGTACAGCACTGGACTAAACGTGATTGGCCACCCTGAGGAAAATTTAAAACCTGGAGAGAAAAAAAATAATGCTATCAATACTATTATTATTTTAGGTACCACCAGAAAAGGTTGTGTGGCCCCCTCTCCAACACTGCTATCAATATCCATACCACCAGAAAAGGTTGTGTGGCCCCCTCTTCAATTGTGGTTGATGAAACAATTTGTAAAATCGTTAGAAAAGGATGAGGACTGTTTTAAATATCTATGAACGAAATTCCCGAAGTTATCAGAAACAAAAGTTGAAAGAGGGAGTTTCACTGGCCCTGACATAAGAAAACTTTAAATTGACATCCTCTTTGTGGAAAGTACGAAAGAGAAGGAAAAAGAAGCTTGGTTATCGTTCAAGGATGTAGTGCGAAAATTTTTAGGAAATACTAAGGATCCTGACTACAAAACCATTCATCAACGGGTACTAGCAGCATACGAAGCTCAAAGCTGCAAGATGAACTTGAAGGTCCATTGTTTACACTCCCGCATAGAAGATTTTCCTGAAAAACTGGCAGCTTACATTGAAGAACAGGGGAAGCGCTTTCACCTGGATGTCTGTAATATCCAGAGACTGTACCAAGGAAGATGGGATGTCACTATGCTTGCAGTAGGGTTGGGCGATAGTCGATAGTTACCATCGATGTATCGATAGTGTCGACTATCGATAGGTCTTTTTTACTAATTTCAAGTTTTGAAACTCTCGGAATTATGCTGATCTATCTCTGTCCAGTGTCGAGTTCTTTAGAAGTTGAATTCAGAATTCCTAGAGCTCGAGGGTTCTCTCAAAGATTAAGCCAAAGGAAAGAAGAAATGCTAGTTTTTCTTTCGGGAAATATGTGGCTCAAGGAGCACACTTGACTTTTGAAATTAACTATTTCGTTATTTTTCTTTTCTGAAGATTTGATTTGTTCATTATTATTGTAAACAATGTAAATTGTAAATACCTTTTTTAAAATTCAAATAAATTAGATTTTTTTTTCTCTCATCTTTATGATATAATCTTATAATTTATAATCCTGCAAATTTCAAATAGTAAGTAGATAATGGAATTTAATTAAACTAGTTTAAATTCTTTATTGAATCGCTTTGGAATAAAAGGAAGCAACTATCAATAGCAATCGATAGTTCTCAACCGATAGTATCGGCCTATCGATAGTGCTAACTATCGACTATCGCCCAACCCTAGCTTGCAGAGTACTGTTGAATGCTTAGGCATGAAACTGAAGATGGAAATCCTAAAAGAACTCGGCGAAGTTTCATGGAAAAGAAGAAAAGGTTTCAAGTACATGAATATGTGTATTAATGTTACTTTATTACTCAAAATAATGTTTCATTGGTTGTAAAAAAATATTATGTATGATAATAATTTTGAATAAACGAATGCTTTTACCAATTTTTTGTGTTTGAATTAGCAATAAACCCTTATGTGATAGTAAAACATCACTTCTGAAATCAGCGCATTTTAAAACATATAATTCAGTTAAAATATCTCATGCAGCTGACAAAAAAAATTTTTTTACAGACCTGTGTAATTAATTGGTGTATTCATTAAATGGGGACCGTGCACATTGTAACGACATGCATATCTGTTCAAAAGTCGATAATTGAACTTTGTTATGCCACTTACAAGCATGTTTCCCTTAAAGAGGTAATTCAAGGAAGATCAAAACAAAAAAAATATTAATTCGATAAGTGCTCTTTGAACCAAAGTTTGCACTTTGTCCATTGCAGTAAACAAATCTCACAATAAACCAGAGTTGATAACGATAACGATTTAAAAAAAATTATAATGATATCTGTTAGTTACGTTCATTTCAGTTTTTCTTAGTCATTTTCCAAATAGAAACATTGGAGGGATGTATGTACAAAAAAAAATACCTGAACCACTTACAACACATGAAAGGTCTTGGCCTCAGTACGTAGGTAAGGATGTACTGTTACTAGGCCAACAGTTGTGAAAGGAGGTGATTTGGCCAGAAATCAGGCTCAACCGCCAGGGTTTTTTTTCCCAATTAAGAGTACCCACTTTTTAAGAGGCTGGGTGTGCCCCAGGAGGGTCTCCCGATCTCGAATTCGATCCACGGCTGAAATGACAGACTATAAATTTTCTGCCTTCAGTCGGACTCGAACTCGGGCCCGGGAGCCCGCAGAGCTACCGCGCCTATGTAGAGTAGGTCCTTAGAGGTATGTACATAGTTTTTTTTATTTATTTTTTCCATTTCGCTTATTTGCATATAAATGGATAATAAAACAACCCTATGTTTTATAATAAATCCTTATAGCAGGAGCCATATATACTCATAGGTACTGTTTTTCAGATCTGCCAGGATCTTTTTGGCGGCTAAAGAACATCTTTTCCCACTCTCCTTCCTCACTTATTTTTCGTCCTTAAGGATGCTATGTTTTTTTTTTTTTTTTTAAGATTAAACGATTTTATTAGTTTTTCTCCTTAAGGATACTGTTTTTTTAATATTTCAGGATTTAACGGTTTTTGAGTTATCCAAAGGATATTCCACCATTGTCCTTTTAGTTTCGTAAAAATCTATAGAGGTAGTTTGCTTGAAAATCTGATCATTTTTTTTAGAATTTAATTAACCTAAACCAAAAGCTATGGAGTGGCTTTATTTGTCCTTGAGCTCGCAATGGAAACTAAACATCTTGGTGCAAGAATCGTGTCGATATCATTTTTTAAACTCGAGATATAAAATAATTTAGTTTAATGCTATTTTATTTTATTTTATCGGCTTCTAGAGCCCATTGGTCGGAACGGCAAAATACGTGTCAAATATTTTTTGACCAGAAACCTCCAAAACAATTTCCAACAAGATCCGTGAGAGATTGAGTGTGTTCTCCCCTTGTTAGAGGGAAGCACCCTGTATAATATACGTAAAAAAAAGTATCCTTAAGAACTAAAGATGAATGTTTAGAATTCGAAACTAGCTTTCTAATAAAATAATCCCAATAGAAGTGGCAATTAATTCATCAATCCTAATTGTATTGATCCTTCTATACCATCATGGTGTCTCAAGTGGCAAATTATTTAATCAATTCCAAATTAAATAAATACAAATATCTTACAAAAGGAGATTTAGACAAGATGAACTATGATGTGATGAGCAGCCCCAAACATGGACGCTAGAGGACTGAACTAAAGTGTTCTATTAACTGCAACCTTGATCCCCACCCAACTGTTCATATACACATTAATCTAGGAGGCAGCGAGATAAGATTTTTTTTTATTGGGCCTAAATATAGTCTGATGGTAAAAGGATTTAGATAGTAAAGGTTCGATTTTTTAAAGATAGTGGACTCTCACTAATCCGATCGCTTGATAGTCCTAATTACTCGGTAATACGGACCCTCATTGAAATAAAAAAATATAATTTATTTATGTATTTAATGAATATTACAAGCTGCCTCACTCAAGGACGGTGAGTAATGCGGATGGCAATAAAACTATTCAAATTAAAATAATAATAATAAATTTATATATTATTATATATTTTATTGAAATAAGTGTAAAATAACTAATAACAATAAAAAAAAAAATCTTCATAAAAATAAATCTAATAATTATCTATTATATATTTGTCAAATACCACTCACTCACTTAACACGAAATCTCAGAAACCACCGCACGGATTGGAATGAAATTCGATATGTAGATTCCTTTAGGGCCGTAGGTGCTCGCTAAGAAAGGAATTTTAAAAAATCGGCCTGGATCGCGGCTAATTTGCGAAAGGTGCGATTTCAATTTTTATTGGGTGAATAATAAAAGATTAATTATCATATGGTATTTGGATATAAGCTAAGTTAAAAAATAGGTTAGATCTTTAAGCCGCAAACTTTGACCACCGTTTAAGTTCCTTATAGTTATGAACAAACATAAATACGATCGATGTCGAAACCTTATAATATTGGTACTTTCTGTGAACTCATGGTAGCTGCAGAGGTTACTTACAACTTACAAGTTTGAGTTGTTTCGTGAAGAGAAGCTATTAAAAGACTTATGTTAAAGAGGAGGTTAAAAGACTTATGTTCTCTGGTCTCTGGTGATGACATGTAAGGCCAGTTCGATGTAGGGACAAAAAACAGATAAGAATCAATCGTTCTTCCAAGTGTATGATTCTCTTTAGTATCGTATCATGTTCTACCATGGAGAAGAAAGGTACAGTATTAACATCCCCCAGCGTGACCCAAACTCCAATACATCACTCAAGAAAACTGTCTGCAGCTGATTTTTACGCCTAAATGTTAGTGGAGCGAGGAGGTGAAGAACCTTATTTGCTTTAATTTCGTAATCTCCTCAACCGATTTATGCTTGATATGTACGCAAAAATAGAAACAGAAAGACTAAACTTTCTTCAAAAAAGTTGAGAAGTTAAGACTATATTCACTTAAAGTATGCCATAAGAAAAGCTGATGGTCTGGTATCAGAGCTGGGTAAGATGGTAGTGCTGCCTCGAAGCTTCACTGGAGGGCTATCAAAATAATATAAAATTAACTTATGCAAATTGTCAAATTTACTTATTGAAATTATTCTAAGAATGGAATTGTTCAGGTTTATTTAAGTAATAATAATTATCAACGTTAAGCTTAACTTTTACTAATTTAAGTTGTCTTCATCCTAATGATATTAAACCGTAGCGGAGCGGGGTACTTTCAGCTAGTTTACAATAATAAAAAAAAAACAAAATTAAATTAAAATTAAAATACACAAATTATTAGACTTGAGTAGAGAAGCTGGTCATTACCAGAAATCCAACATAACTTTATACATCACAAAAGGTTTTGGGGCCATTGCCGTTTTAACCTTCTTGGAGGGTTATAAGGATGGTTATGACTGAATAGGGATTGAGCCAGATGATGGGGATGATTGGATAGATTTTGATGAAATTTCGAGAATTTTGAAGGAATGAGATCAAGGACAAAATGTATTTTTAGGTCAATCTGTAGGGTTTTATTGGTAACATAATAAGGTGCATTGACTATTGTTCGGAGGACTTTGGATTGGAAGGATTGAATACGTTTAATATTCGATTGCCTTGCTGTTCCCTACAGTTCAAGTCCGTAGGTCCAAATAGGTTTTAATGTTGTTTTATATATATGAGGAGTTTGTAATCAACTGAGAGATGAGAATTCCTGCCTAGTAGTCTGTAAAGTTGGCTGAATCTCCTGTTTATTTCTTGTCTTTTTAGTCTAATGTGAGGGTTCCAAGTCAGTCTTTTGCCAAGATAAAAGCCAAGGTAGCGTACTGGGTCGGTAGAGGGATATTATTGAAGTGGATGGGAGGACAGGATTTGCGGCGAAGGGTAAAAGTTATATGATTGCTTTTGGCTTCATTAACTTTTATTCTCCACTAGTTGCACCAAGCTTCAATCTGTAAAAGATGTGTTTGGAGGTTGAGGGAAGCAAGTTTAGGATCTGGATGGGTAATAGGATAGCAGTATCATCTGCAAATGTGGCTAAAAAGGTATTAGGGTGTGTTGGTATATCAGCAGTGAAGAGTATAGAGGACAGGACCTAGAAAACTACCTTGTGGCACACCGGCATCGATAGGATAACAGTTGAGAACTCTGAGCCACAGCGGACACGAAAGGAATGATTTGAGAGATAGGATCATAGGACTAGGTTTAGGGATTGGGGTAAATGGGTCTTGACCTTGAAGAGCAAGCCCTGGTGCCACACCCGGTCGAAAGCTTGAGCTACATCCAGAAATGCACCAGTGCTATACTGCTTGTTTTTAAGGGCAGAGGATATATGATCAACAACACGAAGACCTTGTTGAACAGTGGAGTGACCTGTCCGGAATCCAAATTGGTGGGAAGGAATGCTTTGGGATTCGAGTATAGGTGGGATGCGTTTTAAAAGGATTTTTTCAAAGATTTTTGAAAGGATGGGAAGAAGACTTATAGGTCTATAGGATGAGGGATTGTTGGGAGGTTTGCCTGGTTTGAGGAAGAGAATGATGATGGAGTGTTTCCATATCAGAGGAAAGTGGGTTGTGCGAAGGATACAATTATAAATACAAGTAAGGAATATGATCGTTTTTTGAGGAAGTTGTCGGAGGATCTGGGTGGTGAGAAGATTTGCTGAGTTTCAACTTTTTTAAAAGGAATTTGACCTCAGAGGGGTTAACAGCTTTGGGAGGTAAGGAGAGAGGAATTGGTGAAGTAAGGAATTGATGAACTTTAGCAGTGTGGGAGGGGATTTGTTCGGAATGGGGAATAAAGGTGCTGGAGAGGTGCTTGGCAATTTCTTCTACTCTGTTCTCATCTGAGGCAGCCCAGGATCCATTGTGAAATAATGGACAGGAAATATTGTGATATTTGAGGATTTTTTTTGTTGCATTCCAGAGAGAATGGTCTGAGGTAGAAAGGGAGGAATGATATGAGTTGTATGATTGGGATCTTAAATCTTTTTAACTAATTTGGTATAATGGTTATATGTTTTCCGATCGTCAGGATGCCTGGTAGTTTGCCATAGGGATCTGGAATGACGTTTGGTTTGGATAAGATCTATTAGTTCTTGTGGCAAAGGATTTTTTATACGGTTTTTATAGGATGGTTGGGGGAAAGATGAATTCCAAGCAGCTTGTTGAATCGTATTCGTAAAGGAGTTGGCAGTATCATCTAGTCCTTGGGGTGTTTTCAGGGACACTCTGAGGTCTATGGAATCGGTTAGTTTTTGACGAAAGGGGTTCCATTTTGTTGGGCCTCTAATAAATGATGCGGGAGGAAGTTTGGGTATCGGTGATAAGGATAGGGTCAGGATTAGAGGACTGTGATCAGAGGAGAGGTTGTCTAGGCGTTTTATGGAGTGATTGATAGCACCTAGACCTGTGTAAATGAAAAAATCAAGGAGGTCAGGATTACGGCTGGGATCTGTTGGCCAGTAGGTAGGAGAGCAGGGAGAAATGTAGTGGCAATGGTTGGAATTGAGTGCCGACAGTAGCATTCGGCCACGGGAGTTGGTGGTTCTGGCACCCCAATGTTGGTGTTTTGCGTTGAGGTCAGCACTTAGTGGGAAGTGGTTTCCCAGTGAATCGAGGAAGGAACTGAATTGGTTGTTGGAGACAGTTTTTCCAGGAGGACAATAAGCTGCAGCTATTGTAAGAGGGAAAGGGAAGGTTTTCATAACAACTGCAGTTGTTTGTAGGAAGTTATGATTCGATAAAGGTAGTAAGTAATGGGAGAGGGAATAGATAGGGAAGGTTTCATTTAGGGATTTCTTTGGGCGGGGATGATAATGTTGGATAATGCACTGGTTAGGAGTGATATGAGAGGTGTGATCACGGATCGGAATTCTGAGAGGAAAGAGTTTAGTAATGATGAGATATCAGTAGCATTGGGAGGAGGCGGAATATAAGGAACTGTGGGTGTGTTGTCTTTAATGGGCTGGATTATAGGATTTTCAGGGGGGTTGGGTTTGAGGCTGAGGGATTTGGTTATGGATTGGATTTTGGGGTTCGTGATAAATGTTTTGAGGCGGGGGTTGTAGCATGGCCCTTGTTCCAGTAGGTAGCTCTCTGCCACCCATCATACTTGCATAGGAGATGGCTCCATTAACTGGTCTAGATGGCATTCTTCTTGCTTGCCTCACTTCTTCATTCCTTCCTTGAGCTGGTTGGAAGCGAGCCATGAGCTTCTTATAGGTTTCGCACCCTTTATAGTTCGCCGTATGGCCCTGGTGGCATAGAGCGCATACAGCTGGATCATCACGAAGCTTGTTGCTATCTTCAGTTTCGTGTGGATCGCCGCACCTCACACATCTAGGCATATGATGACAAAAGCGCATAGTGTGCCCATACGCTTAGCAGTTATGACATTGAACAATGTCCCTTTTTGGATACGGTTTTTCTATTATTACATTTGTATATTAGAGCCGCTTAACATCATGAATTTGTTCTACTCCTGGAGTTGGCTCCAGGTCAGCAAAAAAAAATGGCTAGGGTATTTTGTTACCCGTTTCAGGATTCATTTTGTTATCCTTGACCACATTTATAATTTGGCGAACTTTAAAGCTCATAGAAGTAAGTTCTTCTATAATGTCTGCTGGAGTAGTATGGTGGAGGCGCCGAATTACAATTCTGATTGATTTTTCGTCCTTGAGCTGATAAGTGTGGAAATCAGCTTTGGTATCGCTCAAGTATTTGACTATTGAACAGTAGGCTTCAGGTGCATCGGGTTGTAACTTAGTGCCATTAGTTCTATTTACACATGAGTAGGCTCCTGGGCCTATAATTTTATTTATATGATCGCTGAAGAGTTGAATGCTTCTAATATTTCTGATGTAGATTGGTGGGGGGCGTGGTATTTTTTTTTTGCTAACTGCTGTTTCCATTTCTTCAGATTCAGAGTTTTTAAAAGGTTCGAACGTGTTTGGAGTAAAAAATGGGGATTCATCTTCAACTGCATGAGAATTAGTTCCTGGCTGAGGTTCCTGGTTGTTAGGAGTAGAAGGAGGCGTGGCTCTCTTTTGTTTTCTCGATCTGGGTTTTGTCGGACTTGGTTTGGACTCCAGGGACCGACTTCTCTTATTTTTACTAGACATTACCATGTGGTAATACCTCATACTGGCATTTCAGGAGGAATAAATAAATAAAAAAATAATAATAATAAAAATAACAATAATACGTTCCGCGTTTTTTGAACTTGACCCTGAATTCAGTGAAGAGACGCAATAATCCCTACGACTGTCAGAAAGGTACCAAGACTGAAGGACGGCTGGGTGGGTGGCCGTCCTTATCCCTGCTCCAGCTGGCCGTTAATACAATATGTTTGTAGGTTATGATACACACTGTTTTATTCACTTGCTAATAAATATGAAATTACTCACAGTAATAGTAAGTCCGAAATAATAAATTAAAGCAAAAAAAAAAAAAAAAATAAATAGACAGCCTCTATTTTTACAAGAACACAATAAATGATGATATAAAATATATATGGATATTACTATAAAATAAAATAGTATAGAGAAAGAAAAAGAAGAAAAAAAAAACCCTTAAATATGATCATGCTATATGTATTTACAATATTAAAAAACTTCCCGGGGGGGAGGGGGGGGGGACTCGATATCGGAGCGAGTTGGGGCAAGGGTCTCAGCGCACTCGGTATTGAAGGTCGTGGATTCGAATCCCCAATAATATTCTTAATTATTCCACCTCAGTGCATAAATATCTACATAATTTTAAAATGATGTGTAGTTAGTAGTGCAAATGAGTTAAGAAACCACCACAGGACTTTTAAATCACCATTTGGTCTAATCTAAAAGGTTCAGGATTAAGGATTAAGGCTTAATTATTCTCTTAACTAAGGAATAACAAGTAGTCAGGAATAAAAAATAAATACAAAAAAAACTCAATTTCAGATCTTTATTTGATCTATTTATTCAATGCTGTAAAATAAAATATTTCCAGTTCAAAATATGGATTCAAATATCAGAGGCAAAGTTTTTTTTTTTCTTTCGCCGTAGATATATAAGACTATATACATATCGGTCCGTGCACATTTACTGCATATATATTATGTAGCTACATGTATTCGGTTGACATATATTCGCTATTATGTACATATGTTTATCTTTTATGTTTTCGATGGGAGATTCAACGAGTGTAGTCTGAACACTTGTAGCACTTGCAGTCAGCGGGTTCTCTCAGCCTCACATCCATGACGCCCCTGTTGTGGGAGAGACGGACACCGTCCGGGTCGTAGCAGTGTTCCAAGCGGACGGTCCTCTCCCGGAGGAAGCTTTCTCTGCAGCAATAGCACTCCTGTAACAGGGATAATTCGGTTGTGTTTGTTTTTTCATCATTGAAATTTACAACTATAGAGAATATATACATGAAGTAAATGTGTTCATAGTGATTACAATAACATTTCAAAACTTGAAAAGAACTACTCATCAGTAACACTTCAATAAAAATTCTACACTAGAAGGTCTCTAGGCCATCGTATTTTCAGACACCTCGGAGGATTATCGGCAATGGGGTGGGAAGCAAGTTGAGAAACCAGTGAATTTGAGTGGTTATGGAGCTTACTATGATAGGATAAGTATCTGGTTTGGGCTAAATCAGCAACATATGGAACATTAAGATATTTATGGATATAAAATGGTCATCTTTATGGATACAAAATAAAAAAGATCTTTATAAATAAGGAGCATTGAGTATTTCTAGAAGGAATTTGGATTGTATGTAAGGATTGGATACGAGAGGAACTAGAAGGTTCCGTTGAGCCCCAAAGCTCAGCTCCGTATATCTAAATATCATGTAATCAGTATTTGGAAACGGCAGCAGTGGTTTTTCTTAGGTAGCGGATCTGTTCAACAGGGATTAGTGGAATCTCATTAAAAGATACTGTAGGACAGGAAATCGTAGGTTTACAACGAAGGGTAATGATTATTTGGGTAGATTGGTTAGGATTTATTTTGATTCTCCATTTTTGGCTCTATTCTTGAATGTTTAGGATATGGGCTTGGAGTGTCCCGGAGGCAATGATGGGAACATTGTTTACTGATAACACACATGTGTCATCAGCGTAAGTGGTAATTACAGTAGTAGGATGAGTCGGGAAGTAAGGTGTATTCACCGTGTAGAGGATGGGAACTGGGATACTACCTTGAGGACCCTAATCCAAACCTGGAGCTAGTGCGTGCCAAAATGGCATATTTTTGAGGGTGAAAAAAGTAACAAAACAGTTATTTTTTTTGAAAAAAACAAGAACCGATTTCAAGATTAAACCTTCATGTACATTCTTGAACTAAAAAGTAAAATATAATATTTTAATTACTTCAAAACAAAGAGCATTAAAGGAGAGTCAATGAAATGATCGATACTTATACACCTATTCACAATTTACGATCAGTTATTTTTGGAGACGGTGGCAGCTACGAAGGGCTGTTGCAATTCTGCCTTTGAAACAAACTTTCGAATGGAACGAGACAGCAGTGTGGTAGTAATAAAATAGTGGGGGATCTATACAATTCCCGACTATTTTTCGGATTCTGTTTGTACTGATTGGCACCAACTCCAAAAATCACTGATCATAAATTGTGAATAGGTGTATAAGTATCGATAATTTCGTTGATTGTCATTTAATGCTCTTTATTTCGAAGTAGTTAGAATATTATTTTTTAATTTTTAGTTTAAGATTGAATTCGATTTTTGTTTTGTTTTTCTAAAAATTAACTTTATTTTTCAATTTTTATTGGTTAGTGTTTTTTTGTTTATATATTAAAATTGTTTGTGTTAGCAGTTTAGATTTAGTTACTATGGAGTAATATCATGGAGTTATAGCCAAGTGGAGGGGGCTTACCTCTCAATTGCTAAGGCAGTAACTGACTAGAAGCTTCCATTTTGATTTGAACAATACAATCAGCATATTAGCCGTTTTTCAGTTCAAATTTTGGTTTCTTAGATTCTTCTATTCTGGGATTTTATTATATTTAATTCGTTATTTTTCCATTTAATAAGGGGGGGAGATACCCTAGCTCAAATGGAATGCAAGTCGCCAGTTGTGGCAAAGTGGGCGTGGCCGGTTGTTGTTTTAGTTTCACCCCTTCCTGAAGAAAATACGGGAAGGGCTTCTCCATATGTTTATAACTCCATGACTAATATGTTTATACTGGAAGGTTATATAACAGTGATTTCTTATCATTAGGTTTTTTTTATTTTTCTTAAAAAGTGCTGAGGTGATTTCAATAAAATTTGTATGGGGCCGCCTTTGAAGCATGACAACCAGATAAAAAAAACAAAAAAACAATCGAATAGAGAACCTCCTTCTTTTCGAAGTTGGTTAAAAAAAACTATAGAACTCAATCAAAATGACACATCCTTCACAAGAAATAATAATAAAAATCAAATTAAAAAAAGTGATAGGAAATATACCTTGAGGAAGCCAGTGGGGGTGATGACACTCGGCTGTACCTGGGAGTTGCAGGCACCTTCACACTTGTTGACCGCGATGTCCCCGCTGCAAGTCCTCTGCAGGCGGCCCAGGTCGTCGAACTCCTCTGCAAACAGAAGACAATCGCTGGTAAGCGAACATTATTAATATCTTCAAAGATTATTTAAAAAAAAAAAAAAAAAAAAAAAAATAATATTATTCTCCTGATGGATTGTAACATAGTGTTCTCACTCTGCCTCCACTGGTTCCTTTTTTACATCCGTGACCCAGCTGAGAGAGAAGCGCTGCAAATTTCAAAATTCTCAAAAAATGCAATATTGAAAGCTACTCTGAAGGAAAAAAAAAAAAAAAAACTGATATACCAAGCGGTAATGAAGACATCTGACTGACAAAAAAAATAAATACATTTTTACCTCTTAATCATTTCACTGCTTTATTTAGCCTTGACTCAAAAGTTTGTACGTAATTTTTGTATAGTTTCGTTGCAAGGGTTTCAAATTGGTCGTAACAGGACCAAAAGAGCAAGGGAACCAATAGCATAAGTAAAGAAATTTTATGCTCTCACCCCCGTGCCAATGAGCATAAGTTTTAGAGCTTTTTTTAAAAAAAATAAAATTCGAACAACTGTTCGGAAACTTGCAGAGAATCTTTAAGCAAATCGACCGTCACTTACCAACTCTAGGCAATCGGAAATATAAAAATCTCAAAACTTAGGAATCTCAAACATTAGCAGATCGCCAAAAATAAAACAAAATGGGTGTGGCTGTGTTATGGACACGACCGTGTGTTATACGTGAATGCGTTTATTAAAAGAGTAATGTTTTTTAAATAAAATATTTTTATTTATGTATTTAGGATAGAGCAAGGAAACAAATAATTATTGTGCTACAATATAATTATTAACTATAGGTCTGTGATACGAAAAGTACGACACAAATGGCATACAGGATACGTAGAGATTTCTGGTAAACGTTAAATACAATAAAGGTATTACCCAACGTTGTTGGAGAAGTTTCAATATAAGACAAATTGAACTCGCAGGGCAATGAGCGGTTTTGTGAGACATCAACATTAAAGTCTTCAACTATCGTAACTGGTGTAGTAAGATCAGGCTTGTAATCGGGTTTAATTTTAGCGAAGTTTTTGGAATATTTTAACAACGATTGTAACATAAAGAGTTTAATTTCTGCTAACGCTTTGTCCGGGTTAATATACACACACCCGAGTACGAATTTTAAATTGCCATTGGACTTTACGTTTACTAGACAGACATCACCAGGTTTTGCATCTTTCATTTCCAAATAAATTTCCGTAATGTCAATGTCAATTCTATTACAATCAGTGAAGCTATTGATGTTGCGATATATGGTGACTCCACCGGCTTTGTGACTTGATGATGACACCACTACCGATGATGTAGTTGCAATTTGTCTGTTCTTAGCGGTACTACAGTATGATCTCAGATCAAAGCTTGGCATATTCACTTGAATGGAAGTTTTCCATCCAAGTCTCGCTGATAGCCGAATAATCAGATCGGTTGATGATTGTATCGGTAGAGATGTTTTCTGAGTGCGCGACCAAGCTTTATGCATTAATGGCGGTAATAAGTATAAAACAATGCTTATCAGGAATTACTACGTTCCCGGCACTGCTTGATTCGGTCATATGGTGCTTTATTATTACCATTCGATTGTTCTTGAGAAGCCCTTTCCAACCTTACACGTTCTCTTTATTTGGTTTTGGCTTTTCGACACGTATACACTGACTTCATATATTTTTAATTTAATTTTTTTTTATTATTCTAACACCTTATTATATTGACTGTCACTACTTTAAAGTAATATTTTATTTACAATTGATAGACGTATTCACGTTAAAAAAATAAAAAAAATCTCAGAATTTTCTACTGTACTTCTTTGCCGAAATATAAACAAACTATTTCTCGAGAGAATAGTCACATTCTAAACGGATCGACAAAGGAAAAAAAGTGCATAATTTTCTAAAACCCCAACTCGAGAAAATAAGGTAACAGTTACTATTTGGTGGGCTTCGTTTTTGTTTATTCATTCCAGCTTCTTGAATACTGAAGAAACGATTAAAGACGAAATGTCATGTTCTCAATCTCACAAGTGTCCTCAAAATAATTGTTTTAGCTTGGCTAAGAGATTCTGCCTCACCCACTCCACTCTACAGACTTCAAGCCTACCGACAACCCTTTTTTAGACACCTGACCACTTTTAAGATGATAAACGTCGTACTTTTGATTATCAAACCCTTCGATATAGCAAAGTTTATAAGTCGCGTTCCATTTTCATTACTGTATTCGTGTAGACTTTCTCTTCCGATAGTCGGTTGATATATTTCTTCCCTTCCCACTTTAGCGTTTGCATCTCCTAATATTATTTTCATACAATATCGCGGTAGTTTATCGTAAACTCGCTCTAATGTATCATAGAAATCGCATTTAACTTCATCGTCGCTATCCTCGGTTAGAGAATGAATATTAATTAACGCAATCTTGAACCACCTACCCTGAAATATGGCCACCGATATTCTATTATTAATAAACTGTACACCCCTCAAAGCGGAAAGAAATTTATTCTTTATCAGAAACCCAGTTGCTTAAACAATAATTATCAGTCCCTCCATACCAGATAGTATACTTCCCTTCGGTTAGCGATCCCTCCCACGGCCACCGAACCTCTTGCAGTGCCACGATATCTACATCGTACCCCTTGACCTCGTTTGTTACTGATTTTAACCCACTCGCTGTATTAAGACTACGAACATTCCACGTCCCAATGCTTAAATCCCTTATTTTCAACTTGCGTTATGAATCCTCTGAAGTAGTCCCCACCCGGAGACCCGAACGGGGGACTAGTTTACTTCCGGATAATGAGTGTTTTACCTCAGAGACATCCATGACTGTTTGGGGGTGTTTTTTGAACAAAAGAATGTGTGAGTAGGGTGTTCAAACCTACGCCACACCCCCCAGTAAGCCTGGGGGGGGGGGGGGCGCCCTCATTTGTGGTCAGCGAATCCATCGGACTTAGCCGGGAAAATAAAATAAAAAAAAAAGTTCCACCAACCATCCCCTCATCCGCCACCCGTGGGACGCTCCTCTACGCGGTAATGAGATCCGCGCGAGGCTATTATACTGCCAACATATAAAACTATTATACTACCAACAGTTCTCTACGGATGTGAAACATGACCGCTGACGTTAAGGGAGGAACTACTTAAAGTTTTCGAAAATAAAGTACTGCGCAGAATATTCAGGCCAAAAAAGGATGAAGAAACGGGAGAATTTAGAAGGCTTAACAATGCGGATCTGCGCGAATTACATCCGGTAAATATAATTCAAGTAATAGCAGCGCGACGCTTAAAATGGGCATGTAAAGTCGTTGGGTTTAATAATGACCGAATTTCGAAAAAAGTAATCGGTTATGAGCCGTCGGGTGGACGACCGAGGGGTAGACCGAGACGAAGATGGGAGGATTACGTCAGGTCCGACCTGGGGGATTTGGGTTTTGGAGGAGTGGGTAGGAGGGAGGTGTGCGGTCGACGGTTGGTGGTGTCGGCATCGAATCTTCGGGTTCGCTAAGCCTTAATTTATTTTATGTATTTTATATAAAAATACCTTTGGTAATGTGTATTTCAGAGGGTAGAGTTTCGCAGGCTTCATCACTTTCAGCTCCAGCGGAAGCAATTGCGAGGAGGATCAGCGCTGCGTTGTACCATTCCATCTCGAATCTGTAACAACAAGGTCTTTTTGGACTAACACATCTTTAATACAGAAATGAAAATTGGGGACCATGATGGCCGAGAGCGCACAGTGTCACGACTATATAGGGTAAGAAATTAAAAATCATAATTTTTAGTGGTCGTTTTCCACCTACTCTGGCTTAGTGGGTAACTCTGGCAATTTTGTCTCCAGCCCTTCACGAGACGTGCCCAAACCACCTGAGTTGGTTTTCTTACATTTGCACATCAATATATTAAATTTTTTGATTTATTACAGAATTTAACAGCTTTTATATAGTACAAATAAAATTGTAAAATAATTTGTGCTGCATGTAGAAGAGTTAGCAGCACTGCTGAAACAGATATAGATATAGATGAGCAAGATGAAGATTTCCAATGTGCTACAGCAAAAATAGAGCCTAAACTGTTTACTCAGATTGAGCTTAACGACTTAGTTAGGGATCTTAGGTTAACAAAAGAAAAATCTGAATTGTTTGGTTCTAGACTAAAAGAAAAGAACATGTTGGTATATATGTATAAGATGAGAGAGCAGCAGTTTTCGAAATTTTTTGAACGAGAAGGTGATTTATTGTACTGCTGAGACATTCCAGGTCTGATCAAAGAGTTTAGTGTTCAATTCAAAAAAAGAAGACTGAAGGCTGGTTATTGATTCTTCCAAAATTAGTTTAAAAACTGTTTTACTACACAATAGTAACACTTATGCATGCATACCTGTTGGCCATTCTGTACATATGAAAGAGAGCTATGAAAACCTAGAAATAGTGTTGAATAAAATTGGCTATTCGGCTCATAATTGGATGATAAGTGGTGACTTGAAAGTAACATGCGTGCTTCTTGGTCAGCAAGGCGGTTTTACCAAATGTCCCTGTTTTTTGTGTGAATGGGACAGTAGAGCAAGGGATCAACATTGGTGCAGAAAGAACTGGCCTGTGAGGGAGTCTTTAAAACCCGGCGAGAAGAACATTCTCCGCAAAAACCTTTTAGCTCCTAGAAACATTCTCTTATCACCTCTGCATATAAAGTTAGGCCTCATGAAACAGTAATATAATGCTTTATATTTATATGAAACAGTTATATATGCTTTTTTAAATTATATAAAAAAAGCAAATTTTTCAAAAACTATGGGTGATACAAAAAAACTAAGATAAGATTTGGATTCGCCACACAAAAATCTATAAAAATCAGCTACTAAAGTACCAGGTATGCAAGTTTAAAATGTCGTTTATTTCTTAAAATATATACACAGTAATTTAAAAAAAAGTATAATATATTTTATTCAAAGTACTGACCCTCGCTTTCTACACATTTTGTCCATCTCTCGGGCAATATATGGATACCATTCCAAAAGAATGCTTCATCTTTATTTGAAATCCATTCATCGAGCCATTTTCGTACGTTTTTGAAATTGTTGAAGTGTTGCTCCGCCAATGAGTGTCCCATCGATGAGAAGAGGTAATAATCAGAATGCGCCAGGTCAGGTGAATACGGCGGGTGGGGTAGGAGTTCCCAACCAAGCGAAGAAATCGTTTCCTGAGTCAATCTGGCTGAATGTGCAGGAGCGTTATCATGCTGAAGAATGACTTTGGCGTGCCTGTGAGCCCATTCTGGGCGTTTTTCGATCAATGCGTGACTCAAATTGATCATTTGTTGTCGGTAGCGCTCGGTATTGACTGTTTCGCCGGGTTTGAGAAGCTCGTAGTAGACTACTCCCTTCTGATCCCACCACACACACAGCATTGTCTTCTTCCCAAAACGATCCGGTCTTGCACTCGATGTGGATGGTTGTCCTGGCGTTACCCATGATTTTTTTCGTTTGGGATTCTGAAAATAAATCCATTTTTCATCGCCAGTAACAACTCGATGCAAAAAACCCTTTCTTTCGTGGCGTAAAAGCAGCATTTCGCACACAGTTTTTCGTTTTTTCCATCTGTCGTTCGTCCAATTCATGTGGAACCCATTTTCCAACCTTTTGAATCTTTCCCATAGCTCTCAGGCGATCGGAAATGGCTTGCCTAGTGACATTCAACTGTTCTGCCATCATTTGTTGGGTTTGGGTATTGTCTTGGTCTAATAAAGATTGCAATTCGAAGTCCTCAAACTTTTTTGGTCGATTTTCTCGTTTTTGATCAGAAACATCAAAATCACCACGTTTGAAACTTTGAAACTAACGTTCACATGTCCTGACGGTTGGAGCAACATCGCCATAAGTCTCAACAAGAATTCGATGACATTCAGATGCCTTTTTCTTTTGATTAAATAAGAAAATCATGACATGCCGCAAATGCTCTTTATTTGGCTTAAAATTAGACATTTTTAACACCAAAGAAAGGTATGATACGTCCACGTAAACGACTTAAAAACAACTGACTTTTGTAAACAAATGACTAACAAACAAAATAGCGTTTAGAGATAAGCAAATCCTTCAATAGGCTAAGAGCGCATTCTATTGGAATTAAAACGACATTTTAAACTTGCATACCTGGTAAAAAAAAGTTTTCAAAAACATTTTTTTTTGTTGGTCTATGTAATCATTAATTTTTAATTTAATAATTAATTTTAAGTGATTTGTTATTTCTAATACGCTTTTATTAACTTCACCTGTATGTAACGGGATCTTTCATAGTGATTTTCACCAACTTCCAGCAATCTGATTGACTTGAAAAATTGCCGACGTTTTTGAAAGACCATTCACAATAATTGAACAACTTTGTTCTAATTTTCTCACTTAATCTATTTAAATTATCCACAAAATGGGGGGTTTCCCTTGCAAAAATTAAAGTAGTAGGTTTTACGTTTTTATATGATCCAGACGAGTCCTGAGAATAAAATATCGAAAATGAAACTAAATTTGATAACGGGATACTGTTTTGCGAGGAAAAAAAAAAAAAAAAAATCTGAACTTTTTTCAGATTCTGGAGTTTATCAAATTGTGCGTCTAAAGACATCCCTTAAGCTGAATTTTATTTAGGCGATTAGCCAAAATCGATTGTCAAACATCGAAGAATTTTACCAGCTTTAAAAAGTTAGTTTTGGTCATGTTTAAGAGACCATAACGCAGAAATGATTAATTCAATCAAAAAATGTTATATATTAAAAGTTGTATCGTCAGATCATTAAATTTTGTGCACGATTTAGTACAAATTTGCCCATTCCTACTCTTAGATATGTGAAAAAAAAATAAAAAAATAATTTTGGTTGATTTTGGATAAACTGTTTTAAAAATGCAAAAAAATCACGAATAGTACAGGGAAATAAGCTTCGAACCTTGAACTTTAAAAATAAAAAGGTCTGACTGCTACACAATGTTTACCACAATTAGCTTTTTATTAGGTTTTCTATAAAAGTGTGTTTTTCTAGTTTTTTAAAAAAATAAATAAAGGCTTAGCGAACCCGAAGGTTCGTTGCCGACACCACCAACCGTCGACCACTGCCCTCCAATCCACTCCTCCAAAACCCTAATCCCCCAGGTCGGCCCTGACGCAATCCTCCCATCTTCGTCTCGGTCTACCCCTAGGTCGTTTACCCGACGGCTCAAAACTGATTACTTTTATCGGAATTCGATCATTATTAAACCCAACGACTTTACATGCCCATTTTAAGCGCCGCGCTGCTATTACTTGAACTATATTTACCGGATATAACTCGCGCAGTTCCGCATTGTGAAGCCTTCTAAATTCTCCTGTTTCTTCATCCTTTTTTGGGCCGAATATTCTACGCAGTACGTTATTTTCGAAAACTTTAAGGCGTCCTCCCTTCACGTCAGCGGTCATATTTTGCATCGGCATAGAACTGTTGGTAGTATAATAGTTTTGTATATCTTAATTTTTAAATTTTTGGAGAATAAGCGCGAACTGAGTAATTTTGCGACCGAGAAATAACAAGCATTACCGGCTTTTAACCTTGCCTTTATTTCTTCTTGAATTTCATTTTTCCCCGATATAATAGACCCTAGATATTTGAATTGCTCAACGTGTTCAAACTTTATTCCGGAAATATCTACATCACTAAAATGTTCACCGTTTCTACTACTAACCATATATTTCGTTTTATTTTTTAAATTATATTTTTATTAATTCTAAAATGAAAATTTGGAAATGCAGTAGATTACAGATAGACCACATTAAAAAGAACTCGCATCAAAAGCTAAGTAATATGAATTTCAACTTCACAAACACTTCACAATGTGTGTTACTATAGCAACCGAACACACTGATTAAGGACCCGGCAATTGATGGGTGGTATTAATTACTCAAGGAATTAATTATTTTCCCTTATGTACGAAATGCATGTATTTTTTTGTTATATATATCAGCAACATTATCAACATTGAAAATCCGTCAGTGTAAATGTGTCGTCTAGTTGCAAAACCGGCCATCTCCAAAAACCAAAATTTTTCAGGAGAGCTGATTTTCTGTTAGATCACGCCAAAACGAAGTAGGAAGAAAATCACTTCGGTTTTTAGTGGCACAAGGGTAGTGTGTTTGAAAGCACTTTTTGAAATGGAAGGGGCAAGTGGAGGGGGTGAGTTACTCAATTTTTTATTTTGGATTTGGCCGCTTTTGCAACTCATTTTGGAGTTGGCCGGTTTTGCAATGAATTAGAACTTAAAAATCACTAAATTTAATGAAAATATTGGGTTTTTTGGGATGCAATTGAACAAACCTTTCTTCAATAAGTGAATATTAATTGAAAAAATTAAACTCTGGAATGTTGTGGTGTAACTAAAACATCTTGACGGAAAAACTGGCAAGAATAATTTTTAAAGTAATAAGTTCCGAAAATGGACGGAGAGAAAGGGAAGGCAGAAGATGAAAAAGCCAGGGGCCGCTATATGTTGTCTGTTGTGCTAAAAGAAGAAGAAGAAGAAGAATTTCCGAAAAACGTAATTTTGAAAAACATTAACATTCAGAAACATGTACTCTTGCGGTATTATCGTCTTCAACAGGCTAACACATTTCTTTCTGATATTCTTCTTCATCCCTCTTATATACTTCTCTACTTCCTCCTTCTTGAGCAGCTGATGCTACGACGCACAGTGGGGCAAACTAAAGCAAAAAACGTGGCAGAAAGTCCTAAAACTAAAATTTTCCTTTCAACGTGATGACTTAATTATCTGTTAGTTAAGGCTCTGCAGAACAAAATAATGTAATTCATCAAGCTGATAACGGTCATGTCTTGTACTGATAATCGGTGAAAGTGGACAAAGTTCAGTGGCATCAATGTCAGTGTCTTCATCAATTAGTTATTAACAGATCGTTTGTTTTTTTTACATTCAGTATTAATACTTTTATATTTTTATGACATGGACTCATCATCTTCAGGTATATAATTTTGAAATATAGTATTATATTTGCCTTAATAATATAATAAAATTATATATTATATTATATATTATATATTATCAGGCAGACTGATATTTGCCTGATAAGGGGGCTTCTTGATCTGGAACAACAGCGCGATCTAGCGGATGTGGAGATGGCCGGTTTTGTAACTCACTCACGGAAGGATTTGGCCGGTTTTGCAGCACACTGAGTTTTTCAAACGCAGGTTTAATAAGGATTTCACGGATTTTTGCGAGGTTTTTTGTTTCTAATAGATGGAAAATGTATCTTAGGACTCAGAAAACAGAAAAAACGAATTTCTCAAAATTGAGGAGTTGACCGGTTTTGCAACAAGACGACACAAATATTGATTAAAGGGTGCACTAAATAATTAAACAAATTAAAGGCTAAGCAAACCCGAAGATTCGATGCCGACACTACTAACCTTTGAACACATCTCTCTCCATCCCACCCCATCAAAGCCCTAATCTCCAAGATCAACCCTGAAGCAATACTGCCATCAATGTCTCGGTACCCCCAGTTCAATCAAAACATTAGACAATTTTAGGCGATTAATCGAATCCTTTTGAAAATCAACTTATGTTGATTATAGCTGATGCACGATTATCAGCTTTATAGTTGATACACAACGCCCTTATATTATATTTTTCTCTAAAACTTTTATTTAAAGATAATAAAAATAATAGTTTAAAACACACGCTTTTATAGCAAACCTAGCTGAAAAGTTTGATGATCAATTTGCAGCAGTCAGACATTTTTATTTGTATAGTTCAAGATTCGAAGCTAATCTCCCAGTTTTATTCGTGATTTGTTTGCATTTTTAACACAGTTTATCCAAAAGGCGCGGTAGCTCAGTGGGTAAGGCACTTGACTACCATGCTCCCGGGCCCGAGTACGAGACCGACTGAAGGCAGAAAATTTATTTTCTGTTATTTCGGCTGTGGATCGAATTCGAGGTCGGGAGACCCTCCTGGTGCACACCCAGCCTCCTAAAAAGTGGGAACCCTTAATTGTGGGAAAAACCTGGCGGTTGAGCGTGAATTCTAGCCAAATCACCTCCTTTCACAACCGTTGGCTCAGAAACAGTACAGCCTACCTAAGTACTGAACCCGAGACCCTTCATGGTTGTATGTGGTACAGGTTTTTTTTTTTTTTTTTTTTTTTTTTTTTTATCCAAGATCAACCAAAAAATTTTGATTTTTGACACATCTCAGAGTACGAATCGGCAAGTTTTTACTTAAAAAATCCTATCTTGCACAAAATGTAATGATCTACAACTTTTAGTATATAACACTTTTTGATTGAATAAGCCATTTTTGCGTTATAGACTCTTAAACATAACCAAAACTGACTTTTTGTGAAAGTAGGGAAAATTCTTGGATGTTAGACAATCAATTGTGGCTAAAGGCCTAAATCTAATTCAGCTTGAGGGATGTCTTTAGATGCAAAATTTAATAAACTTTAATTTTGTAAATAAAACATTTTTCAATTGAACGTATTTTTTTATTTTTTTTTTATTTATTTATTTTTTTTTCAAAATCAGAAAAAAGTTCAAAAAGTGGCTGTATTTTTTCGCCCCGCAAACATTTTCCCCTTATCAAATTTAGTTTCATTATTTATATTTATTTTTTCATTGCCTCCCAAACACTCCAGTCCCATATCCTAAACCTTCAAGAATGGTGTCAAAAATGGAGAATTAAAATAAATCCAAAAAAATCTTACCAAATAACATTTACACTTCGTCGTAAACCCACGACTTCCTGTCCTACAGTATCCTTCAATGATATTCCACTAATCCCTGTTGAACAGATCCGCTACCTAGGACCCCACTTGGACAAACGTCTTACTTGGAATCCACATACAAGACTAGAAAGACAAAAACTGCTCGTTGTTACAGATTATATCCATATTTATTAGACAAACGTTCAAATCTCCCAATTAATTACAAAAGACTAATATACATGACTGTGATTAGACCTATCTGGACGTACGGAGTTGAGCTTTGGGGCTCCACTAAATCCTAGATCCTTAGAAAAATAATCAATGCACCTTACTTTGTCACCAATAAACTTATCCATAAAGATCTTAATGTTCCATATGTTGCTGATTTAGACCAAACCGGATACCTATCCTTTTATAGTAAGCTCCATAACCACTTAAATCCCCTGATTCTCAGCTTCCCACACCATTCCTGCTAATCCTCCGAGGCGTCTGAAAAGAAGATGGCCCAGAGACCTTCTAGTGTAGAATTTTTATTAAAGTGCTACTGATGAGTAGTTCTTTTCAAGTTTTGTCACGTTATTATAATAGTTAACAGCACATTTACTTGATTTATAAATTTTGTACAGTTCTAAATTTCAATAAATTGTTATAAAAAAAATTTAATATTTCTTTCTCAGGACCCATCTGGACCATATAAAAACATAAAACCTACTACTACACCTTATGCAAGGCAGGCCCCCCATTTTAGGGGTAATTTAACCAGACTAAGTGATAAAATTTGAACAATATTGTGGAATTATTGTATTGTCATTGGTGTATTGGAACCTGTGCAAATTTTCAAGTTAATCAGATTACTGGAAATTTGTGAAAATTACAATGGAAGATTAAGTTACATACAGATGAAGTTAATAAAAGCGTATTAAAAATAGGAATATTTATTTAAGGGGTCACTACAAAAAATATCTTACTAAATCTCCAAAATCTTATAACGCGGAATTGAAAGAATATCCTGTGATGCTTGACCTAATGTTCTAATAACTAAATTATTTCGCACCAAAAAAAAGTGATAAAAAGCTATTAAATAAAAAATGTTTATATATATATATTAAAATATATAATAAATATAAACAATATTTTAAAGACATACTTACCTCAACTTCGAAGGCAGACTGTGACTGAGATTCTGCCCTTGGACGCACTCCCATTTAAACAACCCTTCGCCTCTGGTTTTGCTTTACGCCGCCAGATGGCAGGCTCGTCTCGTTCTGCAATATACTCTATTAGAACCAATACATTTAATATAATTACTTCGTACCAAATCTATTATAATAGTTACTCAATATAAAAGATAAAGGATTTGAATAAACAAAAAAAAAAAAAAAAACATGATTTAATTCAACCACATAATAATAAATTTACTAACACTGGACACAATCAAACAAATCATATTTCTTACACCAATATATACCCCTTACAACAAATACAAACTTTAATACAATAAAAAGCTCAGACTAAATGACTAAAAACTGACTCAATTCCTGACAGGTAACGGACAAACGGGACAATACTTATAACCACATTTCCCAAATAACCAGAAAATCCATCATGATCCTCAAACAGCTCCAAAGACATCGTGACTCCTTTCCCCGAAGTAACCGCCAACTTCTGGTATCCTCTCTCATTTTTCCCCACTTTGATTACGGGGGACTTGGTCGGGGGACTGTCTGTTGAGCTAGAAATGCGACTGAGGAGACTAATGAATTGTTTCATAAGATTTATCTTTGGGGTCAGCAGACGGTCTCACGTATCTAACCGGTACAAGGAGCTAGGGTGGCTTTTCCCCAATTTTCGACGGCAATACTTCCTCGGCACTTTCTTATTCCAGTCATTAAAAACCAATAAACCTTCCTATATCCTAGACCTACTTACTCTGCGTTCCTCCATTCACCACCTGAATACCAAAGCCCAACCTTCCAACCTATATACCCCCTCACATAGAACTGCCTCCTTTGAAAAATCCTTTGTTATCCGTGCTACCTCTTTTTGGAATTCCTTTCCTATCCATATTCGCAAAGCCTCATCCTTAACTTCCTTTAAACATCTTTTATTTATCCATCTCCTCGATTTTCAGTCTTCCACAAAATTGTAAACAATATGTAAATGTACATAAGTGTTCTAAAATGTTTACAGTTAATTGTTTTTATTTATTTTATTCTTTATTTTCTATCTATTTATGTATTTTTAATTTTTTCTTTTTTTTTATCAACTTTAATTTTAATTTTCATTTATTTTCTATTTTTTATTTCTCATTTCTACTTTTTTCTCCTAATTTAGTTATACTACTGATGTGCTAATTTAACTAATCTCAGCCAGACAATTGTACCTTTTATTGTGCACTTTAATTATTCTTAGGGGACAGTCTGTCCCAGAATAAAGTTTATTTTTCATTTCATTTTCATTTTAATACTTCAAACGTTTCCACATTTCAGACACTGACATATGCAAATGTGACGGAAAGACACTACTGGACTTTCCTCACCTTCTTTTTAGTTGTCCAATTTATGACAAGGAACGATTTCCATTAAGTCGCAACATAATATTAGGTGGAGGAACTTGGCCGGAATCTCCGACTACAATTTTTAATAAATATTACATACCATTTAAAAAATTCATAAATTCAATTAATTTTGATAAATTGAAATAAAAATAAATACAACTATAATAATTCATGAATCTTGTTATTGTTTGAGAAGGCATACATCTATGGTTCGATGTGCGCCGCTTCATCTATGAGCTTATTATTGCAGTATTACTCCCCCCTTTTTTTTTTAAATTTATTTCGTATTATTATTATTATTTTTCATTTACTACTTACTGTTTATACCAATGTATTTATAAAACTATAAAATAAATTGTGCTATAAAAATTGTAACATAACCAAGCGTGTAATAGCACACATTTTTTAAAAAATAAATTGCCTCTTCATAGGGTTATTATGAGAAGGAAAAAGGAAAAAAAAAAAAAAATAACAATGAGACGTTTTGACTTGTAAATCACAGATTTGAATGGCGATTTTCGTATGTGTAGTAGGGACCTATAATAGTGCAAAATAGGGGAGGAATATTTGTAAACTAAAAACTGATATTATTTTCAGACCCCTCATCTAAAAAAAAAAAAAACATGTAGAAACCAAATTTTTTCGAAATTTTTTTACTCCTAAAATTCTGTAGGATTTTAGAAGGCAAGAGGCTCTTTGTGAAACATCGCAAATAATTTGCGCTGCCTCACACATTTCGCTACCGATTAAAACCAAATTTTAAGTGCACTTAGAAGCCGTAAAACTGCATAGTTAGAGGTCGCAGGATTTCTCCTTATTGAGGTATCTCAAGTTATAGTTGACCTCGGAATGTTTTATTCTCATCAGTTTTTGCTCACTAAAAATCTGGAGTAAACCCAATGTTATATGCATGGATACAAAGCTGAATGTACGCTGATTCTTGTGATGATATTACTATTGTAATCAATTGAACACAGCAGTTTTTATGTTATAAAAGTTGTTGATGAAATTTCAACTTAAAAACTTTACAGTCCTCGAAAGGGGTCCTCTTCCGGAAAACTGAATCACAGGTAAACGAAACAAAAAAGAAGAAAGAAAACATTTGACGGTTAAGGGGGCCCTTAAAACCCGAAAACATGTTCCATGTTTTTCTTTCTTTAAAGTCCAGTAAAATAAGGGTTTACCGAAGAAGAAACTGCGGAACCTTTATTATCGGAAGTTTACTACCACGGCAGACGTCGGCTTCGTATCCAAAATCGCAAAACTCCGCCCAAGATACCAGTTATTATAGATTTTTACCTATTACACGAAGCTTTTCTTGAAGAAAGTCTTTAAATGTTAATTGTTGCTGGAATTATTACCTACAAAATGAAAAAAACTACTCCTAAATCGGACCATTTACCATGAAGATATGGTTTTGGGAAATAGTGTAGAAATTGGCCAACTGGCGGTCAGTCCCACTTCTCCGCGAAAACATGTTGGAAGTACTTTTTTCTTAATAGCTCAGAATCTACTGGTCCGATTCATAATTACTTTTTTCATCTTAAAGCTGATTAAATTTACTATTAGACTATTGTATATGAAGTTTTAATAAAATCCCTTAAAAGCACGCTAAAAAAACTTTATATTTTAATTTATTATTTAAAATAAATTTATAAAACGAAAAAACTGTTATTATCTACGAAATGAAAAAAATATTGTTGTGAAATCCACGTTTTTTTTGCACGTTTTTCACTATAACTCTGAAATTGTTTGGAACCTACTGGTCCGACCTTTTTTCATCTTAAAACTGATTAAATTACTAAATTGTTTGACCGATCCAAAATTACATTTTTCCATTTCAAAGCTGCTTAAATTTACTACTAGATCATATAAACATAATTTATATTAAATTCCGTTAAATACCCATGTTAGCCCACTGAACATGTCATAATTGTCATATTTTCCCAACATATACACATTTAACATGGGTGTTACATTATGTTTAATATACCTAAATTTATATATGATCTAATAGTAAATTTAACCAGCTTCGACAAGAAAAAATTAAATTTTGGATCGGACTAATAGTTCTGGAGTTAATGAGAAAAACGTGCAAAAAAAACGTGGATTCCGTAAAATTACGGGATCTTTAGCGTCCTTGCATGTGTATTTCAAGAGACCCGATTAAAACTTCAGATATAGAGTCTAATAGTAAATTTGACCAGCTTTTGGAAAAAAAGAAGAAACATTTTTTTTTTTGAGTTGGACTAATAATTTTGGAGTTATAATGAAAAATGTGCACGTGGATTTACAACAGTACGGGTTCTTTAGCGTGCTTTTAAGGGATTTTATTAAAACTTTATATACAATAGTCTAATAGTAAATTTAATCAGCTTTTAAGATGAAGAAAAGTAATTTTGAATAGGACAAATAGTTTCGGAGTTATAGACAAAAAGTACGACAAACATGTTTTGGCGGAGAAGAGGGACTGACCAATAGTTGGCCAATTTCTACACTTTTTCCCAAGCCCATATCTTCGCGGTAGTCCGATTTCGGAGTATTTTTTTTTTATTTCGTAGGTAATTATTCCAGCTACAATTAATATTTAAAGACTTTCTTCAAAAAAAAAGCTTCGTTTTTGTGTTGTAGGTAAAAAAAACGAAAAGATATGGTAAACCGGTATTTTGGGCGGTTTATTGCGATTTTGGGTATGAACCCGACGTCTGCCGTGGTAACAAACAGTTTTTTTTGGAGTACCATCAAATAATGTAGAACAGATAAGATATCTTGGATTTTATCTGGACAAGAGACTTACCTGGAACCCTCATAAAAGATTGAAAATACAAGAAGCTGCACGTCGATTTCGATTACTACAACACCTACTTGACAAACGTTTAAATCTCCCGATATGACGATTATCATACCTATTTGGACTTACGGTATAGAGCTATGGGGATCCACCAAACCATCGAATTCTTCCCGCATCCAATCACTCCAATCCAAAATCCTTCGAAAAATCCTAGATGCTCCTTACTTTTTCACAAATGATCTTGATATCCCATATGTTGCTGATTTGGCACGAACCAGATACCATTCCTTTCATAATAAACTTACTCCTCATCCAAATCCACTTGTTGCACAACTTGCTTCCCATTCCATTCCTGGCAATCCTCCGAGGCGTCTGAAAAGAAGATGGCCTCGTGATCTTCTTTTGTAAATATTCATTGGAGTACTAGCAATGGGTAGTCCCTCTACAGGTTTTTTTCATGTCATTATATCTCATATATACCGCATATTTACTAGATGTATTTTGTAATACAGTTGTAAATTTCTATTAATAAAAGAAAAAAATTTCCAGTAGGAACAGAATAACTGACCAATAATAGGGAAAAACTAAAGGACAGTCCATACACCTGTCTAATAGATGTATAGATCAAAATCTTAATTAACCTAACTGTTTAACTCCTCCTGTAACTTTGCTCTCAGTTTACTCGAGATCCTGGTAAATTTTAGAAGCTATATAACTTTGACTTCTTAAGCATCAAGTAAAGTGTAGCAATGCGATCATATTTTGAATTTTTTTTAATATTTTGTTTGTTTGGGCTTGACGTCCTTATGTACTACAACTAGGGCACAAAGGACTAATTATCCTACAGGTTACTACCCTGTTTTAACGAAATACATTTTATCCGGCCACATGGGATTCGAACCCACGACCTTCAGTACAAAGCGCGCTGAGACCCTCGCCTCAACTCACTCGGCCATAGAGTCCATATTTTTCATAAGTTTTTATAACTTATGATGAATGTTTAACATTCGAAACTGTTTTTAAATAAAAATACTAATAGAAGTTACAAAATATTCCTGAAAGCTAGTCGTACTGATCCTTCTATACCATACCATGACGCGTTTTTTATATATCTATTTATTTATTATTGATTTTTAATAATTTTTGACTACATTCCAGGCTCTTGAGTCTTTAACAGTACATTGAATTAAATATTGATACTTATCACTATTATATAAATAAGAATCATCATGAATTTTACTGAATTGAGACCAAAACGGTAACCACCCATTTAAGTCTTTATCATATTTCTTCAGTTCTATGAGAGGTAGTTTATATTTTCTTATTAGATTTCTACTACTACTACTGCTACTGGCGTCATTATTACTATGAACTGAAATATGAACCTGCTGTTTGTCATCTCATACTCACCTCTGATTGTTTTTTTGTTTTTTTTTATATAATGTATTACAATCTGCCTCAATGTGGGAAATAAGTAATATGGGTGACTAAATGGATCCATTCACACAATATGTACAATAACAAATAAATACAAAGAATAGATAAAAAAATAAAATAAAATAATAATAAGAAAATAAAAAAAATAAACAAAGTACCTCAAACTATACAATACATAAAGCTAAGAAAAAAATATTAATCTACTATATATTTGTCAAATACCAGTCACTCATTTAACACGAAATCTCAGAAATCACCAAACGGAATGGAATGAAATTCGATATGTAGCTTCCTCTAGGGCCCTAGGTGCTCGCTAAGAAAGGATCGCGGCTAATTCGCGAAAAATGCGATTACAATTTTTATTGGGTGAATAATAATAATAGATTAATAGTCATATGGTATTTGGAGACTAGCTAAGTTAAAAAATAGGTTAGATGTTTAAACCGCACACTTTTACCACAAATTAAGTTCCTTTTAGTTGTAAACAAACAAAAATACGATCGATGTCGAAACCTTATAAAATTGTTACTTTCTGTGAACTGTGATGGTGGCTGCTGAGGTGGACCCTTACAAGTTTGAGTTGTTTCGTGACGAAAAGCTATTGAAAACGTATGTTAAAGAGGAGGTTAAAACACTTATGTTCTCTGGTGATGACATGTAAGGCCAGTTCGATGTAGGGACAAAAACTGATAAGAATCAGTGAGTTCTATCAAGTGTATGATTTTCTTCAGTATCGTCTCATGTTTTACCATGGAGAACATGGGTACAGTATTAATATCCCTCAGCGTGACTCAAACACTAATACACCACTTAAGAAAACCATGTCTGAAGCTAATTTTTATGCCTAAATGTTATGAGGTGAAGAACCTTATTTACTTTAACTTCGTAATCTCCTCAACCAATTTATGCTTGATATGTAAGCAAAAATAGAAACAGAAAGACTAAACTTTATTCGAAAAAATCAAAAAGGGTGAGAAGTTGAGACTATATTCACTTAAAGTATGCCATAAGAAAAGCTGATGGTCTGGTATCAGAGCTGGGTAAGATGGTAGTGCTGCCTCGAAGCTTCACTGGAGGACTATCAAAATAAGATAAAATTTACTTTTGCAAGTTGTCAAATTTACTTATTGAAATTATTCTAAGAATGGAATTCTTTAGGTTTATTTAAGTAATAATTATTATCAATGTTAACCTTAACTTTTACTAATTAAAGTTGTCCTTCATCCTAATGATATTAAACCGTAGCGGAGCAGGGTCCTTTCAGCTAGTAATCTATAAAATAAGTAACAAGACATAAAATAAAAACAATAATAAGAGTAAAAAATAAAATAAAAATAAAAATAATAACAATAAAATAAAAAAATTTAATTAAATTAAATCGTAAAAATACTGCAACATAATAAGGAGAATTACCCTGGTTGCTAAGAGTGTTAGCTGGTTGCCACGGACAGTGCAGTAACAAGAGTGAAGGTTATGAGTTGGTTATACTATTTTCGTGCTATTATCATTGTTTTAATGTTATTTAGTAATGTTCTGTTTGACCAAGTTTAACCCTGTTTAATATCTTGATAATTATTTGTTAATAAACAATAAGTAGAAAACCCCTGTGTTGTTCTTGTTACAATACATTCATACTTTATTTACACTGTATTCAAATCTGAGGGATCCCCTAACCAGACTTGTCCCTCCACTTGTGGAGAGATCCCAGCGCTGGTCTCTCTCGGCTGCGTCGCTAGTATAAGATAACACCAGTGGAGGCTATGTGAGAGTGCTAAAAAAATACTTTGACAAATGGATGATCAATCTAAATATTTAAAAATGTATTGCTAAAATGTTTACCCACAGACGACCAGCAGACCCACCGGAACTGGTTCTAAACGGAAACATACTTCAGAGGAATCCATCTAATGAGGCAGTAAAATACCTTGGTGTTCATCTCGATCGTCGCCTTACCCGGAATCACCACATCAATATTAAACTTACACAGACTTACGCAAGGCTGGCAATGCTGGACTCGATAATAAACAGTAAATCCACTCTTAAACCAAATGTAACCATCCTTGTCTACAAAACAATACTCAGGCCATTAATGATGTACGGTTGTGAAGTGTGGGGAGCTGCATCCTCTACTAAACGGAAGAAACTACAATCTTTCCAAAACAAGGTCCTGAGAATTGCAGTAGATGCTCCTTGGTTTGTAAAAAATAGTCAGCTACACCGTGAATTAGAAATAGAATCAATTGACGATTACATCAAAAAAATGCTACACCAGACTCTTCATAGCAAGTTACCAGCGGTTAAAGGTGCAGTAGCCTTCAACATAGGAGCTCAAACAACATCCCGCAGATTGAAACCAAGACTCATGCAAGACGTCCTGATGTAAACACCATTTGTGTTTTATTCCATATTTACTTCTTCCTTACAACACCAACTACTGCTCTTATAACTACAATTTGATTGTATTATTCGTTATTTCTTACTTCACTTATTTGTTTTGTCTTTATTATTATTCTCTTATATTTTTTTTTCTGTTTTTTTATTATTGATTTTTTGTTAAACTGATATTGCCGTATATTACTATTATTATTATTTTTTCTTTCTTCTTTATTTATTTACTTCATTTACTTTATTCATTTATTTCATTTACTGTAGTTATTTGTTAATTATTATTATTATTATTTTATTTTACTTTCTTTTTTTTTTATTATTATATACTTGCTCTAAAGTTACAATTATTCCAAAATTATTAGAAAACTTATCTGTTATGGGTGCCTCTTGCACGAGACTATACCCTTCCTTCTACTATTGTTAAATCATTATTAATATTGTTAAACCATCCATGTAAGGCTTACCAGGCCGATCTGGAAATTAAAAAAAAAAAGAAAAAAAAAGAGAGCGCTAAACTACAGTCACTCAGAGCTTGCGTGGAGAAGCTGGCCATCGCCAGGACTCCATGTCGAAATTTATAATAGATCACGAGGCCACTGCCTTTTTAACCTGCGAGGAGGATTATAGGGATGAGTGGAGCTGGATAGGGATTGTGCTAGTGGATTAGGATGATAAGAAAGTTTTTGATGAAATTTTGAAAATTTGACAGGCATGGATTCTAGGACAAAAGGTATATTAAGATCGTTATGTAAGGTTTTGTTGGAGACATAATATGGGGCGTTGGTTATGGTTCTTAGGAATTTAGATAGGAAGGATTGGGTACGTTTGATGTTAGAGTGTTTTGCTGATCCCCAGTTCCCCAGTCCGTAGGTCCAGATAGGCTTTAGGATAGTCTTATAATTCAGAAGCTTGTTGTCTATTGAAAGTTTTGAAGTCTTGCATAGAATGTGGTATAGTTGGCTGAATCTCCTGTTTAGTTCTTGTCTATTAAGTATAGTATGTGGTTTCCAAGTGAGTCTGTCTAAGATGATACCAAGATATCGCACTGTATCAGATCTGGGTAACGGGATCTTGTTGAATAGAACAGTTAGGCAGGAACTACGGCGTAGAGCAAAAGTCATGTGGGTGCATTTGGATTCATTGACATTTATTCTCCATCTGTTGCACCATAGTTCTATCATTGAGAGGTGATTTTGAAGGTTGGAAGAGGCTGTTTTAGGATCAGGATGTGATGAAAGTATAGCTGTATCATCAGTAAAAGTTGCAAGGAACGTGTCGGGAGAGGTAGGAATGTCTGCAGTGAAGAGGATGTAGAGGACAGGACCCAAAACGCTGCCTTGAGGAACTCCGTCTGGTTGTTAGTTCTGTTTCTAGCAAGTCTTCATTAAAACTTTCATGATCCAACATAGAATTGTAAATTTCTTGGTCCACGTCTTGCAATTCTGAAACGTTTTTCTCAAGTAGAGAGAATATAGAATGTACTTGCATTTCATTTGCCGGATTTTCGAGAAAATTTTCAATTATATGACATTGTTTCATAAAATATGACCGAATTGCTGTTCTATTCTTCTTGGCTTTCTCTATTTTTACTCTGTCCTGTCACGGACGCCAAAAAATGTACTAGCAGCCAAGAAAATCTTAGAAACTATAGCAAAATAAATTAAAAACAATGTTTAACTGGCGAAATTGAAAAATATAACCAACAAACTCAAACTTTATTATTTTTATAATACAACAGCTAGATGGTAACCAGGGTAACAAACAATATATGATAATTAATTTCAAATTCAATTAAAAATCTCTGATTTTGCACAATAATATTATCATTTCATTTTATTTCCATAGATATATCTTTGTTTAAAAAAAAAAAAAGTATGGATGTGTGGGTTATAGGACTATCGCTTATTGCACTTATAGTCCAGTAAAATAAGGGTTTGCCGAAGAAAAAACTGCGGAACTTTTATTCTCAACGGATTTTTATGTTTTTTGGGGTGCTGAATACGAATCTGAAGTTTTCTACCACGGCATCCATCGGCTTCATATTCAAAATCGCAAAAACCCGCCAAAAAAACCCGTTATTTTTGTTTTTTTATCTATAACACGATAACGAAGTTTTTCCGAAGAAAGTCTTCAAATACTGATGGTAGCTGAAACTAGTACCTACATAATGAAAAAAAGAAATCCGAAATCGGCTGATTTTTCGCGAAGTTACGTTATTGGGAAAAAATGGAGAAATTGGCCAACTTGCCGTCAGTCCCACAGCTCCGCGAAAACACGTTTGTCGTACTCTTTTGGCTATAACTCTGAAACTATTTGTCCGATACAACATTACTTTTTTTCATCTTAAAGCTGATTAAAGTTATTATAAGAATTTATAAATGAAGTTTTAATTATACCCCGTAAAATCTACATGCCAGCCCGCTAATAAAAACGTACTGTTGTAAAATCCAAGTCTTTTTTGGCACATTTGTCGCTCTAACTCCTCAAATATTTGTTTGATCCCAAATTTCTTTTTTCCATCTGAAAGCTGATTAAATTCACAATCAGATACTATATATCTAAATTACATTAAATCCCTTAAACTACCCAAGCCATCACGCTAAAATATGTATGTTTTGGCAAAATATGTAAATTATGACATGTTCAGTAGACTGGTGTGGGTATTTCACGGTGCTAATTATAATTTACATATATAGGATCTAATATTAAATTTAACCAGCTTTTAGATAAAAATATTAAATTTTGGATCGGACAAATGGTTTTGGAATTATAGCCAATAATGTTCCAAAAAAAACATGTATTTTACAAAAGTAAGTGATTTTCACCGTGATAGCTTGTGTATTTCAATAATTTTAATAAAAATTTCTTATATAGCATCTAATTGTAAATTTAGCCACCTTTCAGATTGAAAAAAAAACGTTTTGAATCGGACAAATACTTTTGGAGTTATAATATCCCAGACGCCTAAAAACCCGTACTGTTGTTAAATCCATGGTTTTCGGCACATTTATCATTATAACTCTCGTTATCGTGTTATAGTTAAAAAAACAAAAATGACGGTTTTTTTTGGCATTTTTTTGCGATTTTGAATATGAAGCCGATGGATGCCGTGGTAGCAAACTTCAGATTCGGATTCAGCACCCCAAAAAACATAAAGATCTGTTGAGAATAAAAGTTCCGCAGTTTTTTCTTGAAAACGGCCTTTTGGAGCCTTATTTTACTGGACTATTAATTGATGAAGATTATAATATCCATAAAAAATAATATTGTCATAGGAGTTACAGTTATGCTTTTTAGAACATTAATTGAAATTGTAGGACTGGATAATTAATGAATCACAGGTAAATAACCTAGACGTAGATGGGTGGATTGTGATAAATTTTGGGTATTTGTAAGTTTCAGTGGAGCATCAGTATGCAGGCGATCGCTGTTGGTGTCGGCTTCGAACCTTCAGGTACACTATGTTTTTTTAATATTTATTCATTATATTACATCGCGCTTCTCTTTTAAGACATTAGGTGTTAAGTGGTGTTTTTTATATTATATTATGCTGTAGTTTTCGAATGAAATAGTATCGTATTTTTACGAAAGATGGGAGGTTGAGGGCGGTGACTTCCAGCTGTGAAGACAAGGGCGCCGAAAGTGGCCTTCTATGTTCTGGTCTAGAGGAAAGATGTCGGGTTCATGATTTATATCAAAAAGTTATGTTAAAGAATTATTGAGAAATTATAAATTATTCACTTCTTTATAAATTCAGAATATATAATTAATATTAATGTAGTCGTACAGGTTAATTATAACAATCTATTCTTATCATTCACAGCTGTTTATTGTGACTTCTAATAGGCATTCTGGGTAAGGTCGTATTACATCATGGGTAACTCAGGAAAAGCACACGCACACACACCTGTACCATTTGGGAAAAACTAGATAAGTTGATTTTTGTCCACAATATGATAAATATTTTGAGCAACTCATATAAGGTTTAAAAAATTAATGTAATTTTAATTAGTTACATATGATTACACACACCCAACATCTTATACTATAAATAATTATGGTCAACAACACCATTATAAAATAAGATATTTAAACAATAGTTCAATATGTATTATGGTCAACCGGGTTTTAGGGTGAATAGCGCCCTGGGCTGCAAACAGCTTTGGCGCCTCCCCTCCCTGCCGATGGTTCTGGGATAGCAAAAGCAAGTTTCATTAATAAGACCACCAATGTTGTGAGCTTTAAAGGTTTATTCAACACCAATAAAAATTGATGTTAGTACATGAGCTTTAGTAAAGGAATAAAGTTAAATAAACCTTAACAAAACATAAATAAATGACAGATTTTTTTCTTAATTTCGCTTTTTGCTTGGGCAAAGTTTTTAACAATCTCAGAAAAATTAGTATGAAGAGTAACATCATGTTCAGGGCACATTAAAACCAGTCCATTCAGTTTTTCCTCTCGAAGAGTTGATCTCTTGGCATTTTTAACTCTAGATAAAACCCCCTTTCGGCAGAACAGTTGGTGACTGGAAGTGCCAAGAAAATCCTCAGCGCTACTTCCAAATTGGGGGAAGTGGTAGACAGCTCGTTACTTCTTATGTAATTGTAAACATCCAGTTCATGGTACATCTTGAAATGGAAATACTCGTTTACAAATTCTTCAATGATATCCTCTAAATAACACGAAGTTGGTAATCGTTGCAGCCTTCGCAATAGATTCATTTGAAGACTCCTTCGACGGCGACATCAGAAGTGACAAAACTTCAAAGCGGTCCGACATCACTTCATATGCTTTTTTTCGTCTACTCAAGTTTGATTTCAATGAATCGATTATTTTAAGATACACTTTAATTCTAAAAGCTGACCTTCAAACAAATTCGACTTCATTCTCATCCAGTTCATCAGTAAATATTTTGCGTTTTCTAATTCTGGAATAAGTGGGAGTTTCACATCCAAGAAGAGCATAGGATTGTTCATATTTATCAAATTCGTCTCTTTTTTCATCGATGATTGCTTCTGAAGTGCGACTCTGTTTCCTAGCCGCTAAAAGGTGAATGGTCTGCTTTTGTAGGTAGTCACTACACTTGTTAACTCTCTCAAGGATTTTGATTGAAAATGAAAATTTTTGGGAAAATTGGCGCCCCTAAATATTTGGAGTTCTGGGCTAAAGCCCAGTCAGCCCATATACAGAGTGGGGCCTATGGTCAACAATAAACTTATGGCTTATAAAGTTAAGGCTAAAGTTCATATTAGGCTGGAACTAAAAAATAAGGTATTACTAGCGAAGAGGTGGCTTCCTCCTTGTAACAGCAACTTTTCGACAACCGGCGCGCATTCTAACGGTAGCTATTTGAAATGAAAACTTCCAAATTTCTTTCCTTTTAGCATGAGATCCTCATATTCTATCATAGATGCCAATAGAAATCATACTAAATGCTTTCTAAATTGTAATTCAATAAATATGAAATTGTTCTTATAATATTAAATAGACATCGTATTCTAAATTCTAAAAAGATACCGAAAATAATAAGATGAACAGAAATGATACTCAAAAATAATAAACATAAAATGAGCTATCATCTAACCAATGAGACCTAATCTATACTACTATACAAAAGGACAAGCCATTAGTCGTTTGTGATCACTATGGCTGTGAAATATATGCATTTGAATGTTTCTCCTAGCCAACTAAAATATCTAATATCATCAAAATGTATATGTTTTGAGGCATTTGGATTCAATGTGGGTTATTTTTAGTTTGCATATTTGTTAAAACATGCAAAAAAGATTTAAACATTTGCCTTGTCTTTTTGTTTTTTAATAGTCTTCTTCCAATTGTTTTCCTTTCAATACAATTAGTTATTTAACTATCAATTTGCACTTATGTATATGTATTGAATTTTTTTATTTTCCTGTATAATGTAGTTTTTAGAAACAGCACATAAAAACAGCAAAGCACCAATAAAACAAAGAATGAATGATTGAATGAATGCTCTTTATTTGTTAAAGACAGAGTCTTGTACAAATAATAATAATATACAATAGATCCATAGTACGAGTCTAGTGCTCATAAACAAATTCTTAAATAACAATGTTTTGTTTACATTATACAAATGGATATTTATTGGAACAAAAATATATGGTTTAAATTCTTTATGGGAATAATAAATATCAACATTTCATATTTACATACCAATAAAATAAAGGCAAATAATGAAAATTTGAAAAAAAACAAAAAACTTTTGTTACATAAATTGCAACTGTATCAGAAAAGTATGGTTTCGATAATGATTTATTTTTTACTTTCCTTTAAGCTGATACACCTTTCCATAAATTAAGCCACTAACATTAAGTTTTATAACCTGATTTCTTTTTTAATATTTGCCTTGTATTTTTGTTTCTAATAGTCTTCTTCCTACTATTTCCCTTTTCAACACCATTAGTTACTTAAGCTTAAGTTTTTACTTATGTATAAATATGTATTGCATTAAATAAATTTTATTTTTTTATTAAAAATTATTTATTTAAAATTTTTGTTTTTAAATAATGTATGTATCTGAATTTTTTTGGTATTTAATTGCATATTTTACCCTGTTTATTTCCATATGTATATGCATATTTTTCATTTTTTATTGCATATAATTCACAGCCCTAGTGATAACTAACCACCAAACCGATCTATACCTAATTTTAATTACATTATGTTCATAGTTCTAGAAAAGTTTTGCAATAATCATCGGTGACACTTCTGGGGTCCAGAATAGGTGGACAGAGCATTTTGGTTTCTTGCTGGGAATCAGAGAGGATGTACTAGAAGGAGACGAAGAGGGATACACAACGAATGTGGATGATAGGGAAGAATGGATACCAAGTTACGATGAGTTCATTGAGGCAGTGGAGAAATTAAAAAAATAATAAAGCAACAGAATCTGATAGCATACCGGGTGAGTTGATTAAAAACGCTGGAATGAACTGGCTTAAAATAAGTTACACACCTAATGGAAAGCATATGGCTACAGAATGGTATGCCTAAAGAATGGAATAATGGGGTTGTGTGCCTGATCCATAATCTGCAGCAACTACAAAGGTATATCCCTCCAGAACACTGCGTATAAGATTCAGTCAAATATAATATTCCAAAGAATGCTTCCATAAGTTGAAAACAGCATTAAAGAATACCAGTGTGGATTCATTAGAGAAAAATCTATGATACATCAGATCTTCACTCTTCGCCAAATTTTAGAAAAGACAATCGAATATGGAATAAGTACTTATCACCTTTTCATAGACTTCCAAGCAGCTTATGATAAAATCAACAGGAAAATGAAGCTTGGCCATGAAAGAGCTTAATATCCCTCGCAAGTTTATTGGTGTGGTAAAAGCTACCCTGACTAATTCTAAATGCCAAATTAGGGTCCAGTCTTGCCTATCAGAGCCTCTATGAACAGGAAATGGACTGAAGCCAGGAGATGCCCTACTATTCAACATAGCGCTTGAAAAAGTAATTAGAGATTTCTGTATAAAGACAGTCAGCTGCATCTTTAATAAAGGAATACAGTTGTTGGCTTACATAATCAACATAATAATCCGAACTGAAGCTGATCTCAAGGAAGCTTTTAAAGGAATCATCAGCTCAACAAATGGGACTCATAATTAATGAAGAAAAAACAAAATTCATGGCAGTAGGCGCTGGCTTTGCCAGCCCATATCTCTAGACGGAGGCTGAAGGCGCAGGACAGAGAGGAGTGGAGTAGGTTCCTTGAGGAGGCCAGGTCTTGTTCTGGGCTGTAGCGCCGAGGATGTCTGTATGTATGTATGTTCTAGTGAAGCTTATAAATTGACTGATAGGTAGCAAGAGCCATTATAAAAGAGAGGTTTCAATAATATGGTGTTATCTAGAGCTTAAAATTAATAATAAAATATAATTATTTTCTATTAAATAGAGAGAAATATGTGAATATGAAAATCGAACAATATATCGCTAATAATGTGGTAAATATTCTCTGTCCATCTGGATTACCAACTCATATTTTAAAATTAAAAATTGGATGTCTAATTATGTGTTTTCTTCACTTTCAACCACCTAATCTGTGCAATGGTACCAGTTTAAAAATTCCACTTATGTATGGAAATACCATTGAGACTATAATTCTATAAGGAAGAGATTATTATTAAGGGAATAACAATATTCCTAGAATCTCAAAAATGCCTTCTATCTAATCTACAATTTCAATTCTAACAATTAAAATTACCAATCAAAGTTTCTACTGCTATAACAATTAACAAATCGCAAAGCCAGACTTTCCAAAATGTAGTAAATTGATGGACTCACTGTTTCGCTCATGGTCAATTAAATGCAGAGCTTTCCAAAACTGGAAACTAGTGGTGGTTCAGAAATACTGGACCTGTTATTTTGTAACAGGTATGGCCTGACTGAACGGCATCCCTGTTACCGATATTCAGAAGTAACAGGATACTTGCATACTCACTACAGTACTAGTAACAACAATCATACCTATTACCTTGGTACTGTGTAATACCCTAGACTATTATGTCTTACTTGTCATCTCTACCTGTTACTGTATTTTCTGGCCGTTCATCATTTTAGTAGACACTCTTACATTCTTTTTTATTTTATTATAGTTAATTTTAATAATCATTAAAATACACTCAAATATGAAATCTATTCATAAGCAATTATATTATTTATGCTAGTTATAAATCAAATAAAAAATATGTACTCGTATGCTGTTATAAAACATTTAACATCTTAAATAATAATTTGCCAATTATTTATTATCTTGTTGATAATTCATTAATGTTTTTAATTAAAGTTTTATTAACTGTAATCAGCCAAAAAATAAATTTGATCTTCATTTAACTACCAGTATTTTGTGAATAAAATGGTTGAGTTTTATAAAAACGTTTTATGGAAAAATTGTATTTTTGAGAAACAATAAAATTGAAAAGATTTTTTTAAAAAATAACCTATAATAATAATATATTATTATATATTTGGCTATATATATATATATATATATATATATATATAAAAATATATATATATTAGTTGAAAATGTAAACTTATTGATTAGAGACGATACTGAATAGGTAACAGATATACGAGTAATAAGTATGCTAAATATCAGTTTAACAGGGTAAACAATTACGAGTATGGAGAGACACTGACCTTGAGACAAGTAACAGGTGTTTGTAATAACAGATATTTTTGTGGACCTGTATCGGCCATCCCTGTTACTTTAAAATATTGGTTTAGACCATCCCTACTGGAAACCCCAACAATCAAATCATTCTCACAATATCGGCAGACAAACTGGAAATGTAGGTCATTCCGATGTCTTATAAATTTACTTTTTTCATTTTCGCATGCTTTTTACAAGATTTTAATTGATAATTGAATAAAACATTAATTATTAGTTAAAATGATTATCTCTAATGAGAACAGATGGAGCTGCGATGGGGAAGCTCGTCAAATATATCCTCCCTCTTTCTAGGACTTCAAATTCTTTTGAACATTTATAAATTTGAATAATTGAAAATCACATCTTAATTAAAATTATTTTATAAATCATTAAAGGGACACATTAAACATAATTTAAAACAATAAATAATAACCAAACATTTATTAAAAATTCAAATTTTAACATTATATAACATATAAATATGTTTATATTACAATTCTATTAGGTAAAATATACTATCAATTGATAAAATGAGATCATAACAGAAAATTCTTAGGATTAGAAAAAAATAAGAAGGCATTTCTAAATCATGAAAAAAAAAAACAAAAAAAAAAAAAAAAACTCATTTTAAAAACAAAACCAAAAAAAAAAAAAAAAAAAAAAAAAAAAATTCATTAATCTCCAACTAAAAATATTACACAACTAACTTTCCAAAGGTATTTACAAACAAAAGAATAAAAATTGAGATACAATAAATACAAGAACCGAACCATTATCAAGAAGGTGGATACAGTCTTGAAATAATTGATAAAAGAAATAAGAAAGGGTCTTTGGAAGCTTCCATCCTCCGCCTGAAGAGGAATTCAACTATGCTGATCTGGGTATAATCTTTTTCCTGAAAAAGCCTTTCAAACAGAGCCCACAGCGATGTTACCATAGGATTATCCGGATCGGGAGATGTTTCAACACCAAGTCCCCACACTACCTCCAGATATTTCAGACCGACATCTCCTAGAATCTCAAGCAGAGTTGAATTCTGAAAATGAAGCACAGTCCCTGTATCTATATTGTCGGCGATAGCTGTTACTAGGTCATCTCGTGTCCAGTTCTCAGGTAACACTCTGAAGAATACATTTTTCATGTTGTGACGTTCAACTCCACCGATAATGTGTAGGCCTGTAGGAGTAGAAAACTCTTCTATTTCGACAACTTCCCCTGCTGCACCGATACTCGATATCTCATTACTGAAATACTCAGAGGAAAGCTTATGGCATTTCTTGTATAGCAATGGTACGACTGGCGTTGGCTCTATAAGGTCCATCTCGTGTTGACAAAGAAGTTCAGGGTAGTTTCGAGCCCAACAATATAGGATAAGAATGATATCTTTCAAGCGAACTTGGCGAATGTCTTCAAACCAAGTACCCTGCCTTACAGCCCTTTGTGCGGAACAGCTTGAACATCGCCATTCAACACCATCGAGGGAATCTTCCACTTCTACAAGGATCTGAAACATTAAAAAGTAGGATTTAATTTAAAATTATTCGAGTATAATGGATCCCTTTATAGGTATAAGAAGAAGGGAAACAATTTCTCTGGATACTTCAAAAGCAAAAGACAGGTAATTGGTATTATCTCTCAGTTATGAAAATTACAAATATAATTTCAAGAATTTGAAATAGTTAAAAAGTGAAAATATGAAACAAAACTCCATATCAAATGTATGAAAATAAAACAACAATAAGTAAAGCAAAATTTCATTTTATTAAGTATACTGATAAAAGTTTTATCAATTATCTCTGCCTTTTAACTTTAACAACCAATGATTTTTAATTAAAAAACCTATAATTCTATTATTTAACAGTTTTTGGCATAACTCCTATTATATTTTAATATGTTGCAACATGTTTCAGAACATTGTCCCATCTTCAGGCTTCTAAAAATTTTTTTGGGGCACACCCAGACTCTTAAAAAGTGGGTACCCTCAAATGGGGGAAAAACCTGGCGGTTAAGTGTGAATTCTAGCCAAACCACCTCCTTTCACAACCGTTGGCTCAGAAACAGTTCAACCTTACTTAAGTACTGAACCCAAGACCCTTCATGGGTTGTCAGTGGTAAAGGTTTTTTTTTTTTTTTTTTTTTTTTTTTTTTTTTTTTAAATTTACTTACTTCATTTACAATTAAAATTCAACAATTTTAATAAATAAATATATTTCATTTACAATTAGAGCAACTTAATTTTTTTTTTTTTTTTTTTCAGAATGTTCCATGCATATAATATTTTTCACATGAAACACTTCATACGAACTTTATGGTATTTTTTTCTGCTACAGGTAACATCGGGATTTTGTTGGCTGAGATTCCTAGAGGCAAACCTCAGGGCTCTGATTCCAAGAAACCAATTAGGGTCCCCCGTGTATTTTTTTTTCAACTACTTTATAGATTCACTGGGTATGTATAGTATCCTGTAAAGAAATCATAAATATTTAAAGGATAAAACAAAAGTCACACCGAATATGGCATGGGCCCGCCGGGATCCTTCTTAGGATTTTCTAACTTCGCGTATACAGTAGAACCTCGATTATCCAAACCTCCATCACCCGAACTTGCAGAGGTATCCACGATGATGTAATAAAAGCTATTGCTATTGATATAACATTTCAATGGCTTGAAAGGCAAGAGGAAGCAACTGTAGTTCAGCTGCTTCAACTCAAACAAATAAAGTACTAGGCAATGACAAAAAAATGAAAATGTTGAAGCAAATGAACATTGAAGATTTTTCAAACCAACCAAAATAAAAAAAATTAGGCCTTTTGTATGAATGTATGTAGATAAAACATAATATGTAAATATTTAGTTTTAATGTATATTACATTGTTGTTTGTTTGTTTATTTCGTTTAACGTCACTTTATGCTGCTATGGCTAATCAGACGATGCTACGGTGGGAGTCCTAAATTTTGCCTATCCAGGTATAATTAGGATAGGAATCTTTAACGAGTACCTGACATCACACAGGCTCAGGACCCCCATTTTACATTCCTTCCGAAAGACGGCATAGCTAAGGATTTTTTACTCCCTTTAAAAAATCCTAAGGTCATATTACATTGTAATAAATGATGAATAATTTACATTTATGTACAGAATTTTTTCTACTTTTCCGGATTTCATTTAACGGACTGAATTTTTTTTTTCCTGCTTATATGTACAATTTTCAACCTTGATTATACGAACCACCCCTGACACCAATTAGTTCAGATAATAGAGGTCCTACTGTAATTTTATATTTGCTCAACCATTTGTTTAGAACTTTTTTTCGATTTCACAATCCTGTACAATAAATGTCATGGAAATCTAGCAAAAATTCCACTTGGCGGCTGATTTTCACACCATCTTTTTGTGTGCGCAGAACCCACTTGGTATTAGGAGGGTTAATAGAAATATAGATTAAAACTTATAATGGGTGTAGTTCCGTAGACGCCCCCATTTTCAAATGCCTATTTCTTCCATGTCATTCCACCAAAACATAAATACAATTAGTGCTATTTAATCTACATTTAATCAATTTTCATTTAATATTAAACTCTTTGAAGTTTTTTAAATTATCGTGTAGAAAACATTATGTTAAAAAAGTTAGGGGCGTCTGTGGAACTATTTACCAAGGGAAAAAGTTCCGTAGACGCCCCCAGGGAAAAAATATTATTTACAAGTTTGGGTGGTAAAATTAATGATTAGCTAAAAAAAACATTATTATTTACAAGTTTGGATTATATACATATACAATTAAATCTAATAATTCATCGAATACATCTTTATTAGGATTTCTAACAGTTCGTCTCCAAAGATATTCAAACAAGTGTGAATATAAATTTTGGGAATGATTTCCGCCCGCATGTATTCCTCGCTTAACTGATCTCCATGCTGATTCAATATTTTGAGTGTGGGATAATGTATTAGGATCTATAAAATGTAAGCTATGGCTCACTGTCTGGTGGGTGTGTCCCAAATTTGCAAGCTCTGTGTAGCTTCTCCATTTATCTGTAATTATAGTGCTTACCTGTTCGACATTTTTTATAATCAGAGGTAGTAGAGTTGCAGCGTCACGCTTATTGTGGGGGCAAATTTCTATCCGGAACTTCTTTTGCCCATCCCGTTCTTTCATCCCCAGAATCCAACTCCCATCCACAATTCTTCCTCGATTATATTTTCTTTTACCTATTTTAGTTTCATCTATTTCGACTATAATTCCAGGCCCACCTATCATGCCATTTTGTTGTTCGGCCCACGCAATACACAATTCTCGGAAATAAGATAACCAGTCAGAAATGGTTTCTCTTGATGTGAAATATCCGTCAAAAGAGGTCTCATGCTGAATGAAATCATAATTAGTTATATTATGAGAAAACATAAAGGCCATTATTAAAACCTTGTTGTAAGGCCACTAGTGTCCGAAAAACGAGTTTTTAAAGATGGTGATAGATTTATCATGAGGGAACTCACCTCTTTTGCGGAATCTATATTCCCGCCATCCCGTTCTGATTCTTAATTGCATTCTTTCATTGCATTCAGGGCAGTGCGGAAAATTCATAATAAGTCCTTTATTTCGTAGCCAGACAAGAGTGGATTCCTCATCTAATAATTTAAATAGTTCCTTTAAATACATAATGCCAATGTGATATTGTAACAACACAACAGGGGTTTTTAACTACGTTTATTCACAAATAAAAATTAACAAGATAACTATTTACTGCACTATAAACAAAAAAAAATAACCTTATATTGTTATTATATTATCAACTAGCAACCAGTAAAAACTTCTTATTAACAGGGGTAATTCACCTTATAACGTTACAATATTAAGAAGTTACAATGATTATTTTCACTCAAAGGATTATTTTGTTGATATAGCAGGTTTGAGATTAGACATTATGTCAGTGAAGCGATAAACAACAAACAAAAATGTATTTGAATTGTAGTTGTAACCTACGATAATATTTTAACATCATTTTACGTAGCAAAGGGCTGGGGGCGTCTATGGAACTTTTTCCCTTAGTAAATAGTTCCGCAGACGCCCCCAACTTTTTTAAATTAATATTTTCAAGATAATAATTGTATACACTTTAAATAATTAAGTATTAGAAGATTGTTTATTTCGTTTAACGTCACTTTATGCTGCTATGGCTAATCGGACGATGCTACGGTGGGAGTCCTAAATTTTGCCTATCCAGGTATAATTAGGATAGGGATCTTTAACGAGTACCTGACATCACACAAGCTCGGGACCCCTATTTTACGTCCCTTCTGAAGGACGGCATAGCTAAGGATTTTTTACTCCCTTTAAAAAATCCTAAGGTCATCTGCCGGGCTGCGAACCCGCGATCTTGGGTTTAGTAGGTTGCTATGCTAACCACTACACCACAGGTGACCCCAGTATTAGAAGAAAATTGGTTAAATGTAGATTAAATAGCACTAATTGTATTTATGTTTTGGTGGAGTGACATGGAAGAAATAGGCATTTGAAAATGGGGGCATCTGCGGAACTACACCCCTTATAATATTTAAAAGGAAAGTAGAGACTAAACGTTTCGAAGTAGAAACTACTAATAGTCTTTTACCTAATTATTATACAACCATAAGAAGAATTAGAAAAGTTACATCTGTATTTCGTGATCAAAGGCAGGATATTGGACATTGAGGGTTCACATTATCAGAAGAACTAGTATCAGGTAGCTTTTTTTAATATGAAATGTAACCCTTCATAAAACTAATATCCCATGAAAAGTAACCTATGCTTGGGGTAATATAATCTAAGGGGACAACAGATTTAGCGGAATGGTATATTGTTTGTTTCATCCATTGTTTGTTTTGGTCTTATTACTAACCTTACTCTAAAGAAAAAAAATCATTCTCTTGAGTTAATCTATCTTTAAATATGCAATTTAAGCCAATTTACACAGTCTATTGACATTTTAGTGTACTAAAACAATAACTGCAAGTGATTACGGAAAAAAAAACAACAACTAAATCAACACCTTTTTCCACCAATGGCTTCAATTGTTTATCACATGAAGATACCTCAATTTTAAACCACACACTGACTTCTAACTTCATTTTATTACAAAGCCTAATTTAATTGAATTCTTATCTAAGAGGATTGGAATAATAAAACTATGGTACACAAAGTGAATCTCATGAAAACTTTTCAAGTTATTGGGATTATAAAATTAATAGTTATTACAAGTTTATTTACATTACCATTGAAACAGAACATTTGGAGCAAACTGATGAAGTTGCTATGACCCCAACTTGTTGACAACACTCAATGAATTCTATGTCCCTAACTTGGGTTTTTTCAATTAGCATACGAAAAGTTGTAGGTCCACTTGATGTGTAGTCAGATCCACCATAATCACTGTCTTTATCAGACTGTAAAACAGAAATTAATAGGTATGAGTTAGCGAAATTAATTTTTATATGTTAAAATGCTTGCCTAACCCAATCATTGTAGGATTCCAATGAAGATTATAAAATCTACTTACATAGTAATAAAGCTTATTGGCAACAAAGGTTTTGGAAGGCATTGATTTTAAATTAATGAACTTTGAGCACAATACAACTGAACTAAGTTCTAATCAAGTAAACATAAATATAAGGAGATTGTTTTTTTCTCTCCAGGCATTAACTTGAAACAATTCATTAAATTTTCAAAAGGAAGGGAAACTTTACCTCAGGTTTCCAATGATATTCATCCTCTTTCAACATTCCTTCTTGCCTGGCCTTTTCCATCAGCGAATCGAAATTCTCTTCATTCATAATTGAGGGCTAGTTCATCAATAAATAAAAGTACTAACTAACAAATCACTGTAAGCAGGTCATAAAATTATACATAAACATAACCTGCAAACATTAATTAGGAGAACTTGACCATTAATTAAGAAATGTTTACAAATAACAATATACTTATAGAATATAAAGTTAATAATCAGACTCGAAATGATTAGTTAGTCCATTCGTAACCGAACGTTGAAGGTTTGATCAGTTTATACTGACCGGTACACAGTGCGTGGTGTGTAGTGTTAGGTTGTGACTGCATAGGTTGTTCTAGCTAACATAAACGCCGAAGGACTGTATCATTTTTTTTTACTTTCGTTATTTTATCGTAAATATGTCTGATGCAGGTGGAGAAACTGGCGAAACAACTGACTATTCTAAAATGAAGGTAAATACAGTTGTTAATTTCAGTACACACTACGTGTTGTAGCTCGGCGGGTATAACCTATACAAGTCAATAAATACTTTTCCTGTTCTTTCTGTAGGTGAACGATTTAAAGAAAATATTAAAAAATAGGGGATTGCCAATGACTGGAAATAAGCAAGAATTGGTAGAAAGGTTGCAGTCGATAGAAGCTCAGTCAGGTAAATCTTTATTTGAAGTTTAAATGGAAGAGCAGTTTAGGTGGGAAACATCGGTGCCTATTTTAATTTACAATATCGTTGTTTTTTAGAGGATCTTTTGGATGGTAGTGATGGGGAAGATGTACTAGAAGATGGTGATCTTGAGGTAATGTTTTATTATTACAGATTTTGTAAATATTTGTTTCATGTTATAAATTATGTTGATGGACCCCCCTGAAGATTGAGTTTTATTTGCTGTTTATAGAGGGAGTTAGATGAATCTTGCTTGATGGGGGATGATGCAGTTATGGAGAAAAACGAAGAAAAAGCAGAAAGTACTGAAAAAGAAGACAAAATTGAGGTAGTAGTTCATGTATAGTGCATAGGTTATGTTTGGATTGTCTTTCATTTTAATTATGTGCCTAAGTTATTTCTTGTTCTGTTCAACTCTATTTTGGTGATTTAAATGTAATTTCTGTTAGCAGATGAATGTTAATATTGTCCTTTATATATTTATGGTAGTTATGTTCGTATCTCTAAACCCATGCTTTTTGATTTAGTACTAATTTTATTTAAATTAAGTATTTGTTTATGAGCAAAAAGTTAGTTATCGGATGCATTATGAGGAGAACAACATCTCGATAACTTATAGAAAGTTTATTCTTGGATAAATAGTTGTGAACTATCAGTTAAGTTGTCTAAGTGTGTTATTGAATGTGCTCAGTCGCTTGTATAAAGTTTCATATATAGCAGACTGTATACTTTACTAGTATTTGGCAACTCCCTTGTGAGTATAATGGCAAGATCTGCCTTATATAATCATATCATACTGGCTTATTGACTGATATCTTCTTCTTTTTCGATTTCGGCCATCTTTGGACCACGTTCAACAAATCACTCCTTGATACTCCTTCCCTTCTTCTTCTTCTCCTCCCAATACTTCCTCATCATTTCCGAATGGTGCTTCCTCCGTTCCTCCGACCACTTGCGATTCTCACCTCTCTCCCTCCTTTCCTCTGGGAGTGACTGAATTTCTTTAATTGCTTTTCTAAATAATTTTCTATTCGAAATTAATTGTTGGGTGATGTTGAGTGAAGACAGATCCCTTCTTATCTCCTGTATCCATTTGTTGAACGTTTTCTCTCTTCGGTTGCTGTGTTCAAAAATTTTCTTTGTCAATCTTTTCTCATCCATTCTTGTTAGGTGTCCATAGAAGGTCAGTCTTCTTTTTCTCATTGCGACACTCAATTTCTCTATCATTTCATAGATTTCTACATTGCTCTTCAGCCTGTATCCTTCTTCAGTTTTTCTTGTCCCAAAATCTTCCTCAAAATTTTTCTTTCTTTCTTCTCCATGTTTTCCATTTCCCCTTTTCTGTTAAGAAACAGGCACTCAGAGGCATACAGGCATTCAGGTCTAATAACTGTTTTGTAATGTCTCAATTTAGCTTGAATAGAAATGCTTTTTTTGTTGTATATGTCTTTGCTTTTCTGAAATGCAAACTCCATTTTTTTTTGCCCTTGCTAGGTTTGCTGCCTTGTCTAACGCATTCGATTGAATTATTTCCCCCAAATATTTAAATTTATTTACCCGTTTAATGGTGCCATATTTAGTAGTTAATTTATTTCTGTAATTATTATGATTAGACATATATTCTGTTTTTTCAAACGAAATCTGTAGACCCGCTTTAGCTGCAACTTCATGTAGTTTCTCGAGGTAGATCTGAGCTATTTCCTCATTTTCTGTAATTATTGCCAGATCATCTGCAAAGGCTAAACAGTTCACTTCTATGTTTTCCCTTTTTGTACCTATTCTGATGTCATTCTTAGTATCTTTGAGCTCTTCTTTCCATGTTCTCAGGACCTTTTCCAGTACACAGTTAAAGAGAATTGGTGATAAACCATCACCTTGTCTGACGCCTGTTTTAATTTCAAACTCTCTGGAAATCTCACCCATGAATTTCAATTTTGATGTAGTATTTGTTAGGGTTTGTTTGACAATTTGAATTGTTTTGCTATCAACCCCAAATTCTTCCAGCACTTTGAATAAGGTTTCTCTATCAACAGAGTCGTAGACTTGAATTGACTGATATATTCTTATTTCTTCCTATAACACTACCTAATTTGCTTGAATTGTTTTTTAAAACTAATGCTTAGCTTGCGCATAATTTAAGTATGAATAAATGGTAATACTATTAAAAAATTTACAGTAATAATGCTAAAAATTTCTTTAATATGCTGATTGTTTTCATAAATTATAACTTCTTAACTTTTAAGTATGATGTTTTGAAGCAATTAAATTTGCTGATAAGAGTCCTACCATCTCCTGATAAGAGAACTACCGTTGGGCTGTTCCTCTTTTTAATAAATCAACTTTTATCTTAGTCAGAGAGCTGGTCACACATTTAGAGCACGGATTTCACCCTACTTGCTTTATAGCTTAAAAATTTCGTTCATTTCGAATAGTTGCATAAGGAATGGCTAATCTGCATAACATGTGCAGGTTGGACAGGTACTGTGCATCGTAAAATTAAGGTAAACTATTTGTGATAAAAAATATAATTGACCCAGCATAAAATATCACGAATTGTGTTCTATTATCATATTATTAAGCGTAACATAGTAATCGCAGACCATTTGAATGGTGGGACACGGAACCAGTTCACCCCAAAGATATTTTTTAAGAAATTAAAAAAAATTGATCCACGCTGAAAATTTAGTAGCTTGTTGCGTACATTTTTTTGATAATAATGCCAAAAAGCCAGATCATTTAAGTGGGATTACCCGAAAATAGACCATAACAAAGAAATAATTTTAACCCATCCTGAAAATTTTACAGGGAAAATTAAGGGAAATAATCCCAAATTGTTAAAGAGGCCAAATATTTGTCTGTGTAAAAATATTTGGTATTTGACTACTTACCTTTGTTTTATTTGTGCTTTGCTGTTTTTATGTGGTGTGTTACAAAAAAACATGCAGTAGTTAATACAGCTTTTTCAAAACCTTATAAGTATCAATAGATAACACACGTCTATACTTTCCATCAAGATCTTTTGTCTTTGCAAGAGTAATTTTCGGCATTTTAGGAGTACACTAATAAACAGTTAACGAATGATGTATCGATTCAAAATAAATACATTTTGATGATATTTGATGTTTTAGTTGGCTAGGAGAAATATGCAAATGCATATATTTCACAGCCCTATTAATCACTAACAGTTTAATAATCTTCTCACAATATTTATTTCAGTAATTACAAGAATACTATGATAATAAGTCATAAACTAATATGTTTTAAGAGAAAAATATTATATAATATCCTACTAATATTTTTTTTTTTTATAATTAGCGTAGTGAAAATTGCTGATTTCTGTGTAAATTATTTGATAATATAGCTCTTTTCTAAGCAATGCAGAAATATTAGCTTTAAATGAAACTAATTGGAAAAATCTTGTATAAATAAATAATTACAGACAATAATACTCTGACTTAATTTATTTATACCATTCAATTAATATATAAAATATAAAAGCAATGAATATATTTTGTAAGTGTGAATTATATGGGCAATAAAAAAAACTGTAAAATACATACATATACAAGGTGTTCAGTTTTCGACAGCCACCCCCTTTTTTTTTTCACAGTTTTTGAAATTTTAAAATGAAACTCTCAGGGTCTTAACTTTCCCCCAAGAGGCTCAAGTCGTCGACAAGCCCGTGATGAAACTAATGTAATTTATGTACTTGCTACGGTAGAAGCATATCCTCATCGGAGCATTCGAGTCATAGCTCGGGATACCCACTTAAGCATTGGAACGGAGTGGGCCATACTAAAACAACACCTTTTGAGGCCGTACCTTATTTCACTTCATCAGGCTCTAACTCCCCAAGGTGCTGAGAGATTGAGGTGCTGTCATTAAGTTGGTATCCTAGGCTATGTCTTGAATGCTCCAATGGGGATATGCTTCCACCGTAGCCAGCACATAAATGATATTAGTTTCATCACGGGCTTGTCGACGATTTGAGCCTCTAGGGGGAAACTTTCCAAGTCGACCTGTTCTCACTGCTCGTTGTACCAGTCGCGGTAAGGCCTTAATTTCATATTTTTGTTCAAAGTTTATTTTATTTTTGCAATACCAGTTTTAGTCTGCTTATTTTCTTAAAATGATTTTTCGTGATTTGCGGCGAAACGGTGCCCCGAATAAAAAAATTCACCGATATAAAATCAATTCAAAATTAGATTTTCTATCAAAGTCTATCGTAAAAAATACCACACCTCATTGGGAATTCCAAAGTTAGGGTCGCTGGACAAGAACTGGAGAAGGTTGAAGAGCAGACTATAACCTGAAAAGAAACTTTATTTGACACAGTTAAAACCCTGAGAGTTTCGTATCAAAATTTCAAAAACTGTGAAGAAAAAAGGGAGTGGCCATAGAATATTGAACACCCTGCCTATGCAAATATATTGGGTAAAATATACAATTAAGTACCAAAAATATTCAGCTACCTACATAATTTAAAATTAAAAATTTGAACAAATATTTTTTAATAATTAAATTAAATTTTTTTATTGCAATACATACTTATACATTAGTAAAAACTCAAGTTTAAGTAACTAATTATGTTGAAAGGGAAACACTAGGAAGAAGACTATTAGAAACAAAAACACAAGGCAAATATTTAAAAAGAAAAGACGTTATAAAACTAAATATTAGTGGCTTAATTTATGAAAAGGTATGTCAGTTTAGATGAAAGTACAGCATAAATCAGTATCGAAACCATATTTTTCTAATATAGTGACAATTTGTGTAACCAAATTTTTTTTTTTTTTTTTTTCAAATTTTGACTACTTACCTTTGTTTTATTTGTGCTTTGCTGTTTTTATGTGCTGTGTTACAAAAAAACGTGCAGTAGTTGATACAGCTTTATTAAAACCTTATAAATCTCAATAGATAACTCACGTATATACTTTCTTATATATAATACGTGTATATGTGTATATACTTAGTAATTTTTGGCATTTTAGGAGTACACTAATAAACAGTTAATGAATGATGTGTCGATTCAAAATGTCTCAAAATATATACATTTTGATAATATTTGATGTTTTAGTTGGCTAGGAGAAATATGCAAATGCATATATTTCACTGCCCTATTAATCACTAACAGTTAAATAATCTTCAGTCATAAACTAATATATTTTAAGATAAAAATATTATATAATATCCGAAGAATAAACAGTTATTATTACCAATATTAGACGTGTTACTTAATCACTTTGTTCAATTAATATTTTTCTTGCCCATTGCTCTTGTTAGGATCTGGTGGCAACCACAACCTCTCTCTAGTGAATCCATTAGGGATTGGGGCTAATAATCCCAACTTCCTTAATACTCAGATCAATAACTGTCATATTGGTTTAGGAAAAAGAAGAACCAGCAAGTTCTTCACCCGTAAAAGTTCAAGCTACTGATGCGCTCAAAACACTTGAAGACAATCCAACAAACGGGACATCTAATGAAGAAGCCGAAGTACCTAATACAACACAACAAAAGGTAAATTATTTTCTACAATTGTACTGATTCTGTTTGAGTTTCTGATTAAATTGTATAATCTACTATTTTAGTTAATTTGAATCTGATAAAATGGAATTGCATAAATTTAAAGTTGAATCCAAGTTTCAATTCTCCATTCCACCGATTCTTGAGAAAAGAATCGCTATCGAGAATCGATGACTCAAAAGTCGATTCCTAGGAACCGATTGATACTGTTGGAGATGATTTTGTAATACATAATTATGTAATTATTATACATACATCGATTCTTCTTAATGATAAAAACATGTATGATAATTCATTTTAAAATATAATTTACATCTTATAATAAGAGAACATTTTTTCATATAGTTGACTAACGCTGCTCAGTAAAGAATTATAATATTCCTTTTGAAAAATAAAGCATTGCTACTGCAAGGGAAACAATAAAGAAATAAGATGATTATTTCCGGCTGCCAAAGCTGAATCTCTAAATAAATTAAAACGGCCAGACAGTAGCACTATTTTATTATGCTTTTTTGTTATTTTTAAAGGATTTTTATAGTTCCAAAATAAAGATTAGTTTTCATTTCATTAAATGCTCATGCTGGTTTTCGAACCCTAATATACTATTAAAATCAACATCCACATAAACGTATCATTGCATCATCCCTTCTACCTTGTTTAGTGAAAGGTTTTAGTAACATTTGCGATACCTTAAGTAATAAATGTAACCCAGAAACTTTGCAATATTTTTCTTATTAAATAATAGTTCATAAAGTGAATTATTTTTCGTGCATTATTTGGACTGCAATTAACTTATTTATTGTATTTTGTAGGTAATAAATGGCTATTATTTCTTATTTCCTTGGGTTATTATTGTTTTTTTTATTAACATTCATTATCATTTATTAACATGATTTTTTAAGCTCTCATATTCAGGGTGTCTACTAGTCGGGAATTTCGGGAATATGTCGGGAATTTCGTGTGGTTGGGAATTTGCAGAAAATTTGCGAAAGTCAGGAAAAAGTCGTTATTAGTGCTAAAAGTTTCAGAATTTTTCCAGTTTTTGCTCAATATGTGAGTTAATTAAGCATCTGATTGGTATAGTCACTCCACATGCTTTTAAAATAAATTAAATTTGCTACAATTTGAGATCAGGGTGAGCTCTATATAGCCATTGGTTCCCAAGATACTAGGATATTATAATCGAAAAGAGGCCATATTTCAAAAAGTTATTTTTTTTTTCGATATGGTCAATTATTTTGTGAAATACTCCTGAAATACATCATTTGAGACCAGAATGGTACCTGTGGGCCCAGAGGTTCTCTCAAATACGGCAGATAACAAAAAAACAGTCAAAAGTGGGTTCTGGGGGAAAATACTGTTATGTCTTTTTATGGTTTATTTATCAATCAAAATTAATTTATTTTCATTATTTGAAATAATTGATTGATGAAAAAGAAAAAGAAAATTATTTTCACTTCACTTTTCGCTTAACAGTCGTGGCCGGCACTAGGTTTGCTTCTTCTGCACTCAGAAGAATAGTCAGAAACAAATTGATATAGCATTAAATTTAATTTAATTTTATGTATAACTTTGCTACTTTATTTTTAACTGGATCTATGCTTCAACATTTTTTACAGTTATAACTTTTATTTAAATGTTTCCAAATCAAACAATAATAACAAAAATATTTACGTTTACTAGGTAATTATAATGAAAAAGTTAATTGTATAATAAAGAAAAATAATCATTCAAAGTTTATCATCGACACATCAAAGCATATCAAATTTGCAACAAATTTGATACTATTCATTTTTTTTTTTTCTGTGCAGTCAGTAGTGGGGAAGGGAAAAATACAATATTTAGTTGAAAACTGTAAAACGTCACATTAAACTTACTTTTTAATAATATTACATTAAAATTCAGCGGTTTGGCCTGAATATAGCATAAACTTCGAAATTCTGGCGGTTTGGCCACTACCAACGCCTAAAGATTGGCTTAGTTGCGGTAAGTAACACATCGCAAAAACATGTTTGTCGTTACTCTTTTGGATATAAATCTATAATTATTTGTCTGATGCAAATTTCTTTTTTTCATCTGAAAGCTGGCCAAATTTGCAATGAGACCTCTTATATGAAATGTGCTTTAAATCCCAGGAAATACTCCAGCACGCTGAGAATCCCATACCGTTGTGAAAAAAACTTTTTTTCAGTACAATCCTCGTAAATACTTTCGGAGTTATAGCGAGAAATATACTGAAAAAAAAAGTGGATTTCACAAGAGTATGGGGTAACCAGCTTTCTAATGGAAAAAAAAAAGAAAAGAATATTCTAATCGGACATATATTTTTGGAGTTATTTTATCCAACTACCTCGTCTAACCTTCTAACTATTTTCAAACCAAACTCGATATTGATGTGTTTCTTGAAATTTATCTAGAGTAATCTGAAATATAAAAAAAAAAAAAAATGGTTTTTTTTTATGTTGTTTAACTGTGGTATGTTAAGTAGCAAACTATGCATAGATTGATTTGTTTAGATTATTATTGAAACACCATTAAAATATCGATTGACTGGAATTTATAAAAAAAATTTTTGTAAAAGTCGGGAATTTCTAGAAAATTCTTGAAAAAGTCGGGAATATGTTGGGAATTTTGATAACTGAAATTGATAGACACCATGACATTGATTATTTTATTTTATTTCAATTTATTTTGTACCGGCAACAAGAGCCAAGAATCAATTTTTTGGAACAGCTGTCGGTACTGAGAATTGAAAAATTTTGTTACTGACACATCACTGATTTTTCAAAAATGGCGGCAAAGCAATCTAAAGCTGTAATATGTACAGTGTTACATAGTCAACGGTTTTCATCATAAATTTGATAAAATATGAACTTTGAACCTTTAGTTATGAGCACTGATAATGCAGTTTCGTAATAGTCTCTTTCCATCTGGATTACCAACTCATATATTAAATTTTGAAAATTGGATGTCTTGCTCGAGAGTTTATGCTATATTCAAAATTAGTGTTGTATCATTACCACAGTGTGATACAATTACCAATACTGGAAAATCAATTATTGGTCCAGATACAACAGTTTAAAATTATATTATATTATATAACGAATATTTAATAGAAAAAAATAAAATTAGTAATAAAATTCAAAACAGCAAATAGTATTTATTGTACACAACGTACAGGGTAGTTACAATTCAATTAAAAAAAAAAAAAAAAAAAAAATATGATAATGCAGTTTATTTTCCGCAAATTCTTACAAGAATATAATTAAGTTTTGCAATGTTTCTGGATTTTATTTATTACTTAATGCATAGCAATTGAAATGAAATGAAAAATAAACTTTATTTTGGGACTTGGTGTTCCCTAAGAATAACAATAATGCACACTTACAGGTACAATTGTATGGCCGTATTATTTTCAAGTTTAATGCTTCATTAATCATGGCATGTATTGTTGACAGGGGGAAAAAAAAAAAAAAAAAAAAAAAAAAAAAAAAAAAATTATGATCATAATAACATAAAACACAATCGTATATGAAAAGATAAAATAATTCTAAATATTTACATATTTGTAGAAGATTGGTTATGTAAAAGGTTTGAAAATAAATTATTTTTAAAGGAAGTAAGGGAAGCAGCTTTACGAATAGAAGTGGGTAGGGAATTCCAGATGGAGGTAGCATTAATTATGAAGGATATTTTAAAGGAAGCAGTTTTATGTGAGGAGGTATACAGATTAAATAGTTAGGATTTAGTTTTTAGAAGGTGGATAGAAGAGTGCAGAGTTAATAGGTCATGAATACAGGATGGTTTTTAGAGATTGGAATAGGAAAGTACCCAGAAGGTGTTGCTGTCGGGATTCAGGAAAAAGCCACCCAAGCTCAGAATAACATGTGTTACATGTGATAATAAATAACAATAACAATAGTAACATGTGACCGCCTGGGGATCCCGAAGATAAATCTAATGAAACAGTTCATCAGTCTCCTCAGCTTCATCTCGAGACCACCAGAGAGTCCTCCATAAGCCAAGCAACTGTAATCCAAGCAAGGGAAAATAAGAGAGGATACTAGAAGTTGACGAAGCTTCTATCTGATTCCCTGTTTAATAGAATAGAATAGAAAATAAACTTTATTCTGGGACGAAGTTCTCTAAGAATAATATAATGTACATAAATAAATACAATGAGTCTAGCTTTCATAAGATGAAATAAAATAAATTAACAATCGGGTTAACTATTTACAATTTTACAAATAAAGAACAAAAACAGACACAGATGTAATAAAAATTACAAAAATCCAATAATTGTAGGAGGGAATAAAAACCTATGTACATCTACTGAAGGTTTTTTTTTTTTTTTTTTTTTTTTTTTTTGAGGTTTTGCTAGTCAGTATCATTCTGGGGGGAAAGGATGTGTTGAAAGAGAAGGGATTTAAAATGTGGACAGAGTTGGAGCATTGCGGATATTACAGGGTAGTGAATTCCATAAGGAACTAGCACGGGAAATGAAGGAATGGTCAAATGATGTACTCTTATTGGAAGAAGTATACAGGTCTGAGGAACGAGATCTTATAGTGTGGGAGGAGACCGAGGATCTGAACTGGAAGATGTTATAGATGCAGGAGGGATTCCGAGAATTAATGACTTGATAGAGGAAGGAGGCTAGGAAGTAATTTCTGCGGGATGAAGGATAAAGCCATTTTAACTCAGTATATCGATATGATGTGTGGGGGGCTTTTGGAACCCTAAAGATAAACCTAACGAAACAGTTCATTAGTCTTCTTAGCTTACTCTTGAGTTCCGCCATCAACCCACCAGCCCACCCGCCATATGCCACACAGTTATAGTCAAAATGGGGGAGGATAAGAGAAGAAACCAAGAGTTGATGAGTAATTTTTGGAAGGGAATCCTGGGAAGAATGGAATAGTTGAAGGATGGAGATATGAGGTTTCCATGAAAGGAATAAAACATGCATTGTATGTTTTAGAACTAAAGATGAATTTTAGCATTCAAAACTAGTTTTATAATAAAATAATCCCAATAGAAGTGACAATTAATTCATCAATCCTGATGGTAAGAGATAATGCTCCATGTGAGGCAGCATTTTTTCCCACATATTTAGGGGATGATTATAGGCCTATTGGTATATTGATTGGATGCATGGGTTGTTTTTTTGAAAGGAGTATCCAGATGATTGAAAATAAGAACAAGATACCACATTATCTATCTATATATATATATATATATATATATATATATATATATATATATATATATATATATATATATATATATATATATATATATATATATGGTAACGGTCGGGTTAAGAGGAGGCAGCAAACTGCCTTGACCCGCGCTACACCGACCAGTTTGATCCTTACGCTTCACTTCATGTTTACATTTTTCGATAGCTCTTTCCTATAACCTCACATGTAAACAATCACTTCTACAGTTTCAACTTGGATTGTGTTGTTTAGTGTGTTATATTAATATTTAGTCTTATTAAATGTAAATAACTGAAACATAAATTAAAAACATGAGTTTCATAAAGGATTAAGTGTTTTATCAATTCATGTTTTCTTATTTCCTCTTATCTAATGTGTAAAAGTGTTACAAAACATAAGAACATTAATTTGTACATGGATTTGGTGTTTTATATTTTTTTTTGTTGTATCAATTTAAGTGATAAAATTTCAGTATGGTTATTGTGTGAATGCATTCTTTGTCATCCATAATACTTATTGCCCTAAAGTGAGACAGATTGTATAATTATTTCAATAAAATACATCGATCTAAAAATAAATCTGAGAAAGTATATCATAGGTTTCATATTTTCTTATTTCCACTTCCCTTGAGAAAATATAGCAGAAATTAACATCATCACTTTCAACTAGGATTCTGTCTTATAATGTATAATGGATTATAACATGGAGAATAGACAATGTTAAAATAATCACAAATTAAGAGGTAAATGACACGTTACTATATAATTGTAAAACTGTTGGTATAATGTTATAGATTAATGTGTTTTAAAAAAAATTTAGAAACATGATGATGGAGCATTGTCTCGGAAACATGTAGCTACAAATGTTAAATAAATAGGTGATATGACAAATAGATACTTAAGGATTCTGTCTTTTAAATATTTATAATATGTTATTTACACTTCCCTCACATCACAAAGTTTATCAAGAATTAACATTACTGGTGGTTTAGTATTATATTAATTAATTCAAATTGATTTAGTTTCTTATATTTTGACATTTTCTTATTTCCACTTCATTATTTTCTTTTTTCTCATATTAATATCATAAGGTAAACAGAAGTTAATTTTGCTTTGAACAGGGATTAAAAGTTTCTCCGTAAATAAATGAGAATAACCTTTCCCCTCGAAAAGTAGCGACTAAAACACCGAAATAAATCGGAAGAAGGTAAGAATCGATAAAAGGTATTCTCGGCGGGCGTAGGAGCTGCCTCCTCTTAACCCGACCGTTACCATATATATATATATATATATATATATATATATATATATATATATATATATATATATATATATATAAAAATCAATGTATGTGTGTGTGTCCTTTATAGGGGCAATCGCTACAAGTTTATGGACTAAATTTGGAAAATCCATGCTTTTCTCATGGACAGTTATGTTTGGCCTGCTAATACAATGGAAAACCATCAGATTTATTTGTATATGCAACAGATGGAAAACGAAAAATATTGTTATCCATCAGCACTTTAAATAAATGTCAGAATTTTTTTTCAATTCAAATAAAAAAGATAAAATATTAAAAAAATACGCAAAATAAATCCAACAATACTTCAATAATTGTTGTAATGAGTTTTTTAAAAAAATTTTAAGTGCATAGCAACACACGCCGGGTACAGCTAGTTTTGAATATAAAAGGGTTATCTTTAGAACCAACTGTGCAACAGATATTTTGGTGAAACATAGAAAAGGTTTCTTAGACGCTACCAGTTAGTGATGTCGGCAGTGGTGCTTCAAGTTCCAAAATTTGTATTTTACCTCACAAGCCTAATGATGACTAACAATATATGTATATATAAATACCCACCCTTTTGCAAACCAAAATCTGCAATTTTACTGAACTATTAGGGATTCTGCAAAAATATTGTGCACTCCATGGGACTCCACGGGATAGTCAGATTACTTGGAAAATCGCTAAGAATAATTAATTTAAGAAGAATCAGTGTTTAATAATTTGGTATAAAAACTATCAATCGGTTCCTAGGAATCGTCTTTAGATCATTGATTATTGATACTTATTCTTTTCTCAAGAATCGACGCAAACCCATTTTAAATATTTGAAATGCCTAGAATACAGAAAGGCAATCCTTTTTTAAATTTTTATTGTTTGTTGCAGCGGAAAATATCTTTAAAATCTGGTTGCAGTGACACTTCTGAAGCAGATAAGAAAAAATTAAGAGCAGAGAGATTTGGAGGAGGTGCTGATGTAAGAAAATTTATTAATTTATAGCAGGATAGATTTGTTATAAATACAATTTGGTTTTGGTTTTGCTTACTAAGTTGTTGGTACAAAAGTCCTTATTTCTATGTTATTTCTTACTACTAGCATTCCCATTCACGGCTCCGCCCGCCCTCAAAAGTAAAGAACTTAAATAATTTTCACCATTCCTTGAAGTTTTATTTATTTATCAATAAAAATCTTGTACTGTATAGAGCATGTAAAAAGAAAAAAAAAATAAGTTCATAAGAAACCCGAATAAACTACATTTCAAATGAATGAGAATGATTTGATTGTAAGGGTTTTCAGTTCTGGAAAGTCCGAAGATCCACTACAACTACTTATCTTTTTAACTATTTTTAAAAAACTGCTATAATCTTCCCATTTCCATTTATATTAAATTGTTAAAAGATCTATTTGATGATTAAAGATTCTTCATTTTCTTTTTATTATTATAATTTGTTAATTGTAACTTTTTACAATTGGTTTTCTAATTTTTTATTTTATTTCTGGACTGCCTATTATATTTCTTGTGCTATTTCTCTGTTTGTTTGCATGCTGCTTTGGTATTCAAAATGCGTAACAGTGCATGACTTCCAATGTTATCATTATTTCTGTTTTGAAAATATTTGTTATATTTTCTGTATTTAAGGGTCCTTCGACCAAGGCAGACGCTCTTGTGAAAAGAGCAGAAAGATTTGCTGCTAACAGTACAACCACCAGCACCACGGCTACCTCAGACAAAACAAAAGTTAGTAAAACAAATATACATGTTTATTTAAATAAAGAAAACATTTGTACAGTGGTGTTTGAAATTTTCCAGTCCCTTCAAAAATAAAATTAAATATTTAGTCAATACTAACATCCAATTGAAGTGAGTGAGAATGTATAGGCTTATCCTTGTAACGAATACATCTCTCGCCAAGTTAGCTCGTAAATGGCATCTTTTGGGTCATGATTTGGATGCTCCTTTGTCCTTCTCTGATTAATGGCAGACTTATTTAAAGTTTTAACTTCTTCAAGACTGAGGGCTCTTAGCAAGGCAGGATGTACTTATCTCACGATACTTAAAAAGTATGATACTTATCTCTCTCGTAACCCTATACTAACAAATTTGAATTAATAATACTATAAGAATCAAACAAGATTCTACTGTATTATCAATAAAAAATTCTGCATAAAAATTGTTTGCTGTTTGACAGATTACGTTTTTACTATTGAATGAATTTTAACGATATACTAAATTTTTTAGATATCTGTAAATGAGGCCTTAAAAAAACGAGCGGAGAGATTTGGCATTCTGTCCCCTGCAGAGGTCAAGGTAATGTAGACAATTATTTTGCTTTAATTCTTCTCTTAAATTTTGTATAAAAATGATCCGGATTGCTGTTTTTCTGTTACAAATTCTGTAAGATAACTGGTGCCGAAATGAGGTTTCTACGCAGTTTTTGGTAAAACCGGGTGAGAATGGGCAATGAACCAAGAGCCAGGTGGCTATTGGAAGCCCAACCACAGGGGCAGTGAACAGTTGGCAGACTGAGGCTAACCTACAATAGAGGGACTTGGAGGGGAAAGGGCAGAAATGAAAAGAATTGCTCGGAATAGAGAAGAATACAAGAGATGGTGTGAGGCTACTTCACGCCTTACAGCACAAAGGAGATAGGAAAAAAAAACATAATTATGCAGATTTTCATAGTAGTATTTTATTAGTGTTAAGAATTAGACACACGGTTAATTCTTTATCTCAGTGCATACTATTTTAAGTAGGCCAGGGTCGCCATTCCTGTCTATTTCTCGCTAGGATTCTGATCTGGTGGTGATCTCTTCCGGCAAAGCCTCTCTATGTAATCAAGGTAGGACCTCAAGATCTTCTATTATCTGGGGTATAGTCCAACATCTTGAGCATATCTCTGTGTTCGTCCATTCGAACACCATTTAAGTTGTGTCTTGATGACTTCAATTACTGGAACTACTTCCAATTCATCTCTTATCTGTTCATTTCGTATGCAGTCCCTCCTAGTCTTCCCATCAATCCTACGAAGGAACTTCATCCTTGTCTCTCAGCACCATATAAATGAAAATGAAATGAAAAATAAACTTTATTCTGGGAGTTGCTGTCCTCTAAGAATAAAAATAATGCATAATTACTGGTAAAATTTCTACCAGTCTAAGGTATGCAGGGCATATCACCAGAATGCCAGAAGTTGAGATGCCTAAAATGTTGCTGACACATCAAATCAATGGAAAAAGGAGGAGAGGAAGACCAAAACTAAGGTGGAAGGATGGTGCAGCGGAGGATGCTAGAAGCTTCTTAAGAGTCAGTGACTGGATGGCGTCCGCACAAGACCGTGACGATTAGAGGAAGCAGTTGGAGGAGGCCAAGACCCGTAACCGCATTGCACTATAATAAAAAAAAAAAATACATTTGATTGTAAGAGGAGAAGATTCCCTTTCACCTGATGGGTACATTTATAGATTGTTGCTAGAGAAGATTGCCCATTCTGAAGATATGTGTTAGAAGAGGTTTTACTGAATTAATATGATATCAATGCCAACTTTATCTCAGGGGATTTTCTTAGCTGTTGTTCATTTTAATTTTATCATTTTCAATAAGTAATTTAAATAAATCACCTGAAAAAAAACCTTTACGATTCATCGTTAACTACAAGTTCTTGTCCTACAGTATTCTTTAATGATATTCCATTAATCCCTGTTGAACAGATCTGCTACCTCGGACTCCATCTAGACAAATGACTTACTTGGAACCCACATACTAAAATATACTTAATAATAAATACCCAATAATATAATAAAAATATAAATTTCAATAAAATAAAAATATAAATATATAAAAAATAAAATATATTTTATAATACTCACATACTTAGACTAAAACAACAAGAAACTGCCCATCGTTTTTGACTTCTTCAACATTTACTAGACAAACATTCAAACCTTCCAATTAATTACAAGAGACTTATTTACATGAAAGTAATTGGACCTATATGGACATACGGAGTAGAGCTTTGAGGCTCCACTAAACCATCTAATTCATCTCGTATCCAATCATTACAATCCAAAATCCTCAATGCTCCTTACTTTGTCTCAAACAAACTTATCCATTAAGACCTTAATGTACCATATATATGTAGTTGATTTAGCCCAAACCAGATGCCTCTCTTTTTGTAGGAAACTTCATAACCATTCCAATCCAATTAGTTTCACAACTTGCTTAAAATTCTATTTCAGATAATGCTCCGAGGCGCTTGAAAAGATTTCCTTGAGATCTTCTAACATAGAATCATCATTTTATAGAACTTTTTAAGTGCTACCAATGGGTAGTTCTTTACAAGGAATCGACATATCATTTTTAGCATTATCATCACATTTACTTGATTTATTTTATTTTTATCTTGTATATAGTTATAAATTTCAATAAATAGCTTTAAAAAAAACAAGAAAAAAAAACTTATATAAATATTTTATAATTTGCAGAGGCAGCATTTGGAAAAATTACAAGCGAGAAAATTACGATTTGGAAATGCCCCTACAACCACAACAGTCACAACTAAAGTTACAGCTGTAACTGAAGAGAAGACTGCAGCGCCTGTAATACTTCCTGACGGAGTGAAACCTACCCAACTTAGTGCTGAGGAGAGGAAGAAGCTGAGGGCGGAGAGGTTTAAGTTGAATTAAATGGAGTACTTTTCGATTCTGAGCTTTATTTTTTAATTAATAAACCCTGTATATTTCTCACCTAAAGAGATACCTGTAGTTTTTGTTTTTTTCAATTTTAATTTTTTTTTTTTTTTTTTTTTAAGTTATTGTAAATATATATATCAGATGTATGTTGTGATGAATAGATTAGTCATTAGATAATAAAATTATTTCTTTTTATCTTCAATTTTTATTTATAGTACAGTCGACTCTTCCTATAACAATTAGGATTAATGAATAAATGCCACTTCTATCATAAATTTTTAATTGAAGACTTGTTTCAAATCTTTACACATTCATCATCAGTTCTAAAAACAATTTCAAAACATAAACACTTTGCTATATGCTAATTAGTATTATTATTAAACACATATAGGCCTCTATGGCTTTCATCTTCTCACTGCATTAGCTACATAACTATACAGGGTGTCCCAGACATAGTGTCAAAAAAAAAAGGTAATAATGCATGCTAAGCGGGGTAGAATGGCGCAGAAAAGAGATTCCTATCTCAATCTGTTGAGATGGAACTTTTTTTTTGTTTTTATTTTTAAAATCTTACTTTTTTTTTTTGAAATGTCATTTTTCTGTCAGTTAATTTATTTTCTTTCAATAATCCTAAATTGTTATTTTTTATATTTAAAAAAAAGTACATTTATGTAACATTAGGTAATCAGCAAGAATCCCCCCCCCCCTGTTAACTCTCTAAATAAGATTTTTTTTGGGGAGGGAGGGGGAGGGAGGGCTTGTCACCTTCACAACTCTTTACACCTCATGCATATGGACAAGAGATATAATTACTAATACTTTTATTCAATCAAGTAGTTTTTTCTAGTAGGTACTGCTATGTATCAAACCAAAAGGTTTTTACTTAGCAAAATAATATTCGCGTGTTGTGTAATAGGGTAGCTGGCCCCTTCACAGCCTCTTGCGGGTGGTCCAGCAGTTCACACTCTTTGTTGGTGTGAGTGCCATATTTCTCTACCTGCCTATCCATTACCAGGTAATATTTGGGGTAAACGCGAGATTCGAGTCAGTCATGGAGAGAGTCAAGGAGATCTCTGGTCTGCTCCCTTCTGAGCGAGTTCCTGGTTCCTTCGGAGCTTGAGGGCTCCCGGCTTACCACCATGAAGCCGATCCCACCCACAACATAGCATCGCCCTCATATTCAAGATAAGTTTAGGCTAAGTTCCTTATGTTAAATTTAAGATATTAGATTAACTAATGATTCTTATTTCTAACTGTAATTTTTATATGTCAACCCATAGTGGAATATATATTGTTTTAGTTCAACCGTCATTTATTCACCATTTGCTTGCCACTCAATAATTAATATATTTGATTCCTCTCCTTTATAATTAACAAACCTTAATCATTGGCCCCACGATAACCTTCTGGAGAAGATATTAGATTAATATTTAATTAATTAATTATATAAAAATACTCAATTATAAATTGTCAGGAGATTAAGTCCTGGCTGGCATCCCTGTATTTAGATAAATGCATGATCCGGACTGGACACACACAGAGGACATAGCAGTACGTGGAGCAAACAAGTATTTATTCTCTAGCGTGTTTTTCATCAGAAAAACATCTTTTAGACTCAAAGGATAAGTGCAATTGTATCATTGGTTACACCACTAATAAGCTATCAAAAACCCGCAGTTTTTGGAAAATTTGACGGCTTTTAGAGTGCTCCAGTGGGGAGTAAGGAATTTTTAAAAATTTAAGTTTTAATAAATGTTTTGTGTTTTGTGCGTTAAAAGGTCCCCTAAAAGTGAATTTAAAATAACAAGACCTATCTCATCTTTTAGAAAATTTGATGCTGATTAAGAGAATATCATCGTTTTTGTTTCTACGATAAACCAAAGTAGAGAAAACTGCCATTTAAAAAAAAAAGAAAGTAAGATTTTAAAATTACATTCCAACTTATCCTACCACTGTTCTCACCACTTACGCTGATGACATATGTGTGTTATCAGTAAACAAAGATCCCTTCATTGCCTCCCAAACACTCCAATCCCATATCCTAACCCTTCAAGAATGGTGTCAAAAATGGAGAATAAATAAAAATCTCACCAAATAACCTTTACCCTTCCTTGTAAACCCACGACTTCCTGTCCTGCAGTATCCTTTAATGATATTCCACTAATCCTAACCCTTCAAGAATGGTGTCAAAAATGGAGAATAAAAAAAAATCTCACCAAATAACCTTTACCCTTCCTTGTAAACCCACGACTTCCTGTCCTGCAGTATCCTTTAATGATATTCCACTAATCCCTGTTGAACAGAACCGCTACCTAGGACTCCACTTGGACAAACGTCTAACTTGGAATCCACATACAAGACTAAAACTACAAGAAGCTGCCCGTCGTTACAGACTACTTCAACTTTTACTAGACAAACGTTCAAAGCTCCCAATTAATTACAAAAGACTAATATACAAGACTGTGATTAGACCTATCTGGACGTACGGAGTTGAGCTTTGGGGCTCCACTAAACCATCTAATTCATCTCGTATCCAATCCTTACAATCCAAAATCCTAAATGCACCTTACTTTGTCACCAATAAACTTATCCATAAAGATCTTAATGTTCCATATGTTGCAGATTTAGCCCAAACCAAATATCAATCCTTTCATAGTAAGCTCCATAACCACTCAAATCCCCTAATTTCTCAACTTGCTTCCCACACCATTCCTGATAATCCTCCGAGGCGTCTGAAAAGAAGATGGCCCAGAGACCTTCTAGTGTAGAATTTTTATTAAAGTGCTACTGATGAGTAGTTCTTTTCAGGTTTTGTCACGTTATTGTTATAGTTAACAGCACATATACTTGATGTATAAATTTTGTACAGTTGTAAATTTCAATAAAAAAAAAAAAAGATTTAAAAAATAAAAACAAAACAAAAAAATTCTATCTCCTCAACAGATTGAGATAGGAAAGTCGTTTCTGCGCCATTCTACCCTGTTTAGCATGCAGTATTACCCAAATTTTTTTTTTTTTTACACTATGTCTGGGACACCCTGTATACAAAGGCTACTACAAAGTTATACAAAGTTTTGCAATGTGACTTATCAGAAAGACCCCGAAGGTTGCAAGTTACAGCGTGTTCAGACATGCCCATGCATGCATAGTAGCCTTCAGTAACACCTCTCTGGGACCAGTTCCTATTTGACAGCGACAGTGTAAAGTTCGTACTATGGCATCTTGGTTTCTTATTATATTAAAAAGGCATACTCCCCATTTGCTTTATTCATCAACTACATGTTTCAGAGCTTGTCATGTTGCTCCATCTTCAGGTTTCAAGTCTCTTATAATAGATTGCTTCACCTGCTATTCAGTGGAAATTGTAGAATTCATCTCTAGGATTATCCTTTTTTGACTTGTTCCAATATTTCCTTTTCTTTTTAAAATCTATTATAAGAGACTTGAAACCTGAAGATAGAGCAACATGACAAGCTCTGAAACATGTAATTAATGAATAAAGCAAATGGGGAGTATGCCTTTTTAATATAATAATAAATAATATTAATCTCCTTTATTGAAACATTTAAAGTAATTTGGTGGATGGCAACCATAACCACAATTTTAAAAAGAAAAGGAAATATTGGAACAAATCAAAAAAGGATAATCCTAGAGATGAATTCTACAATTTCCACTGAATGGCAGGTGAAGCAATCTATTATAAGAGACTTGAAACCTGAAGATGGAGCAACATGACAAGCTCTGAAACATGTAGTTGATGAATAAAGCAAATGGGGAGTATGCCTTTTTAATATAATAATAAATAATATTAATCTCCTTTATTGAAACATTTAAAGCATCTTGGTTTCGTAGTGAAGTAAGGGCAATTTTAAAATATAATTTTATGTGTAGTTTAAGCATAGACAAATGCTTAGATGAAATGCAGCTTGCATTGAACACTGATTTTCCACATCAGACAACATTATTCAGGTGGTACAGAGAATTTTGAAGGGGCAATGTCTCTTTCAAGGACGTTGAGAGAGAAGGCAGGCTGCTGTAAGGAAAATGCTCGATATAGACCAGCACTTGACATATCAACAGATAGAGGACAGTTACACCTTAATGCACCAGCAATTCATTCAATTCTGAAAGACCATTTAAAGGTAAGGAAACTTTGTTTTCTTTGGGTGCCCCATAGTCTGACGGAAGAGCGAATGACTTATCCTGTGACTTTGTGCCATAAGATGCTGAAAATATCAGTACACAGTGTTGTGACAGGTGATGAAACATGGCTGTATTATTATGACTCTCCAATCAAGGCTCAAAACAAAGTTTGGGTCTTTGATGATGAGGTCACACCTGTAACCATCAGGAAATCTCAACCTAAGAAGAAAAAAATGCTGGCTGTATTTTTCAGATCGAGCAGAATTATTGAGCGTGTTGTTTTGGACAAAGGGAAGACAGTCACAGCCAAGTGGTACACTGAGCAGTGCCTGCCTAGTCACTGAGTTCATGATAACCTGCGGTCAATGTCAAGAATGGACATCTGGTACCTTATTCCAAAAGACGAATATACAAGACTTTCAAACTATTAGACCTATTATCTGGACTACGAGTTGCAGCTTTGGGGCTCTACTAAACCATCTAATTTATCTCGTACCCAATCCTTACAATCTAAAATCCTTCGAAAAATCCTAAATGCCCCTTACTTTGTCACCAATAAACTTATTCATAAAGATCTTAATGTTTATAAGTTGCTGAATTAGCCCAAACCAGATACCTATCCTTTCATCATAAGCTCCATAACCACTCAAACCCATCAGTTTCTCAAGTTGCTTCTCACTCCATTAGTACTTTTCAAATTTTGAAATGTTATTATAATCGTTATCAGCTCATTTACTTAATGTAAATTTCATTAAATTGATATATATAAAAATAAATTCAAAAGAACTTGACCCTGGACAGAGACAGATCAGCATAATTTCTAGAGTTTAAAAACTTGAGGGTAAAAAAGATCTATCGATATATCGATAGTAACTATCGACTATCGCTCAACCCTACTTCACCATGATAATGCATCAGCTCACCGTGCCAGAGTCTGCACCGAATATTTGGCCACTACTGGACTGAAACTTTTTGATCACCTTCCCTACAGTCCAGTTCTTGCTCCCTGTGACTTTGCACTGTTCCCATATGTGGAAATGAAGCTGAAAGGAAAACGTTTTTTTTTTTTTCTAGTGATGATGAACTTCTGAGAGCTTGGGACAAGGAATGTGCTTCACTCTCTGATGAAATGTGGCAGGGCTGGTTTCGACTTAGTGGAAATTACGGTAACGGTTCCGATCGGCGACACCAACTCCTAAACCCGCTCAGAATACCTTCTATCGATTCTAACCTTGTTCCGATTTATTTCGATGTTTTAGTCGCTGCTTTTAGAGGGGGAGGGTTATTCTCCTACATTAACTGAGAAACTCTAAATCCCTGTTCAAAATAATATTAACTTCTGTTTACCTTCTAATATTAAAATGAGAAATAAGTTAATATCGAAATATAAGACACTAAATCAATTTTTAATTTAATCAGCAATTAATATACTACTGAACCACCAGTAAAGTTAATTCCTGATGAACTTTCTCTCAGAAAAGTGAAAATAACAAATTATAAATATAAAAAAGACAGAATCCTTAAGTATTTATTTGGCATAACTCCTATTTATTTAACATTTGTAGCTACATGTTTCGGAGATAATGTTTCATCATCAGGCTTCTAATTTTTTTAAAAAACACATTAATCTATAACATTATACCAATAGTTCTACAATTATATAGTGATGTGTCATTTACCTCTTAATCTGTGATTATTTTCACATTGTCAATTCTCCATGTTATAAGCCATTATATAATGTAAGACAGAATCCTAGTTGAAAGTGAAGATGTTAATTTCTGCTATATTTTCTAATGGGAAGTGGAAATAAGAAAACATAAAAAACCTGTGATATACTTTCTCACATTTATTTATAAACTAATATGTTTTATTGAATTAATTATACAATCTGTCTCACTTTAGCACAAAAAGTAATATGGATGACAAAGAATCCATTCACAAAATATGTATACTGAAATTCTATCACTGAAATTGAAACAACAAATACAAATATATAAAACACCAAATCCATGTACAAATAAATCTTGTTAAGTTTCATAACACTTTTACAAGTTGTAAATTTTATCACCTAAATTGATAGAACAAATATAAATATGTAAAACACCAAATCCATGTACAAATTAATCTTCTTAAGTTTTATAACACTTTTACACATAAGATTAGATGAAATAAGAAAACATGAATTCTTAAAACACTTAATCCTTTATGAAACTCATTTTGTGAACTTCTGTTTCACTTATTTACATTTAATAAGTCTAAATATCAATATAACAAACTAAACAACACAATCCAAGTTGAAACTGTAGAAGTGATTGTTTACATGTGAGGTTATAGGAATGAACTATCGAAAAATGTAAACATGAAGTGAAGCGTAAGGATCGAACTGGTCGGTGTAGCGCGGGTCAACCTAGTTTGGTGGTGTCGCCGATCCGAACCGTTACCGAAATTACTTTGAGAGAATGTAATAAATAAAGCTGTATTGCAAAACTTTTCTATTATCCTTTGTATATTAATATATATATTTTTTCAATGTATGACAAGAAATCAAACATCTAGATATTCACCTAAGGATGGAAAACGCTGTTTACGTAGCTGATATAAGTAAAAATATAACAGACAATGCTCACCTGATTCAGTACGCCGATGACAACTGTTTGTATACCATAGGTAAAAATGCTAATGATTGTTTTCAATCCTTATCACCAAAAAAAGACAATTTACTTACATGGGCTACAAAGAAAGGCCTGCCAATATCAACTGAAAAATTGACAGTCTGTATTTTTAATAAAAAAAGAAAACAAATAGAACAGGAATTTCTCACCGTCAACAATCATAATTTTCCTAATAATGGAACTAGGGTTGCCATCTCCTAAAATACAAAAGACGGACATTATCTTTAAAAGCCAAACATACCTTATATAAAGCCGGATGAACATTTTAAAGTTGGAATTAACTTCAATAATAAAAAAGTCTGTCAAGATAAGTTGCATATAATTTTTAATCAATCAAAGCTATGTTACATAATTTATATTACAGGTTTAAGTTTTTAGTTATAACATTAACCACTTTTTTATAATCCTATCCTTAATCTTTTGATCTTTATGTATGACATTAAAATTAATAACTACCTGAAACATTTTCAGTCTTCTGTAGACTTCACTAATATAAAACAAAAACAAAAATAAATTAATTACAGTTCCACTTTGGCAGTAAACTAATAGTTTTGATTATACAAATATAAAAATATATGCACTATTCTAAAAATAATAAAAATCCATAAATTCTTAGTTGTATTTTGCTTTTTCACCTACTTTATCCAAAAGGTCGTTTTCCTTAGAAATCATATCACATAATTCTGCACATGTTAATTTTAAATTGCATAATATGAACATCATGTGTTCAATTGTTTTTGTTTGCAATTTATTGCGTTCCTTTGTCCACTGGGCATTAATCGAAGAGAGAACTCTTTCAACGTTGACGTTATGGCATAGAATCGCAAAATAGTACTCTTTCAATTTTAGTAGTTCAGAATTAAATTCTTCATTATGAAATGATCTGAAATAAGCAGTCCACTTTTTATGTGCCGAAAGTTTTTTAAAATCTTTTATGAAATTCTGTCATTGGTCAAAAAGTTTACTAAATTAGTCAAAAAGGTAAGAGGGGTGGGAGTTTCCAAGATCTGAACACAATCGCATTTCCGCTACGCCATAAGATTGCTACTTTCAACGAGAATACGAAAAAGCCTAACAAATGCCAGACACACAAATATTTGGCCGGACACGGCCGTAAAAAGCCGGACAAATGGCAACCCTAGCTGGAAGCAACATATTGTTAAAATACTCCAGAAATGTGAAAAATACAACAATATATTAAGAGCTATCAGTTCAACTAAATGGGGGGCTGCCCCTAAAACATGTATTGATTTCTATAAGTCAACATTTAGGGCTATAACAGATTTTGGTTGCGTGTTTTATGGGAACGCGGCAAAATATAAATTACTCACTCTCGATAGAATACAGTATAGATCTATCAAAACATGCTTAGGCCTGCTTAATAGCAGTCCGAATAATAATATTTTAGTCGAAGCTGGAGAACTTCCATTAATAATCAGAAGGGAAATTTGTCATAAAATTGCTTGCAGAAGACAACGAGTTAAATAATAAACTTGTTCAATTAACCACAGAAACCCTAACTCACAGATATTGGAAAAGCAAAACACCTAGCTATAAAGATACGATTTAGAGTATGAAAAAACCTCCAATATTCAATTGTATTTACGATATATTTTCAATAAACATAGAAATTCCGATTCCCGACCTTGATGCAATTTCAGAGACCCAACGCGATTCATATTTCAACGAATACATTAAATCAAATTTTCCATCTTTTTATCAAATATTCACACGGGTCTAAGAGCCCAGAAGGAGTAGGTGCTGCTGCCCATATTCCTAGATACAACAACAGTATACTTATTAGTATACACAAAAAGGGTTTACTGTTACACAGCCGAACTAACAGCGATATTAACTGCTCTAGATCAGGGGTTCCCAACCAGTTGTACGCATAAGTGAGTGACGGCGTCGGGAGTGAGGCGACGAGAGCTGTCTTCCCCTTCTTCCCCTCACTTCCATTCTTCCGCCTCACAATATTGCCGGTGATTGTGCAGTGTTTATATGTTGTTGCAATAGCTCGTTGTGGGTTTTGTAATAATAAATTGTGATTTCGTATGAGAAAACTGAACTATGAAACGATTTCTACGTCCTCTTCAAAGGATTATGCTAAAAAATCTAAATCACCGGCTAATCGTAAATACGATAAAAGCTACTTAGAGGTTTTATAGTGAAGCCAGGGTCTGAAACCAGTGATATTCCTACTCCTCAATGTGTTGTTTGTCTTGAAACACTTTCGAACCATAGAATGAAGCCTTCTTTACTGATGCGACACCAAAATACTAAGCACCCTGATTTGATTGGTATCTTTTTATAAGTAATTTTTTAAGAGAAAATATAATTTGTTTAAGAAAGAAACCCAATGTTTAACGAAGTTTGTCAATACTGATACTAACTTGTTAAAGGCGTCATACCTTGCGAGTTTAAGAATTGCAAAAGATTGGTTGGGAACCCCTGGTATAGATTATCCACGTTTTTCCAAGGAATTATTATATCCAATCGGTGAGACGCTTTTACTGCTGGCCGTTGTGGATATGGTCCAAGCCGTGTTAGGAGAAAAGGCAGCCAAAGAAATTCAAAAAATACCATTGTCAAATAACACAGTAAAGAGACAAATTTTCGATATGTCTAATAATATTAAAGAACAACTGGCTTTGAAACTCCAAGAATGCATTTATTTTGCACTACAACTTGACGAAAGCACCGATGTTACAAACATGGAGCATGCTACTTGTTTTCGTGCGCTTTGATTATAAAGAAGAGGTGTTAAAAGAGTTTTGTTCTGCAAACCACTCGAATCAAACACCACAGTGGAACTCATTTTTAAGGTAATTGATGAATATGTGCTCAAAGTAGGCATTCCCTGGTCTTAGTGTATTGGCTTGTGTACAGATGGGGCAAAAGCTACGTCAGGTAGATTGACAGGGCTAGGAGCAAAAATAAAGGAAGTTGCTCCTGAATGCAAAAGTACGCATTGTGTCATCCATCGAGAAGTATTAGCTGCTTAAATCTTAACTCCGTTCTATTAGATACTGTGAAAGATATTAACTTCATAAGGGATAGGGCTCTAAACACAAGATTATTTTCCTTGATGTGTGAAGAAATGGGTGGCCAGTCTTCTACATACAGAAGTAAGGTGGTTATCTCGGGAGAAAATTTTGAACCGTCTCTTTGAACTGAGATCAGAAGTTTTTATGTTTTTAAATGAAAAAAGTCATGACATGAAACAATTGTTTGCTGATGAAGGATGGTTGTCAAGATTGGCTTATCTAGCCGACATTTTTGACAAACTCAACACACAGAACTTGGGACTTCAGGGACCAATCACTACAGCCTTCACAGCCAGTGACAAAATAAACTCCTTGAAAAGAAAGTTGTTCCTGTTTTGTTCACAAATAAAGGAGGAGAATTTATCTGCATTTCTCACTCTATCATCATTTTATGAAGAAAATGAAATATCTCCAATGCCCAGACGAAGTAGCAGATATCATTGTTCACTTGGAAGTCCTTCAAAAAAGCTTTAAGAAGTATTTCTCGGGATTATTCAAAAGTGGACTGGATTAGAAATCCTTTTTCGGGAACTTTCGACTGAATTGGAACAAAAAGAAAGTTTTATCGATCTTACCGAAGATAGTTCCATGAAGGATTATTTTAAAGAGAAATCTTTAACTTCTGAATCGGATGTAAAACCGAGTACCCTATTATCTTCCAGCAAGCTCTGCTATTTTTGATGCCATTTGTTACGAGTTACTTGTGTGAGAGTGGATTTTCTGACCTCTTGTACATAAAACATAAACATAGAAGCAGAATATGTTTTGAAGGGGACTTAAGAGTGAAGATCAGTTCCATTACTCCTATTGTTGATATTTTAATCACCAGCAAACAACAACAAGTTTCGCACTAAAGACTATAAAATTATATTTTGTATGATGATTTTTTTTTTTTTTTTTTTGCCGAGTTTGTTCTAATTTGTATGTTTTTAGACCTATGGCTAGTAAATTAATACCATTTTAATCTTTTTATTTCTCCTTTATTATAACCATGTTATAAATAAACAAATATCTAACCATTAAATATGCAGTTTTCTCAGGAATTTAATTCAAAAAGCCTTTGAACACTTTTAGAAAGTAAATATTATACGTTTATTAAAATATTTAGGCCTGGTGGTACACCAAAATTTCTCAAAAGTCAAATGGTTCGCAGATGAGAAAAGGTTGGGAACCCCTGCTATCGATCATATAAAAAATAGCCACTTTAATAAAACTCTAATTCTAACTGACAGTCTAGTGCCATACAAAAAAACTAGGAAATCTATATTTCATCTCCAAAACATCCTCTTTAATAATATCGAATTTGGAAAAAGTTCTTATAATTAAAAAACAAGGTAAAACTATTAAATTTGCATGGGTTAGGGGCCACGCAGGTATTAAAGGCAATACACCAGTCGATAGCTTTGCCAAAGAAGCAACATAAAAACCGATTGATAAATGTCGTGCACCATTTTCGGATGTATTGCACAGATTAAAAATTTCCATGAAGATGGAATGGCAGAAGCGTTATGCAAAAGAAGATAAGGGATTGTTTTATAAATCTCACTGCCCACTGGTTTCAATGGAACCATGGTTTGGTAACAGCAATGCTCCCAGATCATGGATAAGATCAGTGTGTAGATTAAAAATTAATCATGCTATCTCTGTTCACAGGATTACTGTGAATTGTGCGAAATATAGAAAACATATAATAATGTCATGCTTAAAATATTCTGCCGAGCGATTATAAATAAAATTAAAAATATAATAAATAAAGACAACCCTTCTTATATAGAGATAATATAAAACCCTAATTCTGTACTAGAAAGGTTAGGCCATTTTATAAATTTCACTCGCATTAAATTATAAAAAGAGCATAGATTTTCACTGAAGAAAAAATGAAAACAATTATTTTGAATAAATATTATTTTAAAGTTGGCCAACGGCGTCTAGCTAAAGCCTAAAAAATATAAAATAAGTATCGATTATTGCGTGTGGCGGGATTCGGCAGAAGACCCAAATGCTATAATTTTTCAAATTAGTTACAATTCCAATGTATTTTTTTATTCTGAATTGAATGAGACTATTTACATCTCGATAGGACAAACCATTCTCGAGCAAAAATTTGTTTTCGCTTTTTAGCCGTTTTGCCCCACTCTGCGTCGCGGCTTCGCCCGCTCTCATAAATAAAGAACTAAGATTATTTTAACTAATAATTCAATTTCATTTGTTTATCAATACTTGTATTCATGTACGGAATTTAGTATCATTTATTTAATATTTTCACGCATTGCAGTACTTTTTAACCTAGTTAAAATTGCATTATTTAGGTGTTTTAAGAGTACGTAAAAGCATAAATGGATATCCAATTTTTCAGAAATAATTTTACTGATTTCAACTGGTTGGATATAAATTTCTTACTATAAAAGTTTTTTTGTTTTATGTTGTTTAACGTCACTTTATGCTGGTATGGCTAATCAATCGGACGATGCTACGGTGGGAGTCCTAAATTTTGCCTATCCAGGTATAATTAGGATAGGGATCTTTAACGAGTACCTGACATCGCACAGGCTCGGGACCCCCCATTTTACGTCCCTTCAGAAGGATGGCATAGCTAAGGATTTTTTACTCCCTTTAAAAAATCCTAAGGTCATCTGCTGGTCTGTGAACCCGCCTTCTTGGGTTTAGTAGGTTGCTATGCTAACCACTACACCACAGGTGACCCCAACCATAAAAGTATATGATAGTTTGGCAAACCTCGTTTCTGGCACTCAAGAATATACGTTTTGAATATTATCATAGTAAAATTCATTATTATAAACCTTTCTAGAACAATGAAGAAAAATTTTATCCAAAATTTGGTACAGTTGGGTTTAGTACCTTTACCATTGCAAACTCTTATGCAGAATGGCCACCAATCGGTCGATTATCAAACTTCAGAACTCACCGCATCATATTTATCGCTTTTTTTTGACAATATAATTGTAAATCTCGAAATTTTATTATTGCCAAACTTTCATTGAACTATGAAGATGATGAGGTTAAAATTTGGTACAGATTGGTTCAGTAGTTTTGCGGTTAGTGAGCACAAACGAAATATGGCTTGTCCTTTTATATAATAGTACTAGCTTTGCCAGTCCCATAATTTCACCTGGTTGAATTTTAATTTCTAATTGAATTTTTACAACTGTACAAATATATACATCAAGTAACTGTGTTAATAACGTATACAGGGTGTCCCGAATTTAAATGGCAAAACTTCAGGAACTTATAGGGGACCAAAAAACTAAGACAAAAAGTCCTTTAGAGATTTGCTAGTTTTTGCTTAGTTTTTAGAGAAAATCGCAAAAAAAGAAACAAAACAAAAATGTTACAGGTAGCGATTATCACCTTTCAAAGTTTGTCAGACTAGGCAGTGATATATGTAAACACTTAATGTCATCCTTTACATTCTTTTATTTGTTTACATTTTGGCTTCCTTCTAGGATTATAATTCATAAATCAGTCTTCAGTCAGTTACTCAGATATTTTTGTGTGAATAGCATCAGCCACAATGCCGCATACATATTCTAATGTTGAATACGCTGATATGATTTTTGTGTATGGTTTCTGTAACGGTAATGCTTTAGAAGCGGTGCGGGAGTATGCGCGCCGATTTCCAAATAGAAGAGTGCCTAATCGACGGGTCTTTTCGTTAACTTTTAATAGACTACGAGCGACTGGGTCATTCTTGATACGTAATAAAGGCGACCAATTCCAGGCAGCAATAAGAGCAGATTATCGGAGAAGAAATTGTGTCCTACGCCACTTCGATAAAAATCCTGTGACTAGCATCCGAAGAGCATCTGCTGCATTAGTAATATCACGGCAAGCAATATGGCGAACTTTGAAAGATGATAATCGCTACCCATACCATCTTCAAAAAGTTCAGAATTTATTACCTCAAGATTATGTCAAGGGATTGAATTTTAGTAACTGGTTTTTTGACAAAATTCGCGATGATAATTTATTTCCATTAAAAATTATATGGAACGATGAAGCTACCTTTACAAGAGGAGGAATTGTTAATCAAAGAAATTATCATGTATGGGCTCTTGGAAATCCCAGAGCTATTAAAAAGAATAGGTTTCAGCATGAATTTGCTATTAACGTTTGGCTTGGAATTTGTTACGGATTACTGGTGGGACTATATTTTTTACCTGGAAGATTGAATGGTATCACATTTACACATTTTTTGGAGAACGACTTTTCTAATTATTTAGATGACATTCCCTTACAGCAGCGGATTGAAATGTGGTTCCAACTCGATGGATGTCCAGCTCATTATAGCTGAGTTGCTCGAGCTTGGCTGGATATAAATTATCCACAATGATGTATTGGACGTGGAGGAGTAGTACCTTGGCCACCCAGATCACCTGATATGACACCCATGGATTTGTTTGGATGGGGAACCTTAAAGCAGAAAGTTTATTCGGTGTCAATCAACTCAAGAGAGCAATTAAGAGACCGAATCATAGACGCAGTGCACCAAATATCATCAGAACAATGTTTAGCTGCAATTTATCAAGTGAGTGCTAGATGTAATGCTTGCATTGGTGCAAGAGGACAACATTTTGAGCAATATTTATATTAAAAAGAACATAAAATAAATATAAATGTAAATAAATAAGTATAAAAATGAAAAGTTGATTTCTTTCTTTTTTTGCGATTTTCTCTAAAACTAAGCAAAAACGAGCAAATCTTTAAAGGATTTTTTGTCTTAGTTTTTCGGTTCCCTATAAGTTCCTGAGGTTTTGCCATTTAAATTCGGTACACCCTGTACAATAACATGTCGAAACTTCAATAAAAATTCTACACTAGAAAACTGACTCAAAGTCATCTTCTTTTCAAACGTCTCGGAGGATTATCGGGAATGGAGTGGGAAGCAAGTTGAGAAACTAGTGGATTTGAGTGGTTATAGAGCTTACTATATAAGGGTAGGTATCTATACATGGGTTTGGGCTAAATCAGCAACAGGTGGAACATTAAGATCCTCAAGGATAAGTTTATTGGTGACAAAGTAAGGAGCATTGAGGATTTTTCGAGAAAAATTGGATTGTAAGGATTGGATTCGAGATGAATTCGACGGTTTATAAATAAAGTAAATAAGTCTTTTGTAATTTATTGGGAGCTTTGAGCGTTATTCAAAACTAAAAATTATACAATTGTATGACTGATCTATATTTGACAATATGGTAAACAGTTTAACAGATAAAGCAATCAAGTGTTATTTACTTGTTGACTATGATACTTCAGTATTTATCGAGTAACTTGGAAATTTCGGGATACGGTCTAGACGTGGGTATATATGGAATACCTCTCGCATAGTCTTTTGGTGTTTGACCATAAATATTTTTAGCATTCGGGTTGGCGCCCTTGTCTAACAGAAATTTGCATACCCCATATCTTCCATAGAAGACTGCTTCATGTAATGGAGTCTTGTCTTCTTTGTTTCCAATGCCCACATTCATGTTTAGCGCGATGAATTGTTTAACTATTCCAATATGGCCTTTTCCTGATGCCTCATGCAATGCTACCCATCCTTCATTTTTTGTTTTAGCAAAAATATCCGCCCCTCTTGAAATAAGAAGAGCAACAACTTCCTCATTGCCATTGGAAGCTGCTAAATATAGTGGAGTTTCATCATTGTTCGTTTTGACATTTATGTATGCTCCTTTATCTAATAACAACTTGACCACTCTTACAAAGTTACGCTGTGCAGCAATATGTAATGCTCCTTTGCCATTTTCATACATCGTAGTTGCGTTCACATCAGCTCCCCTTTCTATCAATAATCGGACTACTTCTTCGTAGCCATAAACACTAGCCTCAAGTAACGCAGTTTTATTTTGAACGAATGTTCTAGCATTCGGGTCTGCACCCTTGTCTAACAGACCTTTGCATATCTCATAGTTTCCCGCATAAGCTGCTTCGTTTAATGGTGACTTATTGTATTTATCTTTAACATTCACGTCTATTTTTAGCGCTAGCAATTGTTTAACCACACCAACATGCCCCCTATGGCTTGCAACTCGTAATGCTGTTTTAGAACTTGCTTTTAATTTAACTTGAGGATCGGCTCCTCTAGAAATAAGAATCCTGACCACTTCATCCCTACCCCATAATGATGCTTCAAAAAGTGGAGTTCGGTCATCGGCATTTTTGGAATTTATATTCGCTCCATGATTTAATAATAGCGTTACGATAGCGGCATGCCCCCCTGCTGAGGCTCGGTGAATAGCTTCCCAGCCATCTGCTGTCTTGGCGTTTATATTAGCACCTTTTTCGAGCAATAATTTGACGATTTCTTCACGACCCCAATAACTAGCATCTTGCAGAGGAGTCGATCCATCATTGGTTCCTGCATTCGGATCTGCGCCACTATCAATCAGATATTTGCAAATCTCATAACTACCCCCCAAGACTGCTTCATGCAGTGGGGTTCTATTATATTTGTTTCTAACATTCACATCAATTTTTAATGCTAGCAGTTGTTTGACCACACCAACATGCCCGTAATGGCTTGCAACATGCAACGCTGTCCATGCTTCAGCTTTTGTTTTAGTTAGAGGATCTGCCCCTCTTGATATGAGAATCCTGACTACTTCATTCCTACCCCAAAATGATGCTTCAAATAATGGAGTTCGGTCATCACTATTTACGGCATTTACGTTAGCTCCTTCATCTAGTAAGAACGTTACGATAGCGGCATGCCCCCCTGATGAGGCACGGTGAATAGCTTCCCAGCCATTGTTAGTCTTGGCGTTTATATCAACGAATGTTTTAAGCAATAATTTGACAATTTGTTCATGACCCCAATAACTAGCATCTATCAAAGGAGTCGACCCATCATTGTCTCTTGCATTCGGATCTGCGAAAGTATCAATTAGATACCTGCACATCTCATAACTACCCCCTAAGACTGCTTCATGTAATGGAGTTCTCTTAAAGTTGTTCCTAATGCTCATGTTATTGTCTAGAATCCTCAATTGTTTAACTATACCGATATTACCATTTCTAGAGGCAACATGCAATGCGGTCCATCCTTCATGTGTTGTTTTAGTATAAATGTCTGCCCCCCTCCAAATAAGAAACCTGACCACTTCATCTCTACCCCATAGTGATGCTTCGAATAATGGAGTTTTGTCTTCATTGTTCATTGCATTCACATCTGATCCCTTGTCCAGTAACATGCCCACGATTTCTAAATAACCTCGACCTGCTGCAGCATGTAAAGGCCACCAACCGTCATTTGTTCTTAAACTTACGATGGCTCCTTTTTCTAATAAGAGTTTAACAATATCATCTTGACCCCAGTATGATGCTTCAAACAATGGAGTGTTGTTGCTGAGGCTGGCGGCGTTAACATCGGCACCGGCATCCAACAACATGACAACAACTGTATAATGACCACGTGCTGCAGCAATATGCAACGGGGACCAACCGGCTGACTTCGTTTTAAGGTTGAAATTGGCTCCTCGTTTAAGAAGAACATCGACAACGCTACGTCGACCGGAATATGATGCTTCGAATAATGGAGTTTTGCCATCGATGTTGGTCACATTTATGTCTGCGCCTTTGTCAAGTAACATGTTTACAATTGTTACATGTCCCCTGCCAGCTGCAGCGTGTAAAGGGGCCCAGCCTTCTGATTTGGTTTTGGCGTTGACGTCAGCTCCTTTTTCTAATAGCAGTTTTACGATCTCAATGTAACCCCAATACGATGCTTCGAAAAGTTCATTCTTGTCATCAACGTCTTTTACGTCAACATCCTCACCAAGATCGGGAATCCTATGTAGTTTTTTTATGTGACTTTCTTCCTTAACCGCGTTGAACAAAAGCGTTTCCCCATTGAGGTTATGTCCACTTATGTTGGGCATGAATCGTGACAGTTTTTCGTCTCCTTCAGGCGTTTGTGTTGTCCACTCGTCTTGAACCTGAAACAATATCCATCTTAGTGTATGTATTATAACTAGTAGCTGATGTTTTAAATAAAGGTATCTATATTGAGATCCGCAACGATTCGTTCAAAACTGTTGTTTATTTCTTTTCAGTAGAAGTTTTATATTCATAAAGTATTTATCTAATATATATTCATAAGGTAATTATCTTACTACATATGCCCCAATATTTATCACTCCTTTACTGCTATGTAAAGGAGTTTTACATCTCATATTTATATTTTTTATATATTTACTATCAACTATATAGTCAACTTCCTACTGTTACTATTAATTTTATTCTATATTTTGTATTAACTCATTAACTAAACCACAATATCTCATAAACTTTATACATCAATTATATTGTCGTATTTACTCACTAACCTTACTCATTAAATCACTCCTGTTAATTTCTTTTCAATTTAAATTAATTCAATAGTCTATATGTATTGTCTCAGTGACCTTTAAATACTAACTCATTAACTTGTCCTCATTATCTCAACAACTTTGTATCTACTCATTTTTTATGTTTACCAATTATATTGTTGAATTTACCCATTAACTTTTAAGTAACTATCACTCGTTTTAAGCGGGTATTTGTGTTGTAAAACAAAAACTACATAAAATAAAATAAAAAGTTTATTGTTAATTATTACAATATAAAGTAGAAAATTATTTGGAAAAGATTATGTTATCTAAATGGTGACCACCCTTATGCTGCTGGCACTCTTCTAATCGGGAACGAAGATTGGCGATCACATGCTGATACATAGCTCTCGATATTGCTGCCATTTCTGACCTGATGTTTTGCTTCAATTGCGTCAGGTTCGTGGGATTATTCTCATAGAACTTACTTTTAAGGTATCCCCATGCAAAATAATCAAGTGAACTAAGGTCGGGGCTTCTGGGAGGCCAGTTGATGTTACCCCTTCGCGGAATGATCTTATTTGGGAATAATTCGTTAACAGCTTCCATTTCTTGATTTGATGTATGGCAAGTGGTCCCATCTTGTTGAAACCACGTTCTTGAGTTGAAACCTTGAAATTCCTGTATCTCTGGACCCAAAACGTTTCCCAGTATATTTCGCTATAACGGTCACTATTCACATTGAGTGGTCGGCCTCGTTGATCTTCATAAAATAAGGACCGATTATGCCTCTAGCAGACATAGTGGCCCAAAAAACGACTTTTTGGCTGTGCAGGGGTCATTCATGCTTTCGTCTCGGATTTTCCTCTGCACAGTACTGACAATTCTGTTTATTGACATGACCATTCAGATGAAGGTTTGCTTCACCACTGAAGAGTATGTGATCAACATTTTTTGAAGTAGTTTTTGTTTTATCGAAGTAACAAACACCCGATACTCTTTTTTGGACACCCAAAAACTCAAGAACGTGGTTTCGACAGGATGGGGTCACTTGCCATACATCAAATCAAGAAATGGAAGCTGTTAACGAATTATTCCCTAATAAGGTCATTTCGCGTTGGGGTAACATCAACTGGCCAGAAGCCCGACCTTAGTCCACTTGACTATTTAGCATGGGGATTAATTAAAAGTAAGGTCTAAGAGAATAATGCGACGAACCTAACGCAATTGAAGCAAAACATCAGCTCAGAAATGGCAGCAATATCCAGAGCTATGTGTCAGCATGTGATCGCCAATTTTCGTTCCCGATTTGAAGATTGCTAGCAGCATAACGGTCACCGTTTAGATAATATAATCTTTTTCACTTTATATTGTAATAATTATCGATAATTATTAATTATTTTTTTTAATTTTAAGTAGTTTTTGTTTTATCGAAGTAACAAATACCCGATACTCTTTTTTGACACTCTGTATAATTAATTAGTCCAGGAGCCCACCACATGCAAATGGAAAATTAATTGGAAAGACATGAATTTGTTTCCTATCCCATTTTATATTATTGAAATGATATATCGTGGTCTGGCAGCCTGTATCCATTGGAACACGGTGTGGTGCAAGCTTAAAACCGCCCAAAACAGCTAAAAATAATTGGAAAGGCATGTTCTCGAGTTTGTTCTCATTTTTTTTTTGGTGTATTCTTTTCTAAACACAAATAACGTGGTCTGGCAGCCGAAAGCCGTCAGAAACATGCCGCCAGACCTGTTTTTATGTCGCGGAACTCTGACCCGAAAAAAAAAAGAAAAGATTTATCCTCCATTTTTTGATATGTTCTTAGGACTCATAAGAGTGGTTAATATCTAAGTTTGCAACCCTCAAAACCAAAAGTGTTTTTTGTATTACTCGAAAAACCGCAAACTTATTTACCACTGTCTATTCTTCTTCTTCTTCTTCCTTGGCTCTACAACCCGCGAGGGGTCAAGGCCGCCCGAAGCAATCTCTGCCATTCAACTCGGTCCCGTGCAGCCGATCTCCAGTCACGGATTCCCAGAATGGCGCGTGCATCACTCACCACACCGTCCATCCAGCGAAGTCTGGGGCGCCCACGTCTTTTAGCAGAATGAATTTCCTCCTCGAGGATCCTTCTCGGAACAGCATCAGCGCTCATCCAAATCACATGTCCAGCCCACCTGAGCCGACCAACTCTGATAAAACGCACGATGTCACAATCATTGAACAGCTCAGAGATTTCCGAATTTGTCCTTATTCGCCAGGCTTGTTCATTAGTATCAATTATCGCTCCGAAAATTCTTCTTAGTACTTTTCTTTCAAATCGGAGGAGTTGATTTTCCTGTGCCCTGGTAAGCGTCCAACTCTCTGACCCATATGTAAGTACTGGTCTAATTAGGGTTTTGTATAGACGCAATTTGGTATCCAAGTCGAATGTCCTTTAGACGGGCGTTATATCGTAACCGTGAGTTCAGTCCGGCATTTCTTTGCTTAGGATTCACAGTATGTTGAGTTTTTGTAGGAGTGAGTTACTAGCTCAATGCCCAACCCCCAACCTGGAGGGCCAGGAGATTTTTGTTCAAATTTGCCTTCACCACGGATAGGAGACCTCCCTTCCTCTGACTGGTTTTGGTCCACCCCGGGTATTTTATTTCCCCGGTACCCACCATATCTGGGGGGTTTTCCCCGATCCGCCACCTGGGGTGGCGCACGATGGGAGACCAGCTAAACTCCACACTGTCTATTAACAGACCATAATCACTTAAATATATTTCAGCGAAGTAATAATAGCGTTGTGTTTAACCAAAGCTTTGTATTAATATCGTATAACGTCTAAGTTCTACTATTGTGAATACTAACTGAAATGACAAATATTTTGTGCAATTTTCATTTAAGCATTATTTTTATATCTTCATTAAATTTAAATTATGCAACATACCAGACTTATAAGACAAAAACTGCTCGTCGTTTTCGACAACTCCAACAAGCGTTCAAAGCTCCAAATGTATTAAAAAAGGAGTATTTACATTAGAATAATTGTAAAAAAAGACCTGTTTGGAATACGGATTCAACCTTTGGGGCTCCACTAAACCATCCAATTCGTCTCGTATCCAATTCAAAATTCTTCGAAAAATCCTAAATTCTCCTCATTTTGATACAAATAAACTTCTCCATAAAGATCTTAATGTTCCATATCTTGCTGATTTCCCCCAAACCAGAAACCTATCTTTTCGTAGTAAAACCCATACTCAACTAGTCTCCTACCTTGCCTCATACTAAATAAACCTATTGTATTTCCCTACTTAAATTTTAGAACTAAAAGGATCGAATTACTTAAATTTTAAATTAAATTAACATTCAATGATTATTTGATAAGTAGGGCCTGGTGACGAATATTACATAACAAAGAATATTCTCCAATTAATTTCTGATCTGGAAACTCAAAATTTTCGATCCTAGGAACCATCAGAGCGACCAATAACACCCTCGCGTTCCCCAAAAATGTATCACTTTTGTTTGACCAACTAGGCCACGGGTAAAACATGTTCCAAGTCAAAAAAAATCACGAAATATCGGTATTTTTAGTCAAGTATGATGAACTAAATACTTAAACTATGAATTATCACAAATAAATTAATTAAATTAGGGAGTGATACTGACAGCTGTTGAATACTGCAAAAGTAGAGGCACTGTGAAGGTAATCCAAAACAACATCGTAAAGCCTCAGTTTCTGGGGCATTTGTTCTGAAAAAAAAAAAAAAAAAAAAAAATATATATATATATATATATATATATATATATATATATATATATATATATATATATATATATATATATATATATATATACGTATATAATTTCAACAAAAAAAAGAAAAAAAAATTGTTAGTAAAATTATCAATACAGTTCGAAACTAGTCTTAAAAAAAAGGGGCATGGCTGTGACATGGACACGGCCGTGTGTTGTACGTAAATACGTTTATGTAAGGGGTTATATTTTTTAAATAAAATATTATTATTTATGAATTTAGGATAAATGCAAGGAAACAAATAATTATTGTGTTACAATATAATTTTATTAATTATAGATCTGTGATACGAAAATTACGACACAAATGGCATACAAGATACATCGAGATTTCTGATAAACGTTAAATAAATACAGGTATTACCTAACGTTGTTGGATAAGTTTCAATATAAGACAAATTGAACTCGCTGAGCATGAAGTCGGGCAATGAGCGGTTTTTTGATAAATCAACATTAAAGTCTCCAACTATGATAAGTAGTGTAGTAAGATCAGGATCGTTATCGGGTATAATTTTTGCGATGTTTTTGGAATAGTTTAATCAATATCGTAACATAAAGAGTTTAATTTCTGCTAACGCTTTGCTCGGGTGGATATACACACAACCGGCTACGAATTTGAAGATGCCATTGGCCTTTACGTTTACTAGACAGACATCACCAGATTTTGCGTCTTTCATTTCCTTATAAAATCTCCGAAATGTCAACAATGAATCAGTTTTTTATTTTTTTAAATATTTTATTTTTCCCTTCCCTACAGTTCTAAAATTGTTGATCTGAGCATTAAAAAAAAAAAAAAAAAAAAAAAAAAAAAAAAAAAAAAAAAAAAAAAAAAAAAAAAAAAAAAAAAAAAAAAAGAAACGAATTTGTTTAAAAATTTTATTTGTTTTAATAACGTATAAAACAAAGTGTGTTAAAAATAATGGTTTGGTAGTTATCTGAACAAACTGCTATATATAAAGTATTTATTATCCATAAATACAATATAGGGAGGCGCGGAAGCTCAGTCGGTAAGTGGATATCAACCTCCCGGGTCGAGTTCGAGACCGACTGAACTAGGAAAATTTATTTTCTGTTATTTCGGCTGAGGCTCGACTTCGGGGACCCTCCTGGGGCAAACCCAGCTTCGTTTAAGTGGGTTCCCTTAATTGGGGAAAAAAGCTTGCGGTTGAGCGAGAGCCTGCCAAAATTCCTTCTTTCACAACTGCTAGCTTAGAAACAGTACAGCCTGAACCCTAGATCCTTCACGGGTTGTTAGTGCTACAGTTTTTTTTTTTTTTTTTTTTTTTTCTTGTTCTTTATCCTAATCTAATCAAATACTTGTTTGGATGTCTATGAACTAAATAATTCAGCAGAATATTACCTGAAGTCAAAATAATTTTTGAATTAAGTTTAATGTGCCCCAGAAAATTAAGTTTAATATGACATTTTACAGTCACAAAATCAATAAATAATTTTTTTTTTAAATATTTTATTTTCCCCTTCCCTACAGTTCTAAAATTGTTGATCTGAGAAATGAAAAGAAACGAATTTGTTTAAAAATTTAATTTGTTTTAATAATGTATAAAACAAAATGTGTTAAAAAAAATGGTTTGGTAGTTTTTTGACCAAACTGCTAAAAACATATATTTTCAACACTCCCCCCCCCGCCTAAACACGACGCTATTATGAGGAAGGCTTTTTACTGCATTTAAAGCTAAGTGTGGTGAACGATTTCCAGCAATCAGACCATGTCAGAGTTCAAGGTTCGAAGCTAATTTCCCTGTACTATTTGTTTGCAATTTTAACACAGTGTATCCAAAATCAACTGACAATTTTTTTTTTTTTTTTTTTTTTTTTTTTTTTTTTTTTTACATATATGAGAGTAGGAATGGATAAATTTTGACTTTCAAAACCCTATCTTGCACAAAAACTCATGATCTAAAACTTTTAGTATATAACAGTTTTTGATTGGATTAGCCATTATTGTGTTATTGACTTTTGAACATGACTAAAACTAACTTTTTAAAAAAGAACAATTCGTCGATATTTGACAATCGATTGTGGCTAAACACCTGAATTAAATTCACCTTAATGGATGACTTTAGACGCACAATTTAATAAACTTTATAAACACATTTTTCGATTGAAAGTATTTTTGTATATATTATTTGCAAAACTCTGAAAAATTTTGACCCCCAAAAAATTTCTCCTTATAATATTTATTTTTTATTTTAATTTTTTGAACTCCAAAATTATAATTATTAGTTATACAATTACAGTGGAGTGTCAATTATCCGAACGTCAGTTATCGGAACGGTCAATTAACGGAACCATTTTTTTTTGGAATGTAATTTTAATTAAATTGATCATCTTATTTCTTATTTGTATTGTTAAAATTATTTTAATTTAAAAATAAAATTATTTTTTCTATGAATGTCTATAAGGAAAGCTCTATTTATTTCACAGAAACTGCAAAAAAAAAAAAAAAATTCGAATTTCTATACATATAATACCAACAATTTTGTTTACTGAAAATACTTAATTAGACCATTTAATATGTATCTCTCGATATCTTCCTAATAATTTGGTCGGTAATAGATCTCACCTTAAGTCTTAAATCGTCCTTTGTGAGCTATACATTACCTTTGTGAGCTATACATTACCTTTGTGAGCTATATATTAACTTTGTGAGCTATACATTACCTTTGTGATCACTTTTTGTTTTAAAAACTACACGTCATCATCCATGCTAACAAAAAGGAAACGAGAGCTCTTTTCATTTAAAGACTTTTTTTCCCCATTTATTTATATTTACAACTGTACAAAATAATACACAACAAGTAAATGGGTTGACAGTGAATACAATGGCATGTAAATAACTTGTGAAGAACTACTCACTAGTAGCACTTCAATCAAATTTACAATAAAAGGTCTCTAGGCCATCTTCTTTTCAGACGCCTCGGAGGATTATCAGGGATGGAAGAGGAAGCAAGTTGGGATACTAGTGGATTGGATTGGTTATGGAGCTTACTATGGAAGGATAGGTATCTGGTTTGGGCTAAATCAGAAACATATGGAACATTAAGATCTTTATGGATAAGGTTATTGGTCACAAAGTAAGGAGCATTGAGAATTTTTCGAAGGATTTTGGGTTGTAAGGATTGGATACGAGATGAATTGGATGGTTTAGTAGAGCCCCAAAGCTCAACTCCGTACCCCCAAATAGGTCTAATCACAGTCATGTAAATGAGTCTTTTGTAATTAATTGGGAGCTTTGAACGTTTGTCTAGTAAATGTTGAAGTAGTCTGTAACGACGGGCAGTTTCTTGTCGTTTTAGTCTTGCATTTAAAGACAAAACGGAAATCATTACGTGGCTAAAAATAAATGAATCAGGTCAGACAATAGCAATCGATTTCATGGTTGGTAAATAAACAATAATGAGAATCAAAAATAATTCTATATCAATCATCAGGTACCCCATAATCTTCATAATGAGCCGTAAAACTTTGAAAAAGGGGAAAAGTTAACTGTTAGAAGATGCTGTATACACATAATAATTTTTTTAATGAATTTCAGCTTGATAATCCAAATTTATGACTATCCGAACCAACCCTGACAACATTAGTTCGGATTATCGACGCCCTACTGTATCAATTAAAATTGAGTTTTTTACCTATGGGTTCCAAAATGTATTTTAAAATTAATTATCGCACTTTTTTTTGTATCGTTAGGGAAAAGAATCATTGGATGTGTAATAATTATGTATTACAAAATCTATCTCTAACAGTATCAATAGGTTCCTTGGAATTGACTTTGGGTCATCGGTTCTCGATTAGTGATGGGTCGTTCTGAGTGAAACAGAAGGTGGAACTGGTTCCAGCTTTGAACCGGTTTGGAACGAAATCTATCGCCCAAGTTTTTCGTTCCACCTGGATCGAAAACCAACGCCAAGAGATCTTTCTTTTCGTTCCCTCGGTGTAGTAGAGTTTAGATTGTATCTCTGGTTTCGTTCCACCCAAGGTCGTTCCGGCTGATTTGTTGCGTTGATCCTTCCGCTGTTGATTTCCTCCCCCGTCTCCATCGCTCTGCCACCCCTCGCTTGGGAATTTTCAAAATAAACCGCTTTCTTTGAAATTTTCTATTCTACCGACAGAGCTCGGCCTTTTCTTTTGGATCCAGAGAAATGAATATAGGTTCTTACACTAAATTTAAGGAGCATTCAAATAAAAAATAGAAATTTTGGATCGAACAATTAGTTTCGGAATGAGTACCAACAAACGTGTTTTCTCAGAGAAGTGCGACCCCAGTTAAAGAGTGCTGAAATGAGGGGTGTAGAGTGCATGAAATATGCGATAAGTAAGCCCATGGGGGGGGGGTGAGATAAGGGTGGAGGGAGGGGAGAATGTCCCAATTTTGTTGTTCGATAATATCTCCAAAAATATGGACTCTAGAAAAATATGCAACAAATCAAAATTAAAGCTCATTAAATTTCCTATATAATTAGTTATATAGATATTCGTCGAAATTCCAATAGTTTTCGAGATATACGTTATTAAAAATCTATAATTTTAGAAATAAACAAAATATTTAACTCACTTTTTATCAAACACTTGCTTGTAATACCAGAATTGTATATACTAAATTAAAATAAATTTAGTGCTCTACAGTTTTGATTCTTACGTTTTTTCTGAGAAACGATTTTGGAAGGTACTAGAAACAAAAGTTTGAGAAAAAGTGAGGTGACATTTGTTTTTTCCCGAAAATCATCGATTTTCAATAACGAATATCGCGTAAACGATTAGAATTACGACAAATTTATATATTATCAATTTAATAGGAAATTTAATTAGCTTTTATGTTTATTTGAAACATATTTTTCTAGAGTCAACCATTTTAGAGTTATTATCAAAAAAACAAAACTAATTTAACTTCTCCCCCCCACCGTTAGCTTCCTCCCCCCTAGCGGCGGGGACTTTTTGTATGTTAACTTCTAACTATTTATAACGAAGCTATGAAGTCAAAAATTCCATATTCCATGGAAATCGTATATTCCATGCACGCAACACCCCTCATTTCAGCACTCATTGACTGGACAATATGTGTTTAAATTATCTCTTAAATCATTTTTTCTTGGAAAATTGGAATTGTAAAATTGTGCACTATAGTTGAGCTAACTTCCCCCTTCCCCCCAAAATTAAATTCTTGATTAAATAAAACTATTTTAATTTTTACATTTTTTTAATAAGTATATTTAGCTACTTAAACCTTCTTAATATTATAGTACCTATAAAATTTTTAATTATAAAATAGAAGGAAGAGGTTAACTGCACGAAGTCACAAAAAGGTATATAACGAATATGCGTGGTACATAGGAAATAGGTTAGTAAAATTGACGTGGAACAAAAAGTGGAACATATCATAAATTCTCATTCCACTTTTAATTCGGAACGGCCCTTTACTAGTATGTAGTAGGTTAGTCAAAATGACGTGGAACGAAAACTGGAACTGGTACCAATCGTGGAACGGAACGTAAAATCTCATTCCACTTCTAAGTCGGGCTATTCTCGATACCGATTCTTTTGTCATGTTTCAGTAGGATCTATGATCGACACCTCCCAAATATTAGACTTTATACCGAATTAGACACCTTATTAGATATTTAGCTCACCAACGAGTCGGTCGAAATGAAGATGGCTCTATCTTTCTTCAAGGCAAAGAGCAACACTGATTACGGGAGAAGAGCGCAGCTGATTATAAACCGGATGACGTTCAAAGTTCAAGTATTCTTTTGAGTGTTCTATTGTTGTTGCACTTCAATAATTTAAGTCCATTTTCCTGGTTTCAATTAAATTTCTGCGCATAAATTATGCAATTAACTAGGATCCCCCATCGCGGCTTCGCCCGCTTTCATTAATAAAGACTTTAGATAATTTTAACTAAGGATTAAAGTTTTATTTATTTATCGATAAAAATCTTGTTTTGTAGAAAAGGTGCAAAAATGAGAAAATATATTCATGCGACATATGAATAAACTGCATTTAGAATTTTGTTTCCCGATATTATGAGACTGATTGGTTTGTTGGGGTTTCTAGTCCTGCAAAGAACTACATAGATCGTGTGAGAAACAGTTCAAAGATACAATACAACGTTTTTGTGCATCTGGCCTTGCGATTTGTTAATGTAATAAACTTTAATTCGAAATTTTAATCGTCTGAATTGTATAAAACCTTCTCCAGTTCTTCTCCAGCGACCCTAACTTTGGAATTCCTAATGGGATGTGGTATTTTTTTACGACGGATTTCGATAGAAAATCAAATTTTGAATCGATTTTATACCGGTGATTTATTTAATCCGGGGCACTGTTTCGCCGCAAATCGCAAAAAAACCTTTTTAAGAAAATAAGCCGTCTAAAACTGGGATTGCAAAAATAAAAAAACTCTGAACAAAAATATGAAATTAAGGCCTCCCCGTGACAAGTACGACGAGCGTCGAGAACAAGTAGACTTGGAAGGTTTCCCTCGAGAGGCTCAAATCTTCGACAAGCCCGTGATAAAACTAATATCATTTATGATGATGATTGTATTGTTGACTGTGAGTTTTTACTAAGGAGATGAATTTGTCAGGGGTGCTGTCAGGATGAATGAACACAGCCAGTTTTTAAATGAAAAACTTATATTTTGGCGTGTCAACGTTTCGACCTGCCTTGCAAGTCTTCATCAGGGCTAAAATAACAAAAATTGGATGTGACCAAGATGATACAAACATTAAAAAAATAAATAAATAAATAATAAAAATAATTTAAAAATGAAAAAGAAACAAGAAAAATCTGTAGTTAATTAGATATTTTGTATTCAATTATCTAATTAACTACAGATATGATTGATATGATGGAACATATAAAAACGTAGAACAGTGTTTTGTCAAAACATGATCCAAGCTGAATTTGAGTATTTGGGTTTTAAAATAATTTGGCGGAAATTCATTTTAAAACGAATCCTGCAAAAAAAAAAAAAAAAAAAAAAAAAAAAAAAAAAAAAAAAAAAAAAAAAAAAAAAAAAAAAAAAAAAAAAAAAAAAAAAAAAAAAAAAAAAAAAAAAAAAAAAATGTAAATCGAAAAAATGCACATAACGGAACTGGCAATCTCACAGAAGATATGACTATCATTGACGGTCATGGAGGAAACCCCTGAAACATGTTTCATGTTATTCTTTCCAATTTTGTTTTTGTTTTATTGGCGGTGTTATGTCTAGTGTGTATTTCCTCCACTTGGAGACAATAAAGCTTCTATCAACCTGATTATGCCCATATACCATAGATAATACCCAAGCCTGCACGCTAAATATACTTAAACATGAAGATTTTCACATGTTCAGTGGGTTGGCGTGGTTATTTTACGGAATTTAATAATAAAAAAAAATTCATTTATGAGATCTAATAGTAAATTTAACAAAATTTGAGGGGGGGGGGAGAAATTAAGTTAGGGGTCGGACAAATGTTTTTGGAGTTATAGGGAAAAATGTGCCAAAAAAACTTAAATTTCACAACAGTACGCGGTTTTTAGCGTTGGGTTTTTCAAGGAATTCAATGAAAATTTCATATATGGGATTTGAAAGTAAAATTTGAACAGCTTTGAGATGATAACAAAAATTTGGGATTGGACAAATATTTTTGGAGTTATAGCGAGAAATGTACCGAAAAAAAAAACATGAGGATTTCACTAACAGTACAGTGTTCTCTGCGTGCTGGGTGTTATACGGGTTATGTTATATGGGTGCGTCTGATAAAAAAATCATATATGAAACTCGATAGTACATTTAAGTACCTGGAAGGAGTTGTGACGGAGAACAATAATTTAGAAGTTGAAATTAAGGGCAGAATGGTAGCAGGAACCAGATGTTTCTATGCTCTGCAAAAAGCTCTCCGATACAAAAGTCTTTCCAGGAAGGCAAAGCTTTTGTTATTCAAAACTATAATTAGGCCAGTAGCAATGCATGGCAGTGAAACTCTACTGGTTTGGGAGAAAAGAGTCCTGAGAAAGATCTTTGGAGCCATTAAAGAAGAGCACAGATAGAGAATCAGAAGCAAAGCCGAACTAACCGAATTGTACGGAGAGCCTGGTATCCTCTGTTATTAAGAAAAGCAGGCTTAGATGGTTAGGGCATCTGGAAAGGATGGAAAAGGGGCAGACCCAGGACTTGGAAGAAGATATAAGAAATATGGGAATTGGAAACTGGAGGAGTCTCGCTGGAGACCGCGAGGCATGGGGAAGAACGGTAGCAGAGGCCCAGGTCCTGCAAGGACTTTAGCGCCCTACAGTGAGTGAGTGAGAAACTTGATAGAAAATTTAGCCAGCTTTGAGATGAAAAACTCATGAAAAAATTCATTTATGAAATCTAATAGTAAATTTAACAAAATTTGAGGGAGGGGGGGGGATAAATTAAGTCACGGATCGGACGAATGTTTTTGGAGTTATAGGGAAAAATGTGCCAAAAAAACTTAAATTTTACAACAGTACGCGGTTTTTAGCTTGCTGGCATGGGTTTTTCTAGGAATTCAATGAAAATTTCATATATGGGATTTGAAAGTAAACTTTGAACAGCTTTGAGATGAAAATATGAAATTTGGGATTGGACAAATATTTTTGGAGTTATAGCGAAAAATGTGCCGAAAAAAACGAGGTGTTTTACGGGTTTGATCAAAATTTTATATATGAAACTTATTGTAAATTTAACCAGCTTTGAGATGAAAATATGAAATTTGGGATTGGAAAAATATTTTTGGAGTTATAGCAAGAAATGTACCGAAAAAAAACAAGGATCTCGCCTATACTAAAGTATTCGCGTGCTGATTAGGTGTTTTACGGGGTGCGTATATGTAACTGATTGTAAATTTAACCAGATTTGAGGAAAATATGTTTTTCGACAAATATTTTTGGAGGCAAGAAATGTTGAAAAAAAACAAGGATCTCAAAATTTCTCTGATTATTTTAAATCAAAATTTGATTATGTAATTGTAAATTTAACCAGATTTGAGATGAAAATATGAAATTTGGGATTCGAAAAATATTTTTGGAGTATGAAAATATGAAATTTGGGATTGGACAAATATTTTTGGAGTTATAGCGAAAAATGTGCCGAAAAAAACGAGGATCTCGCCTACAATAAAGTGTTCTCTGCGTGCTGGCGTGGGTGTTTTACGGGGTTTGATAAAAATTTTATAAATAAACATCATAGAAAATTTAACCAGCTTTGAGATGAAATATGGAAATTTTGGATCGGGTAGATAGCTTCAGAGTTATAGCCAAAAGCGAACAAAAACGTTTTTTCGCGAAGAAGTTAGCCAGTCTCTTTAATTTTTCTTTCCCAAACACCTCTAAAACTATTGATCTGAGAAAAAAATAATATAAAAACAAATTTTTTGAAAATTTGATTTGCTTTAATCTATAAAACACAAAATGTCTTAAAAGTAACTGTTTTCGAATAATTTCGTCTAAAAGCTAAGAACAATTTTCAGGCTTTTTTAATTTTTGATTTCAAGGTTTGGGCATTTTTTGTGCTCAATTCCTTGTACTATAGTTATCGCTGGTCGGCAGAGATTTAAAGTAAACGAATGATACAGTCTTAAAACAATTGATAAGGTTTTTAATTTCACTAAATCGTTCTTTTATATCTATAAGTGTTTGCTTCATTTATTATTTAGATAATATTTCCTGCTCTTCAATTTCTTTTAAAGAGTTTAGTTAAATATAAATAGCATGCTACATTTGACGTTGAAGATTTCTGATAACCTGCTTCTTTTATTACAAGCAGTGCTGCATTTATGATTTGTAATTTCTTTATTATATTTTTAGCCCATTTAGCGATATGTTAAATAGATGTTTTAGTTGATTTTTTATTTTTTTAAATCCCGCAAAATGAAAAAAATTATAGTAAAGAAATTCAAACCATAAATACAATATCCCATAACGTTTTGACTTGTAACTCACAGATTTGAATGCCGATTTTTGTGTAGGTATTTCTTTCAACCTTGTTTATCTCGTATAATATTGATTGTTAATTTAATTTAACTATTAATTGAGGTACGCTAAAAGGATCAATACAATTAGGATTGATGAATTAATTGCCACTTCTATTGGAATTATTTTATTATAAAACTAGTTTCGAATGCTAAACATTCATCTTCAGTTCTAAAACATACAAAATTTTTCAAAACATCAGTACTATGTTACATGGATTACATACACTAAACTGTGCAGGTAATAATCCCCAAAAAACTTACCTGCCCTCTTCCCCTTCTCACGATGGGTATATTTCAGTTATCCCTAAGACCTCCTGAGGTGAGTACTGATGTTTGATTTCTTGTCTTACATTTATAAAAAACTTTAGTGTATACAATCCAGGTAACATCATCCAATGCATGATTTAAATTGTATTTCAATAGAAGTAGTTTGTGATATACAGAGATTGATGAACCAGATGATGAAGATTTCCAATGCATTAGATAACATTCAGAGCCTAAATGCTCTCACATTCCCTGTCTAATAGAAAACTAAAGGTAATGCAAAACAACTAAGTATAGATTTGGATTCAGCTCTTAAAAATCTATACAGATCAGCTATTAAAGTAAAAAAAGTTTATACAAAATAATTTTTTAGGAAATATGAAAATTATGAGTGACTGGTAGATATTTGCATATAATTAGAGCGTAGCAGTCACTGCTTAATTAATATATATAAGTCAAGACCAAAGATAGTTAGAAAAAGGTTGCATATTTTTTATAGATTGGTTAAATCAATAGTGATTTATTTTTACAAGATTCATATCAAACTAGCAGATTTATTAATGAAAATGTTTATCTATATGTTCACAACTAATATTAATTTTTAATTTTATATTTATAGAGTAATATAATTTTTAAAATGTGCCACTCATCCTTCTTATAAACCTCCTCGCAGATTAAAACGGCAATGAGCCCGTGACCTATTTTAATAATTATATATTATTGTAGTTCTGGCAATGGCCAGCTTGTGGTGCTTCCTCTCAGCTTCCACTAGATTCCCACACTAGCATTGAGATCTGAGAGAACAGCGTTGGGATTACTGTGGGCCTGGTTTGCCCTCCTTTAAGTGGGGGACAAGCTTGGTATGGGGTTTCCCTGGGATGTTTGTGTACATTGTATATACAGGGTGAGTATCTCTTAGTGAAAAAAAAAAATTGGGTGAAACTATAACAAAAATGTAGAAAAATACCGCCGACCTCACCTTTCTATTCCAATCCGTTGCAGATATACGATAAATCAAAGACTTTTCCATAAAAGCTGTAATATCTCCATTTTGTTTAAATATTTCTCAAATTTTTCAGAGGATCTTATGTTATTACATTTATTTATTTATTACTATAATTTAGGATTTATTTTATTAAATTTTTATGGGCAGATGAGTCTGTTTTTACAGGGTAAAGCATTTATACCTATCCATGTATATCGTTGGTTTATATTTGTATTGCTTTAGAATAGTGTGGAGGAGCACCATTATATTAGCTTCTGAATGCAGATGATATTGAAGAATACCACTTTTTGCGGTGAATTTATGGCTAGATTAGTCTCTTTTTACAGGGGAAGGCGTTCCATGCGGAGTATCGTTGGTTTATTCATCTTTGTATTGCTGTCGAATAGTGTTGAAAAATCATAGTTTGCCCAACAGATTGAATGATGAGATTACTAAGATTTGTTACAAAATATCCTACCACAACTTCGTCACGATATTCCACCTGAAGTTCGGCAAAATATGATTTTCCAACAACATGGTGCTCCTCCACATTATTCGAAAGCAATACAAATATCAACCAACGATATACATGGATAGGTAGAAATGCCTTCCCCTTTAAAAACGGAATCATCTTCCCATAAAATTCACCTCAAAAAGTAGTATTCAAAATTAAGGTCTATATTCATTTTCATTGGATTTTAAACATTACATTGAAAATCTAATAAAATAAATCCTAAATTATAGTAATAAATAAATAAATATAATAACATAAGATCCCCTGATCTGGTGTCCATTTACTGTCAGTTTTCCTTTATTTTGTATTAAACAATAATTTTTTTATTTGCTTCTTAATCCAATAAAGAGTTTATTATATTTAAAATGCACATTTTCATTAAGGGATTGTCATAATATTTTATTTACACAAGTAACTGATTTGTATGCCAAATGAGAATAACATGTTTTTTCGGTTTCAAGAATAAATTTCTCCATGAAATCGAAACAAAATCATTAAAATCATATCGTAAGCTCATTAAATTTTCGAGTTTTTGTGAGATTTGCAGTTTTGTGGATAGTTTTTTTCGAAAAACAGTGAGCGTTGAAGTAACACAAGACATTGTAACTTCCCCAAATAAGTTGAAGATACCAAGTTTGTAAAATTCAAGGTTACATGTACTGAGCTATTATAGAAAATCTAATGCTTAATCCGAAAATGTGGTCAAAATTTGAAAAATATTTAAACAAAATGGCGATAATATAGCTTTTATGGAAAAAAAAACGTGGTTTTCTCAAAAAAAGTCTTTGATTTATCGTATATCTGCAACGGACAGTAATAGAAAAGGTGAGGTCTTCGGCATTTTTCTACATTTTTGTTCTTTCACCCAATTTATTTTTTTACACTAGGAGATATGGTACTCATCCTGTATAAAAGAGTTGGGCAGTACTTAATTACATTAGTATTTAAGTACACAAACAATTACAAGTACTTGTACTTGGAGCAAACAAGTACATTGTGTACTTGGTAGTTAGTACTTGGCAGTTCGCAAATACTTTTACCAAATACTGTATATGTACTTGTGGCTTTCAAGTACAATTACATGTACTTGAAAAAAGTAATTGTGACGGCAAATACCGATAAGTATTTGTATCTGTAGTTGCAAGGCTGCAAGTACAGCTACTCAGTTTTAAAACAACCGGATTTCGTAAAATTATTTAATGGAGTTACATACATATAGACCACAGTATTAGTGTGGAACGTCACAGAATTAATTTTTAGGGGGGGAGGGGAGGGGGGGGGGGGCTGAATCGGACATAAATATTTTTTTTCGTAAAATTCGATATTGGAGTTACATACATATATACCAACACTATTAGTGTGGAACATTACAGAAATAATTATGGAGAGGGAAGGGGGGTGGGGCTGAATCGGACATAAAACTTTTTTTCGTAAAATTTGATATTGGAGTTACATACATATATACCAACACTATTAGTGTGGAACATCACAGAATTAATTTTGGGGGGGAGGGGGGGGGGGCTGAATCGGACATAAAACTTTTTTCGTAAAATTTGATATTGGAGTTACATACATATATACCAACACTATTAGTGTGGAACATACAGAATTAATTTTTGGGAGGGGAAGGGGAGGCTGAATCGGACATAAAACTTTTTTCGTAAAATTTGATATTGGAATTACATACATATATAGCAACACTATTAGTGTGGAACATAACAGAATTAATTTTTGGGTGGGGGGGGGGGAGGGGCTGAATCGGACATAAAACTTTTTTCGTAAAATTTGATATTGGAGTTACATACATATATACCAACACTATTAGAGTGGAACATCACACAGAATTAATTTTGGGGGGGGGGGGGGGGGGGGCTGAATCGGACATAAACTTTTTTTCAGAAAATTTGATATTGGAGTTACATACATATATACCAACATTATTAGTGTGGAAAATCACAGAATTAATTATTTGGGAGGGAGGGGGGGGGGTTTAATCGGACATAAATATTTTCTCGTAAAATTCGTTATTGGAGTTACATACATATATACCAACACTATTAGTGTGGAACATCACAGAAATAATTATGGAGAGGGAAGGGGGGTGGGGCTGAATCGGACATAAACATTTTTCAGTAAAATTGGATATGGAGTTACATACATATATACCAACACTATTAGTGTGGAACATCACAGAATTAATTTTGGGGGGGGGGGGGGGGCTGAATCGGACATAAATATTTTTTCGTAAAATTCGTTATTGGAGTTACATACATATATACCAACACTATTAGTGTGGAACATCACAGAATTAATTTTGGGGGGAGGGGGGGGGGCTGAATCGGACATAAATATTTTTTTCGTAAATTCGTTATTGGAGTTACATACATATATACCAACACTATTAGTGTGGAACATCACAGAAATAATTATGGAGAGGGAAGGGGGGGTGGGGCTGAATCGGACATAAACATTTTTCAGTAAAATTTGATATTGGAGTTACATACATATATACCAACACTATTAGTGTGGAACATAACAGAATTAATTTTGGGGGGGAGGGGGGGGGGGGGGGGCTGAATCGGACAAAAATTTTTTTCCTAAAATTTGATATTCGAGTTATATACATATATACCAACATTATTAGTGTGGGAAATCACAGAATTAATTAATTGGGAGGAAGGGGGGGGGGGGGGGTTCAATCGGACATAAAACTTTTTTCGTAAAATTTGATATTGGAATTACATACATATATACCAACACTATTAGTGTGGAACATCACAGAATTAATTTTGGAGGGGGAGGGGGGGGGGCTGAATCGGACATAAAATTTTTTTTCGTAAAATTTGATATTGGAGTTACATACATATATACCAACACTATTAGTGTGGAACATCACAGAATTAATTTTTGGGGGGGGGGCTGAATCGGACATAAAACTTTTTTCGTAAAATTTGATATTGGAATTACATACATATATAGCAACACTATTAGTGTGGAACATAACAGAATTAATTTTTGGGAGGGGAAGGGGGGAGGGGCTGAAGCGGACATAAAACTTTTTTTTTTGTGGTTTGGGTGGGGTAAGGTGGGCGTAAAATTTGATATTGGAGTTACATACATACATACCAACACTATTAGTGTGGAACATCACAGAATTAATTTTGGGGGGGAGGGGGGGGGCTGAATCGGACATAAAATTTTTTTCGTAAAATTTGATATTGGAGTTACATACATATATACCAACACTATTAGTGTGGAACGTCACAGAATTAGTTTTTAAGGTGGGGGGGGGCTGAATCGGACATAAAACTTTTTTCGTAAAATTTGATATTGGAATTACATACATATATAGCAACCACTATTAGTGTGGAACATAACAGAATTAATTTTTTTTTTGGGGGGGGGGGGGGGGGGGGAGGGGGGCTGAATCGTACATAAAACTTTTTTCGTAAAATTTGATATTGGAATTACATACATATGTACCAACACTATTATTGAGGAACATAACATAATTAATTCTTTGGGGGGGGGGGCTGAATCGGACATAAATATTTTTTCGTAAAATTTGATATTAGAGTTACATACATATATAGCAACTCTATTAGTGTGGAACATAACAGAATTAATTTTTTTTTGGGGGGAGGGGGGGGGGGCTGAATCGGACATGAATATTTTTCGTAAAATTTGATATTGGAGTTACATACATATATAGCAACACTATTAGTGTAGAACATAACAGATTTAATTTTTTTTGGGGGGGGAGGGGGGGGCCGACCGAATCTGACAAATATTTTTTCGTAAAATTTGATATTGGAGTTACATACATATATACCAAACACTATTAGTGTGGAACATTACAGAAATAATTATGGAGAGGAAGGGGGGTGGGGCTGAATCGGACATAAAACATTTTTTCAGTAAAATTTGATATTGGAGTTACATACATATATACCAACACTATTAGTGTGGAACATCACAGATTAATTTTGGGGGGGGGAGGGGGGGGGGCTGAATCGGACATAAAACTTTTTTCGTAAAATTTGATATTGGAATTACATACATATATAGCAACACTATTAGTGTGGAACATAACAGAATTAATTTTTGGGGGGGGAGAAGATACCAAGTTTGTAAAATTCAAGGTTACATGTACTGAGCTATTATAGAAAATCTAATGCTTAATCCGAAAATGTGGTCAAAATTTGAAAAATATTTAAACAAAATGGCGATAATATAGCTTTTATGGAAAAAAAACGTGGTTTTCTCAAAAAAAGTCTTTGATTTATGGTATATCTGCAACGGACTGTAATAGAAAAGTGAGGTCTTCGGCATTTTTCTACATTTTTGTTCTACTTTCACCCAATTTTTTTTTTTTTACACTAGGAGATATTCATCCTGTATAGTTTGTTATGCTTTCTAATTTATAAATTGTTTTTCATTGTTTTTATTATTTATTTTTTTCTTAATGCTTCTTATTATTATGTTTCTTTTTTTGCTTCTTTATTATTGCAATTGTTTATAATTTTATTTATCTTATATTAATATCTTGCATTTTTTTGTTAAAGTTTATTTTTTTTATTTTTTATTTAGTTGAATTATACATATTGCATGAATGGATTGTTTATCATCCGTATTACTTATTGCCCTTTAATGGGCAGCTTGTAATATTTATTCAATAAACCAATTTAAAAATAAAAAAGAATTTTTTTTTTTTTTAAGTTCTTTAGAGTAACATATATTGATGATTGTCTATTAAAGGAGAGTGGTTCTTCAGATGTTTTGTCTGCCAACATTGTAATTATATATTTTTTAAAATATATTTCCTATTTTTTTATAGATACAAAAAAATAAAAATAAATTTAGACTGTTTTATTGCAACAATAAACTTTAAACTATTAAGCGTTTCATTATTTTTAGTAAATTTTAACAAAAGAGGTGGTGTATATGTTTTTTTAATATTGCTTATCGTATTATTTTGAGTTCAAATTATATTAGTATTATCATTGTCATCATCCTGAGCACAACAATCCATCACTGAATCTTGGCTGCCTCTAGAATCGCTTTCCATTCTTCTCTATTCCTAGCAGCTGCCCAACAGTTCCTGGTTGGTCAGGGTTCTGGCATCTCTGCTCATATTTTCTGACCATCTCTGTCTTGGTCTCCCCACCCTCCTCTTACCAAGTGGTTCGACTTTGAACAATTTCCTTGGGACCGAACAATTTGAACAATTTCATTCTCTTTTACAGGACCACAGATCCTTCTTAATACCTTTTTTTTTAACACTAACATATATTAATATATACACTAATATAGCTGTACAAATCATGGAGGTACTAAAATTTAAAAAAATTACACTTTAGTGGAAAAAAATATACAAAATTTATTAACAAACCACAATAAATATATGAAGACTTAAGTTATTGAATCATAAATTTAAAATACAATTTTCTTATTACAAAATACTTAAATTACATATTTAATGATTTTTGGAACTATGATTAGTTTTAACATATTTATATTATTCAATAATAACATTAGCAACAATAAAAAAATGTTTAACTAAAACACAATATTGTAAAACTGGCTTCTAATCATTAACTATGTGCTTAAAGCGAAACAGACCATACTAGACTATATTTATAGATTTTTTAAATTTATTTCACTTTAATAGAATATTTAAGCTTTTATGTGATCAAACCTAATTATCGTAGAACATTTTGGTACATAACCATATCAAAATAAATTAAAAGAGGTGATAATTTTTGGCATAAGGCTTAAATGATATATAGAGTTATCTAATGTTGTTAAATAATCTATTAAATTCTGGTATAATAAGTAATTGTGTATTGGTCTATTTGAATTCCTCTGATAACATAAAACCAATATTTATGTTTTAATAAAAAAGAAGAAAAAAAAAGGTAGGTATATCTTAGTAGCTATTAAGTAACTTAAGAACATCTAAGTGCCCCCGGGATTTAGCGGCATCCTTTGGTGTCTCACCCTCAGTAGTTTTAGCATCAGGATTGGCGCCCTTGTCCAACAGATTCTTGCAGACCTCATAACGTCCCCAGTAGGCTGCTTCATATAATGGAGTCTTATTGTCTTTGTTTCCAACATCTACATCTATATTCAGAGCAATGAGTTGTTTAACAACTCCAACATTACCCCTCGCAGAGGCTGTATGTAGTGCAGTCCATGCGTCAGCTTTTGTTTTAGCAAGAACGTCCGCGCCTCCTAATATAAGAATCCTGACGACTTCATCTTGCCCCCAAAATGATGCTTCAAACAATGGAGTTCGGTCATCTGGATTTTTGGCATTTATATTGGCTCCATGATCAAGCAGTAACTTCACAACTGCAACATGGCCCCGGGCTGAGGCAGTGTGTATGGCTTCCCAGCCTCCATTGATCGTTTTAGCACCCATATAGGCTCCACTTGCAAGCAATAATTTGACAACTTCATCGCGACCCCAAAATGATGCTTCAAATAGTGGAGTACTGCCATCATTGTTTCTTGCGTTGACCGATGTTCCATTGTCTAGTAATATTTTTACAATTCCCGTGTGACCTTGTGCTGCAGCAGTATGAATAGCGAGCCACCCATCTTTTTTTGTTTTTGTGTTAACGTTCGCTCCTCTTTGAATCAAAATATTGATTACTGGTTCATGTCCCCAGTATGCTGCTTCAAATAGTGGAGTTCTATCATCAAAATTCCTTACTTCTACATTAGAACCATTATCTAAGAGTATCTTCAGGACCTCCGCATGTCCTCTTTGAGCAGCTGCATGCAAAGCCACCCAACCGTCAGCTTTCGTTTTAACATTTACATTGGCTCCTTTCTTAATAAGTTCTTTAACCATTTCCACACGCCCCCAGTACGATGCTTCAAACAATGGCGTTCTATCGTCATTGTTTTTAACATCAACCGGTACTCCTTTTTCCAACAATAATTTAACAATACCATTGTGACCTTGTGATGCAGCTGTGTGAATAGCATACCAACCGTCTCTCTTTGTTTTTATATTTATGTTGGCACCTCTTTCAATTAACATTTTAACAACCGTTTCATGTCCATAGTACGATGCTTCGAACAGTGGCGTTCTATCATCGAAATTTCTTACATTTACGTCGGTACCATTATCTAAGAGTATCTTCGAGATCTCTGTATGCCCTCTTTGAGCTACTGCATGCAAAGGCACCCAACCATCGCCTTTCGTTCTGGCATTTACATTGGCTCCTTTCTTAATAAGTTCTTTAACTATTTCCACACGCCCCCAGTACGATGCTTCAAACAATGGCGTTCTATCGTCATTGTTTTTAACATCAACCGGTACACCTTTTTCCAACAATAATTTAACAATACCATTGTGACCTTGTGATGCAGCTGTATGAATAGCGTACCAACCGTCTCTCTTTGTTTTTATATTTACGTTGGCACCTCTTTCAATTAATATTTTGACAACCTTTTCATGTCCATAGTACGATGCTTCGAAGAGTGGCGTTCTATCATCGAAATTTCTTACATCCACGCTTGTACCGTTATCCAGGAGTATCTTCAAGATCTCTGTATGTCCTCTTTGAGCCCCTGCATGCAAAGCCACCCAACCGTCAGCTTTCGTTTTGACATTTACATTGGCTCCTTTCTTAATAAGTTCTTTAACTATTTCCAATTTTCCCCAATAAGTTGCCTCGAACAATGCAGTTCGACCGTCAACATTTTTTACATCTACGTCAATGCCTTTGTCCAAAAACAGCTTAATAATTTCTAAATGACCCTGTTGTGCTGCAGCATGTAAAGGTACCCAACCATCCTTCTTTGTTCTTGAGTTTACTTCAGCACCTTTCTGAAGTAGAGCTTTCACTACTGCAATGCGTCCCCAGTATGCGGCTTCAAATAAGGGAGTTCGGTTATCATGATTTTTGGCATTTACGTCAGCACCTAAATTTAGTAACATGTTTACAATGGATGTGTGCCCTTGAGCAGAAGCAGCGTGTATAACTTCCCAACCGTCAGCCTTTGTCTTGGAGTGTAGATCGGCATTATTATAAAGTAATAACTTAACGACAGGTTCTCTTCCCCAATGAGAAGCTTCAAACAACGGAGTTCTGTCGTCATTATTTTTAGAGTCTACTGCTACTCCTTGATCCAGCAATATTTTAACAATTCCCTTATGACCTTGTGCAGCAGCTGTATGAATGGGCAACCATCCGTCTTTTTTTGTTTTTCTATTTACGTTTGCTCCTCTTTCAATCAAAATTCTGACTACAGTCTCATGTCCCCAGTACGATGCTTCAAACAGAGACGTTCTGTCATCGAAATTCCCTACATTTACGTCAGTACCTTTATCGATGAGCATAACCACAACTTCTGCATGCCCTCTTTGAGCTGCTGCATGCAAAGGCACCCAACCATCACCCTTTGTTTTGGAATTTACGTTAGCTCCATTTTTAATAAGATATTTAATAACATCTAATCGCCCCCAGTAGGACGCTTCATATAAAGGAGTTCTGTCGTCATTGTTCTTTGGATCCACATCTGATCCCTTGTCCAGTAGCATGCCCACGATTTTCAAATGTCCTCGACCTGCTGCAGTATGTAAAGGCCACCAACCGTCATTTGTTCTTAAACTTACGCTGGCTCCTTTGTCTAATAAGAGTTTAACAATATCATCTTGACCCCAGTATGAGGCTTCGAACAATGGAGTGTTGTTGTTGAGGCTAACGGTGTTAACATCGGCACCGGCATCCAACAACTTGCCAACAACAGAATAATGACCACGTGCTGCAGCAGTATGCAACGGGAACCAACCAGCTGATTTCGTCTTAAGGTTGAAATCGGCTCCTCGTTCAAGAAGAACATCGACAACACTACCTTGACCAGAATATGATGCTTCGAATAATGGTGTTTTGCCATCGATGTTGGTCACATTTATGTCTGCTCCTTTGTCAAGTAACATGTTTACAATTGTTACATGTCCCCTGCCAGCTGCAGCGTGTAAAGGGGCCCAGCCTTCTGATTTGGTTTTGGCGTTGACGTCAGCTCCTTTTTCCAAAAGCATTTTTACGATCTCCACGTAACCCCAATAACATGCTTCGAAAAGTGCAGTCTTGTCATCATTGTCTTTTACGTCAACATCCTCACCATGATCGAGGATTATATGTAGTATTTTTATGTGACCTCTCTCTGCTGCCACATGCAATGGTACCTTTTTGTCTGTCCTCGATCTTAAACTTATATTTGCACCTCTTTCGAGAAGTAATCTCACGACGTCATCTCGCCCCCAGTAGGTCGCTTCGAACAAAGGTGTTTTATCATCGTAGCTATTAATATTTACTTCCATTCCAATATCTAATAGGTATTTTACAATTAATGATTTTCCAGCAGCTGCTGCTAAATGTAGAGCCGTCCAACCAGCTTCCTTTGTTTTTGAATACAGGAATGCTCCTTTGTTCACAAGTTCTGTTACTACTGGTAAATGTCCAGCGGCCGCTGCTAAATGCAATGGCGTTCTGTGATCATGATCAATATAATCAACAGTTACTCCGCACTTTAACAGATATTTGAGAGCAACTAAATGACCATTTGAAGCTGCTGCATGAAGTGCTGTTTCTCCCTTTTTTGTTTCAATACTACAATTTGCCCCTTTATCGATTAAATACTTAGTAACGACTTCATGTCCGGCTTCAGAACTTAAGTAAAGAGGAGTTTTCTTTTCAGAGTCTTCGGCATCTATATTAGCACCCTTTTCCAATAAAAGGTAGACGGAATTCAGTTTTCCTAGCTTTGCAGCTTCATGTAAAGGAGTGTTATTAGAGATTGTTCCGGCGTCTATTTTAGCTCCATGTTTAATCAATAAATTAGTAATAACTGTATCCCCCTTTTCCGTCGCAATATGTAAAGCAGTATAACCTTCTTTGCTTTTTGCATTTACGTCGATATTGAGATTCAATAAAAACCGAACTGCTTCCGGCCTTCCTTCCTTAACCGCGTTGAACAGAAGTGTTTCCCCATTGAGGTTAGTGGCGTCTTTGTTTGCGCCTATGTTAAGCATGAGTCGTGACAGTTTTTCATCTCCTTTATGAATAGTAAGCGCCAATAAACTGGACTTGACGTTTTCGTTAATTGAAGGTTTCCCTCCATATCCGAGTATAAGATTCGCAATTCGGGAAACAGCCATAAGTTTTTCCAGATCGCTGTAATGGAATGTTTCGTTCTTATCTCTGTTAAGGATCATTGATGAAAATATCAAAGTAAGTTCCTGACTGTCAATAGTTGGAGATGTAAAATTGTCTTTCAGCAGATTTTCCACTACACCAAAGATAACCACTTGTTCAGCAATATGCAAGGGGCTCATTCCATAGAGGTTTTTCTTTTCTACAATACTTCCAGATTCAACAAGCAAAGTGGCTATTTGTAAGTTTCCATTTTTTGCTGCCGAATGCAGAGGTACCTCACCCAAAAATGTCTCTGAATTTACATTTCCTCCATTTTTAAGAAGTGTTTGAACAGTAGTCAGATCATTACTTTCGACAGCACGATGTAGAGGAGTGAACCCTTCTGAGTCAATAGAATTAATTTCCGCACCTTTGTCTAGGAGAGATGTTACCGTTTTGGGCATTTTCAATGCAGCGACAATATGGAGAAGAGTTTCATTTCTGTCATTCATCAATTTCACCATTCCACTTTCAACATCCTCCAGGGCCCCATTGAGAACTAACTCTTTTACTATATCTCGACTATTACTTTTCCATGCTGCATGTAATGCTTCTTCCAAATTGAAATCTTTTCCAGTTTTTAGAAGCCATGAAAATACATCTGAATCTCCTCTATTGCAAGCTTCGATTACTAGTTGTGTCTTGTTTGCCATCAGTAGTATATCCTTCACTATAGGCTCAGGAATGCTAACTAATCCTTTTCTTCTCCAATTTACAACAGAATCGATAACTTGGTACATTCTCTCCATAGGGAAGTTGAATTTAGATCTTACCCATTCGCTTACAATCGGTCCTTTATTTGTTTTCATGGTAGAAGCTAGTTCCAAAAGCTGGTTTGTATGTATTGTGTCATTTTCACTGAGGGAAGAAAGTATCTGTATAAATGTGTATTCTTCTATTTGCAAATTGGACAGAAATTGACTGACATCTGTTGTGACATATGGCATTAACCTTTCAGTTCTTGGAACAATTTTTTTTACCTGTACAGATAAGATATTTGACAAAAATTGTTCGTGCACCGTAAAGCTATTTAAGAAATTTTGTGGATCTTCAGATGTGTAGATTGTCCACCCATCTTCAACCTGAAACAATAATTCATCTTAGGATAAACATTTTCAGAAGTATCTCATTTAGCTATAATGTGAATACAATTTAATTTATTGTTTAATATAAATACATTATATTATACCATTGGCTTGCGCAGCTCTTTTTATTAGTGAGTGTTCCCCCCATTAAGTAAACACACTAAAAATGCATAGCTAAGTTTAATTTATTCCAGGACGACTTTTCTCTTTTTATTCTTTACTATTTTAGTTTTTATTGTCATATTAGTTTTATTTTTTCAGTTTTTAGTTTTATTCTATTCAGTTTAGTTTCTTTAAGATTTTAGTGGTACATTTCAATTTAGTCAGGGGCCACAGGGGGTGCCTGTATACCTCTGGTACCCCCTCCTTACGCCTATGATATATATATATATATATATATATATATATATATATATATATATATATATATATATATATATATATATCTGTACCATATTGGAAAAACTAGATAAGTTCATTTTTGTCCACAATAAGTTAAATATCTTGAGGAACCCATATTGGAGTCCTACTCATCATGTATAAGTATGTGAGTTGTAATATCAATGGTATCCTTTTATACCATTGACATTACAACTTGCCTAATTTTACAAGATGTGTAGGACACTAACATGGGTTCCCCAAAATATTTTTTTATTTTGGACAAAGATGAACTTATCTAGTTTTTCCCAAATGGTACATGTATATCCTTAAATCTTTTGATAAGATTTTTGATATAATGTTTAAACCTGAGGATTGAATTTAAATTGTAAATAATGTCTTTCTTTTTTTTTTTGTACAATATGAATAAATTATAAATTATTTATATCCAAATCAGACATTAGTGATAGACAAATTAATTTAGTTATTGTTCCTATGGTAAGAAAAAACATTAAATAAAAAAGTGAATTGGAACAGTTTTTAATATTGAAATGATTTCACTTTAGTTTTACTTGTATAGCGTAACCGGAATGTGCCCTATTCATTTTCAATTACTTATTAATATTTTTAAAAATAAGGATCGTGTGTTTTATTTAAGTTGTATTAAGTTATGCTTAAATGAAGAGACTCTGTGGTTAAGATTCGTTGTGAAGAAAACATAACTAAAGATTAACATCGTGGATTTTAAGACATTGTAACTCCATGGAGTTAACATGGAGATTAACATGAAAAAGGTTCTAAAAGTGTTTTAAATAGGTCTTTGACGGTTTTTCTTTAATGTAATTCCCTTGTTAATTTAATTGTTTTTACACAAACACTGTATAATGTAGATCTTTGTCATAATCAAATCCCAACCAATTTTTTTTTTTTTTTTTAACTTTCGATGAATAATGTTGAGTAAGCTTGTGAGAATGTATTGCTATTTGTGTTTTCCTGTAAAAATAATTTAACTGAAATAACTGAATATAAATATCTTATTATAAATTTTAAGATATGTATAGTTCAATTAACAATTATCACAATTTAGTTGGATTAGTGAACTATACTGACCGCTGTTGAAGCCTGGAGGAGTAGAGGCGCAATGATGGACATCCAAAAAAACATCTTGACCCCAGGCTAGGAGATGTTTGAGTAATTGTCCTCAAATATGATTTCTCACTAAAAAAAAATAAGAAAAAATTCAAATGAGAAGGTTTTTTTAATGTAAGCTTTTTTATGTCTGTAATTTTTCGTAGTGAGCTGTAATAATTAAAATTTTCCAGTATCACTTCTAATTAAAAAAATCATAATACATTGTATGGTATGCCAAGGTATCAAAATTTCTTTAATTGGTTTCTGGAACATTTAAGAGTAATTTTATTAACTTTTTATCTCTTATTACCATTATTTTGCTTGAGGTATGCATGAAGGTATAGAAGAGTAAATACAATTAGTATTTATGAATTAATTGCCACTTCAACTGGAAATATTTTTATTTGAAAACTAGTTTTGAATGTTATATACCCACCATCAGTTCTAAAAACATACAAAAAATTCTAAAATATCAGTAACTTTTTGTATAGATTTAAATGAAAATAACCATAAGTTCAACAAAGACTCGGGAGTGAATCTAATAATTAAAAAAATAGTCTAAAATTAAATATTTATGAATCATAAGAAGTAATATAATCATTCAAAACCAATCCAGATTTTTGTTTAAATGTCCAGATAAATATTTTTCAATAGTTTCATATTAAATTTATTTCCAGTAGGAACAGAAAGTACCAACCAGTCATAGGGAAAACCTAAATGACCCATTTCTACCTGACCCTATCATCTTTGCACATTTAGTCCACTCTAGGATCTGATATCTTTTAAAAGTCCTTCTCGTTTTGCCTTCTTGTCTTACATTTATAAATATTTAAGAACTGATGTTGAATGTTTAACATTCAAAACTGGTTTTCAAATAAAAATAATTCCGATAGAAGTGGCAATTAATTCATCCATCCTAACATTGTTTTATATGATTGAGAGCTTTATTGGTATTTTTTTACCTTAATATCTATAATTTTTATTAATCTTTCATAATTTTTCTGAAGTATTTTTTTTTTCATATTCTCTTATCTTTTATCATGCATATCTGTTGCCCTAATAATGGCCGTCACTGTTATGGGCAAAACCATAAAAATAAAAGTTTATTGAATTAATGATTCTTATAATCTCATTCACTCATCCCTCTTAAATTTTTCATGTTTAATGTATATTTAAAAATTCGCTATTACTATTAAAATTAAGAGAATTATTACAGTATTATTGAAGGGAATTAGATAATAACATATACCTAACAGCTGCTATATATCTTGAAATGTAGGATGGTATACATGATCGGAAGTGTTGTATTTTAAGAGAATTACTTTTTCTCGGAATATTTAAGAAGTATAATCAACACTGTTTTATACTTTTTTTTTTTTTGAGCAGGGCACAAATTATATTATATTTCAATATTTTACTAGTAATTAATTGGGTGAGGGAATGATTTATGCTTCTCTTCCCATCCGAGGCCAAAACTCATTGTAACACCTTGGTTCAAAATTGTCATTCAATGATTCATTTTATTCAGTTAAACATTGCCAAAAATACAGTTATCTAATTAATTTATAATCAAATTCTTAAGCCTTAGTAAAGTTTATATTAAATTAAATGCAGCATGAAGATAAATGAAGGTATATTCTATTGAATATCTATTATCTTCGAGGTTAATAGACATGTAGTGGTAGCTATTGTACATAACAAATATTAGTTTTATACTAATCATTCTTGACAGACATTTCAGGAAATTTTCATTCCTTTTTTTCTGAGCCATATGAACAAAATTGGGACCATCTAATCCATAATTAGACAGATACTGGAACAAACCAGACCATTCGAAAGAATATCAATGGCCGCCTTCAAGATAAAGGAAGATCATCATAATCCGATGGAGCTGTGGTCCTTGCAAAACCCTGGCCTCTACAATCCTCTTCCGTTGTGATCTGTCCAGATTCTCATTCTCTCACATCCAGAATCTGAAGATCAACCTCCACATATTTGAGCCAACAAAGTTGAGGCTCGCCTCTTGTTCTTTTTCCTCCTGGGTGTCCTTTCAACACCATCTTAGGGAGCCTACGAGCATTCAATATTTGTATATGCCCTAGCAATCTTATTGGACCCGTCTTTATATTTGCTACAATATCTAAGATTGTATAGGGTCTTAACTCTTCATTCCCCAAAGATCTAGCCCATCTTTAGTGGGGCCATATATTTTTCGGAGGATTTTCTTTTCCCACATGTTTAGTAATCTTACCACAAGTAATTTCGAGGTCCATTTCTCGTTCCTGTACATAACATCAGGTTGTAGGGTCGGTTGACAAACTCTTATTTTGAGACTGCTGGATATATCTCTATTTAAAAAAAAAATATCAAAGAACAAAGTAGCACTTATTTCCTGTTATTATTCTTGCTTTAATTTCTTCTTTGATACTATTATCCTCAGTGATAATAGTACCCAGTTACATGAACTTTGAACCCTCTTGAAGCAGTATCCAGCCCCCTCAATGTACCGATTTCTGCTTTTCTCTTGGTTGGCACCACATACATATTTAGTCTTATATTTATTTATTGTGAATCCTACATTATTTGCTGCTTCTTCACATTCATTGAAAGCTCCTAGGAGCGTATTGTCATAGAAAAATACTTGACAGAAATAGATATAATTATTCTATTTAGTTATGTTAAGTGAAAATAAGGTTTTATTGTTATAATTTTATTTTTTTAATAACTTATGACATTTATTATGAATCAAGACCATGCACTGAATATTTCTCTTTGAACTAATTGCTAGTAAAATGTCAGTTATATTTTCTATTGATTCTCCTCATTACTATTAAAATTTATAATTTTTTTAAAAAGGAAGTTTGAGCCTTGTTAAGAACCAACACATTATAAGAATAAGTGTTCATTTGTAATTATAGATGGTTTCCATGGTAACTGTAGTGTTATAGACTCATAGCAGTTGTAACTATAGTAATGCTAAGGTAGGTTATGTTATCTTATCATGTGATTAATAAAGTGTTCCTATGGTGTTATGGAAAGTTTTGTTTGGAATTATTTTTGTTAATACTATAGTAACCTAAAGAGGATGAATTCCCATAAACTGTCTCCATCTGTAGGTGGCATTTACATTTATATGGAATAATACAGTTGTTTATTCTTATAATATTCTTAGCCGTCAAGGAAAATAGTAAAAACTGGAGAACTCATTTGGCCTTAAAACCTCAGGTACTTGATATGAGTTTTGCTCAAGGTCTTCCGGTTATAATTTAGATTGTTTTCTTCTTATTTGTATTGCTAGTTAAAGGAGGGAGAGTAATGAAGATAATCTTTTGGTCCAAGGTTAGCTCTAGTTGAATTTGTTTCCTTCCAGTAAAAAAATCTACTAAACCATAAACAATACTTTATCCAAGTGAATTGATATCTAAAAAAATAAATATCATATTTTTATCACCTAGAATTTACAGGATCCTGAAAACTACTGTTATCAACCCATAGGACTCTTTGTTTAACTGAAACTATTCATCAGTAAAATGAATCAGATTATTGAATTTTAGAGTATTATGCCATCTCAAAGTCTATAAAGTCAGTGACATCAGATTTATAGACCATGGTATACTTACTGTGTTTTATTTTGCTAAGTTTCAAAATTTACTTTTAAATGAATTGTACATTTTTTTAAATTTAGGTTTTTGAGTTGTATCACTTTAGAAATACCTGTGCGATATGTTTGGTAGCAGTTAGTTTTGTCAATCCAAGTGAACTCCAATTTTATGAATTGGTGAGTAAACTTTGCAGCAAAAATTGCCGCTTGTGATTTGTGTTTATTATGGTACATGTCTTCTTATGACTTCTCGGGGACACTCCTCAGACCTCCGGATTATCTTTGTTTAGATCAAGGATCAAAACTAGTGGTGGTTTAGATATACGAGACCTGTTATTTTGTAACAGGTAGGGGCAGACTGAACGGCGTCCCTGTTACCGATATTCAGAAGTAACAGGGACAAGATACTTGCATACTTACTTCAGTACTAGTAACAACATTCATACCTATTACCTTCGTACTGCGTACTACCCTAGTATTGGTTTGTTTCACGTGAAATGTCCGATTTTATAATATTTGAAATACATAGAGGATTTTGCGAGTCTCTGTTGTTGAAAAAGCTCGATACATGGGTACCTCACGATCTCACTGAGCGACAGCAATTGAAACGTCTTGAGACCTGCGTTTCGTTGCTTGCTAGGCAAAAAACCGACCCTTTCCTTGAAAGAATAATAACTTGCGACGAAAAATGGATTGCTTATGACAATCAGCGTCGGTCAGGGCAGTGGTTAGACATCGACGAAAGCCCAGGACAAATGCCAAAACCAAATTTGCACCCGAAAAAATCGATGGTTACAGTATGGTGGTCCATGGCTGGAATCATACATTATTCCTTTTTGCCTAGAGGTGAGACCATTACCTCTACAACCTACTGCAATGAAATTGGCCAAATGCACGAAAAATTATTGAAAAAACAACCTGGATTGGTAAATCGGAAGGGCCCTACACTCCTACACGACAACGCTAGACCCCACGTTTCAAAACTTACCATGCATAAATTGAAAGAGCTGGGGTGCGAAGTCTCCAACTTGGCGACTTGTCTCCAACAGATTATCACCTTTTCAGGAATTTAGACAACTTCTGCAGAGGAAAAATTTTTTGCAAATGATGCTGAAATCAAAAGTGCGTTTTCAGATTTTGTTTCACTTCAAAGCTCAGAGTTTTTCAAATCCGGGATAAAAAAGTTGTTGTCACGTTGGGAAAAATGTGTAGAAAAAGAAGGTAAATACTTCGAATAAAATTATATTGTTTTCATATTGTATTTTTACTAAAATCCCTATACCTTGAAAACGGACATTTCATGTGAAACAACCCAATATTTCTTACTTGTCATCTCTACCTGTTACCAGATACTAAACCAGTATTTTTACTTATACTCTCGTACGATTTTTGCTAGACATAAATCAAATAAAAAATATGTATGCTGTTATAAAACGTCTAACATCTTAAATAACAATTTGCCAATTATTTACTATCTTGTTGATGATTCATTAATGTTTTTAATTAAAGTTTTATTAACTGTAATCAGCCAAAAAAAAAATTGATCTTCATTTAACTACCAGTATTTTGTGAATAAAATGGTTGAGGATAATATAAAACGTTTTATGGAAAAATTGAATTTTATAGAAACAATAAAATTGAAAAGATTTAAAAAAAAATAACCATAAATATATTATATATATATATATATATATATATATATATATATATATATATATATATATATATATATATATATATATATATATATATATATATATATATATATATATATATATATATATATATATATATATATATATATATATATATATATATATATATATATATATATATATATGGCTATATGTATGTATTATTAAAAATGTAAACTTATTGATTAGAGCTGATATTGAATAGGTAACAGATATGCGAGTAATAGGTATGCTAGTAACAGATATGCGAGTAGGAGGTATGCTAAAATATCAGTGTACCAGGGTAAACGATTGACGAGTATGGAGTGACGCTGACCTTGAGACAAGTAACAGGTATTTTGTAACAGATATTTTTTTGGACCTGTATCGGTCGTCACTGTTACTGAAAAATATTGGTTTAGACTAGGGTTGGGCGATAGCCAATAGTTAGCACTATCGATAGGCCAATACTATCTCTTCCTTTTTTTCCATAGCTATTCAATAAAGAATTTCAACTAATTTCATTAAATTCAATTATCTACTTACTATTTGAAATTCGCAGGATAATAAATTATAAGATTATTTCATAAAGATGAAAGAAAAATATAATTTATTTGAATTTTAAAAAAGTATTTACAATTTACATGGTTGAAATAATAATGAACAAATCCAATCTTCAGAAAAGAAAAATAACGAAATAGTTAATTTCAAGAGTCAAGTGTGCTCCTTGAGCCACATATTTCCCGAAAGAAAAACAAGCATTTATGCTTTCCGATTTAATTTTTGAGAGAATTCTGGGCTCTAGGAATTCCGAATTCAATATCAAAAGAACTCGACACTGAACAGAGACAGATCACCATAATTCCGAGAGTTTCAAAACTTGAGGGTAAAAAAGATCTATCTAAGGAAGTAACTATCGACTATCGCACAACCCTAGTTTAGACCATCCCTAATCAAAACAAGGATACATGGAACACGGTTTTTGAAATATATATATATATATATATATATATATATATATATATATATATATATATATATATATATATATATATATATTATTAGAAATATTAATATTAATTAATGATATTACTTTTTTTTATTTTATCAATGAGTAACATTAAAATAATTGTCAGGAGAGTTGGGTGGACGGTTACACTCTTGGAAACGAGTTAGTCCCGTAAGAAAAAAATAAACTAAATAATAAAAATATAAGTAACAAAGTAAGAAAAGGTACTTACAGTAGGCATGTCAAATACTTCAATATTTAAGATATATTCATTTCCGCTTAGCGAATGGAAATTAAATGAAGCAACGATTTACAAAGGATTTTGTATCCATGTTGTATATATGTGTGTGTTGTATATGTATATACACTTTTTATCTTCTCAAATATTATTATTGAGAAACTCCATGACTAAAATAATTATCTGTGTTCATTTCCCAGAATCCTTCAGATCTCTAGGTCACTGAATTATCAAGAAATCGTTTGTTTTCAGCCGGGAAAACCGAAGAGGCTATCTTTTCCTTGTATCCGAGGAAATATTTCTACAAGCTCGAGTCGCAGAACATCCTTTAGTTATTATTGGGGATGTGTTCATTACTAGGATTATGTTTTCTTTAAGATTATGTTTTTGCTCCAAAAAACGTTGTATTTTCACCTTATACAGGGTGTCCCGAATTTAAATGGCAAAACTTCAGGAACTTATAGGGAACCGAAAAACTAAGACAAAAAGCCCTTTAGAGATTTACTCATTTTTGCTTAGTTTTAGAGAAAACCGCAAAAAAAGAAACAAGACAAGTTTTCATTTTCATACTTATTTATTTACATTTATATTTATGTTATGTTCTTTTTAATGTAAATATTGCTCAAAATGTTGTCCTCTTGCACCAATGCAAGCATTACATCTAGCACTCACTTGATAAATTGCAGCTAAACATTGTTCTAATGATAATTGGTGCACTGCATCTATAATTCGGTCTCTTAATTGCTCTCTTGAGTTGATTGACACCGAATAAACTTTCTGCTTCAAGGTTCCCCATACGAAGAAATCCATGGGTGTCATATAAGGTGATCTGGGTGGCCAAGGTACTACTCCTCCACGGCCAATCCATCGTTGTGGATAATTTATATCCAGCCAAGCTCGAGCAACTCTACTATAATGAGCTGGACATCCATCGAGTTGTAACCACATTTCAATCCGCTGCTGTAAGGGAATGTCATCTAAATAATTAGAAAAGTCGTTCTCCAAAAAATGTGATACCATTCAATCTTCCTGGTAAAAAATATGGTCCCACCAGTAATCCGTTCCAAATTCGAAGCCAAACGTTAATAGCAAATTCATGCTGAAACCTATTCGGTGTGTGGCTGTCATGGACACGGCCGTGTGTTGAAAGTGAATACGTTTGTGTAACGGGATATATTTCCTGAATAAAATATTTTTATTTATGTATTTAGGATAAAATCAAGGAAACTAATAATTATTGTGTTACAATATAACTTTATTAATTATAAGTCTGTGGTACGAAAAGTAAGACACAATGGCAAACATGATACATCGAGATTTCTGGTAAACGTCAAATCAATACAGGCATTACCTAATATTGTTGGAGAAGTTTCAATATATAAAAACTGAACTCGCTGAGCATGAAGTCGGGCAATGAGCGGTTTTGTGAGACATCAATAAAAATATCCGACTATCATAACTGGTGTAGTAAGACAAGGCCCGTAATCGGTTATAATTTTAGCGATGTTTTTGGAATATTTAAGCAGCGATCGTAACATAAAGAGATTAATTTCTGCTAACGCTGTGCCCGGGTGGATATACACACATCCGAGTACGAATTTGAAGATGCCACTTCCGAAAAGTTAATGTTAACTCTATTGCAATCAGTAAAGCTACTGATGTTGCGATATGTGGCGACTCCACCGCCTCTGCGACTTGATGATAATGATACCGCTACCGAAGATGTAGTTGCAATTTGTCTGTTCTTAGCGGTATTAAAATATAATCTCAGATCAAAGTTAGGGATATTCACTGGCATGGAATTTTCCATCCAAGTTTCGCTATTGCCAAATAATTAGATCGGTTGATGATTGTATCAGTAGAGATATCTTCTGAATGCGCGACCAAGCCTTTTGCATTAATGGCGGTAATGCGTATAAAACAATTGGTGATCAAGAGCACTATCACAAAATTTTTGATAGTATTTTTTTTTATTCTAACACCTTATTATATTTACTGTCACTACATTAAACTAATGTTTTATATACAATCGGTAGATTTTGACGACAGCTGACGATTAAAACTTAAACGAACATTGTAGCTTCTTCGAGTCAGAATTTATACTAATTGCAAATCTGTAAACGCAGCAAAATAACCTCAAAATTGCGGCGCTTCTCCCTCCACCGTGCGCTATGCACCACTGTTCTTGCTGATCGTAATGAATTATTTGATCCTTTAGCTTTCCAGTGGTATAATTTAATTTTGGATGTAGGGGATAGATTCCAAACTACAACGCCAAACTTTATCCCCAGATTTTGTAATTAGGTTTTTTGGATTGCCCCCATATGGTAGCAAATGTAAAGACGTACTCACGTAAAAAAAAATGCAACTTTGAACGTTGTTACATTAAACATTGAGTTAGAGTCTGTTTTGTTATTTGGTGAATGTGAACAATTAGTTGCATTTGTTCGCGCCAATCGGCGCTTTTGTAAGGGGGGGGGAAGGAGAAAACTTTAATATACCGTATATTGACGCACTCTATGGATCTCTAGGTAACTAGCCCTTATCTGCGTTAACCCCTACTAGAATATTCCTCTTTCTTCTAGCATCTGCGCTCCAGTACGCACCTATTTAAATTGCCCAAGACCTCATGGTCTTCCATCACTTTTTTGACCAAGACAAAATAGTCTTCCAGGACCCTATTCTTCTTTTAAAAGTGATTTTATTTCCTTTGCCAGTCAGTAAAAATTTAGTTCTTCCCTTAATGAGTGGTGATTTAAGAGGAGGAGAGCCTGAACAAATTTTGCAGCTTGGGAGAAGCATTCGCCTGCCCGTAAGGATTTCGGAGGCCTCCGAACAGACCGTCGGCGGCAATAACAAGGTGAGAAGTTTTTTATGTAACATTTGTTTAGGTTATCTTCTCTGTAATATCTCCCCAAAGGTGCGAAACCTCGTTTTGATATTTTCCCATACAGTCCATTTTCTCGAGGCCGAAGCGAGTTTTTCCCATCGGAAATTATCATTCTTTTCGTCAACAGCATTCATATTTATAATTAAAATAGTTTTCGATTTATGTTTATGTTTAGTAAAATAAAAAAACCAAGAATATTAATATAAAATTGACAAAAACAATTAAATTTGAATTGAACATTGTAAGTTACATTTGCAATTTTGTTCCTTACTTCTAATAATTTTGTCATTGTATTTAAGGTTTCCTTGTTTGTTTTGTTTCGTAAGGTCAATGGTCCTTGAAAACTAAATAAAGTTTATGTTAATAGATGGTTTCTAAGATGTTAATTTAATAACGATATTTTTATTAACATTTTAAAAAATATTTGTGTTTTTATTATTTATGTTTCATCAACAGATCTGGTGATGAAGTGAACCAAACTGGCGGATTTACAGAATCATTTTGCTGAAAAGTGTTTTTTTTTTCAATGTTTTTCGACTCAAAAAACATTTTTTTAAAACAAAATTAAAATATAAAAGGGTTAAATTGAAGAAGATTTCGAGAGAAGCGTTTTTGAGACGAAAATCATCCTTGTTCAAAGTGGTCCCTACTTGGGGTGCTACTTTGAACAAAAGAAAAATGACTTTCTCCTCCCTCGTATTAAAGATAACGGGATCGTACTTTTGAAGCTGAGTTGTGTAGCTATCATTTGGTCCAAAAGTGTTTAAAATATCCCCAAAAAACGATCACGCTGCAGTGAAAAATGTGCAAAACCTGTTCAAAGCAGCCTCCGGTTAGGGAATGTACTAGAATAATACATAGAATACCACATGCATCGCCCACGATTTATCCTGATCACCAAGTTTAGTTCCAAAGCATGACATATAAAACGTTTTTACAAAGTGTGTTTGCTGCTTTTTAATCCCAACTACACTACCGATGTAATAAAAACAGTCAGCAGAGTTTTTATAACCGCGCTTAGACATAGTTTTGAGCACATGAACAGAAAACATGGAGTAAGGTTAGGTTGATAGTAAACAAAGCATCAGCTGACAACAGAAATACATTATCAACCTTTCAGCAGTGCTACCAACCGCACCTCCTGCTACACCCATTAGAGCTACTTTTTAACCAAAAAAGAAATATGTGAACTTTATAAAAGTTGTTAAATTCTACAAAAATCGCTTAATTTATGAAATTGAATTGTAAAATGTCAAGAAATAGTGGGTGATATAGCTTTTACAGTATCATATTTGGATTCAGAACCCTATAACACTTATAAATAAGGTATTTTCAGTAAAAAAGGTTTTTTTTACTGATTTATCATAGCTGTAATAATAAGTAGACCTTTCATTATTATTTTGTTTGAACACATCCTGTCGATTTTTATCTGAACTCTCAGCTCGAGGTTGCACAAGGTTAGATTGAAGGCGGAAAATGGACATCAACTGTGGAATATTGCATATGTACTAAATGCTTCCAAATTTTTTTATTGTCCACATTTCCGTTATCCTGCTAAGCTTCGTAAATTGAAATTAAGTTGTTGAAAAACAATAGAATTTCATTGTTTTCATTAATTTATGGAAGTTAAAACATTTATATTGATGCTAAAGGGTGGTACACACATACAGGTTTTCGCAAAAACTGTCAGTTATTGTCTATTTACATTATATTTTTAACCTGATAGGTTACCTGTAGTTGTGTACCCGCCTTAAAATAACCTTATTTGAACTTTTAAGCTATCAGTTAACAAATATCTTTTGTAGTTTATCCAATTCATTTACCATAATATATATTGATATATTTTAAATATTAAATTGAAATTTCGAACGATTCCAAGAAAAATTACATGGACATCCTAATACACTTATAAACAATATGGCCACGACACATATTCCCGACAACACACAGATAATACTAAAAAGAAGCTGGATGAGAGAGCTCCTCGACTATAAAATAAAAATAAATTTACATCCTTACAACAAATTCACTGCTTGTCAAATTTTAATTGACTGGTGTGAAGTAAAAAAAAAAAAATTAAAATTTCTTAAATTAAAAATTACTTAGTAATATTTTATAAACTGCTGTATTTTATTTAGTTATTGGGTTGTTTTACATGAAATGTCCGTTTTCAAGGTATAGGGATTTTAGTAAAAATACAATATGAAAACAATATAATTTTATTCAAGTATTTACCTTCTTTTTCTACACATTTTTCTCAACGTGACAACTTTTTTTATCCCGGATTTGAAAAACTCTGAGCTTTGAAGTGAAACAAAATCTGAAAACGCACTTTTGATTTCAGCATCATTTGCAAAAAATTTTCCTCTGCAGAAGTTGTCTAAATTCCTGAAAAGGTGATAATCTGTTAGAGACAAGTCGGGAGAATATGGTGGGTGCGGAAGAACTTCGTACCCCAGCTCTTTCAATTTATGCATGGTAAGTTTTCAAACGTGGGGTCTAGCGTTGTCGTGTAGGAGTATAGGGCAGGTAATGGTCTCACCTCTAGGCAAAAAGGAATAATTTATGATTCGAGCCATGGACCACCATACTGTAACCATCAATTTTTTCGGGTGCAAATTTGGTTTTGGCATTTGTCCTGGGCTTTCGTCGATGTCTAACCACTGCCAACGCCTTACAGATGTTTCTAGCAGCCTCAGCTGCCGAACGACCTAGTTTAAACTCATAAAAAAATATTACACGAAAATCGCGTGTTTCCATGTTCATATTTGAAGGTATACTAAACAGTGTGTAATTGATTGGGAAGCTAATGTTTATAAAAAAAAAAGTAGAGGATTAGTAACTGCTTGATTATGATATGTGATCTTTGGAAGTAAACAACAGAGACTCGCAAAATCCTCTATGTATTTCAAATATTATAAAATCGGACATTTCATGTGAAACAACCCAATAATATTGGTATCCGAATAAGTTTTATTTGCCCTGGTTAAAGTAAATTGGGACTTCAACAACTGTAGAATGAAAGTTTAAGATGAGAAATTGAAAAAATAAATTTTTATAAATGGAATTATTTCTCTTCTCAGTGTTTATCAATTCCTCCCAAGTATTTTTGTACGCGGTTTTTCCTTAAAGGAGTACATTGACCTTCTTTCGACTGGACAAGGCAGTTCGTTCCGGTTTCTGTCTAATTATGAATTAGATGGTCCTAGATTTGAACCTTTTTTTTTAATTTTTTTTTTTTTTATAATACTTACATATTTTACTTTTAGTTTTTAAATTTGTCGTCCCTTATTTATAGTTACCTACTACTGCATTTTTTTAAGATCACCAATTTTTGTTCCGATATAACAACAATTAACTAATCCCTTACCGCACAAATCCCTCCATCCCACCCCTAGAAACGTAACCCTCCCCTGATGATCGTCCTATCCACATCTCGGTCAAACCTGACATCGAATTAGACGAATGTTATGACACACTTACAATATAAACAATATTATTTTGTTTAAATAAATTTTTTCATTAAGAGATTATAGTAATGTCTCTTTTACCCAAGTACCTGATTAGTATGCGAAATGAAAACACCATATTTTAAAAATTTTAAAAGTAAATTTCTCCATAAAATCGACACGAATTGGTCGTACCATTCGAAAGCTAGTCAAATTTGCAAGTTTTTGTGATATTTACAGTTATGTGGATCTTTGAAGAAATATAAGAAATGTGACTTTTGTAAATTAGTTGAAGATCAACGTGTTCTTTGGGTCTCAAGTTTGTAAAATTCAATGTTACATGTGCTTTGGTCTTATAGGAAATTCAATACTTAATCAGAAATTGTGGTTCAAATTTCAAAAATATTTGGAAAAAATGGAGATATTACAGCTTTTATGGCAAAAAACATGGTTATATCAAAAAAATCTTTGAATTATCATATATCAGCAACGAATTAAAATAGAAAGATGGGGTCAGCAAAAAAAAAAAAAAAAAAAAAAAAAAAAAAAAAAAAAAAACAACTTGACCGCGTTTTTTGTAAAAGAAAATAAATTACGTATGTGGTAGAAACGGGTGGCACTACTAAAAAAAAAAAAAAAAAAAAAAAAAAATCAAAAAAAAAAAAAAAAAAAAAAAAAAAAAAAAAAAAAAAACGTGTCAAAAAAAAAAAAAAAAAAAAAAAAAAAAAAAAAAAAAAAAAAAAAAAAAAAAAAAAAAAAAAAAAATCAAGCAAAAAAAAAAAAAAAAAAGAATGCGTTTGTACTTCCTTACTATGAAAAACAATATATCATAGATATGCATGTCGATAATCTACTGGTTCTGATAAGGCGACTCGTCAATTTTTGTCCGAGCAACAAAGCAAGACCATGTCAAGAAAGCCCCAACACGATAAAAATGTTAGGAAAATGTTACTTTTTTCATTCAAACCAATATTAGCAAAAGGTGATTTGAAAAACCTCCAGAAGTTCACAAATTGAAACTTTTCAAGTTTTTTAAAAACAAAAAAATGTTTAGCATGTATTATTTTTCCCCCGTTAATGAAGACATGTGTTTTTAATAAAGCATGCCAAGGCTTTTTACACCAAACGATATGTTGGGTTTTTCCAACCAGCGCACAGTAGGCAAAAAATCCATTTCGGCGAGCAAAATTATTTTATTTCAGAAATATATTTTAAATGACGCCCGATTAACGGTAAAAATATTTTTAAAATTTTCATGAAAGTGGAAGAGTTTATAATTAATAACTGAATTTTCGACCTAAAATGCAAGGTGTACGGTTAAATGAGATGGCTGTAAATCATTTATGGCTATGCTATTTCTTCAATATAATATGATACAATGAGATGTTTCTGTATATTAATACAGCAAAGTCATGTACGATCGATTATTTCAAGACTAAGCGCATTTTTTGAAGATTTCTTAAAAATAAGTCTTCAAAAACTAAAAGTAAACTTTTTGGAAAAATAGCCAGCATTTAAAAAAGGAAGATGGAAGACGAGGTTGAAATTTATATCACGCCGATGTGCATTATTTTGTGTTAATTAAATCCCAAAAATCATATCCGTTTCGATCCGTGTGTCATTGTTATCTCCCCCCAACCGAAACCGTTCCTTTTTGTATTTTATAACTTCAGAAAATGATGTATACTCTTGATGATGTTTGTCATAATGTACAACGCTTTGAAGGCAAAAAAAAAAAAAAACATTTCGACGGCCGAAATTATTTTACTGCCGAAACATGTTCTAAATTAAGTGCAACGGGGGAAATATTTAAAAAATTGAAACTGGAACTAGCTAATATTTAAAAAAACTTTTGATTTTTTTAAATACTTCCAAAAAGAAATAAAAATAAAATAAACAACATAATAAGTCTTCAAGAATGCGCTTAATTTTGAAATGATCGGTTTTACATGACTTTGCTGTATTAATATACATAAATACCTCATTTGTATCATATTATATTGAAAGAAATAGAGGCTTTACAGCCATCTCATTTAACCGTACACCTTGGATTTTAGGTCGAAATTTCAGTTCATATGTACTCTTCCACTTTCATGAACATTTTAAAAATATTTTCCCCATTAATCGGACGTCATTTAAAACATATTTCTGCAATAAAATAATTTTGGCCGCCGAAATGGGTTTTTGCCTACTGTGCAACGGTGGTATTTTACCATACCGCGAAAAGCAATCCAGAAGAACAATTTTTAAAAAAATATTTCTACTAAGTATCCGCTGATGATAAGCCGAATAAATAATATTAGGTTGTTTATAAGAATTTTTTATATTAATATTATTAGGTTGTTGCGGTTCGTATAATCAGTGTGCGATAACAAAGGAAGCATTCAATAGAGAGGCTGTGCCAATTGGGGAAAAACGCCACTAGACCTGGACATACGACGTTCTTCGGCTCAACGGATTTTCTCGCTCTCTTTTTCAGTGGTTTAGACCCGGTGAGCAGATGAGGTTTTTACACACAACATGTGTTTCCCTACACAGAATAAGAAAATGCAAAAATAGTGACCTTATTCAAAATATGGACTAGTGGGGTTTTTAAAATCACCGATTCATATAGCTTCTAAACAGTTATTACTAGCAACAAATTTCAGTTAACAGAGGATGTTCTTCACTAAATTTCTAATCAGGAAACTGTCGCCAAATTTACGATCCGAGCAACACTAAGCTAGATTGTGTCAGAATGTTACATTCTTGAGTGTGAAAAAAGTTACAAAAAACTATCGATCTCCTGCCAAAAGACACACACACACACACACACATATATATATATTTATTTATTTATTTATCGCGATACAGGCCAACGGTGGACCACGCGTATATCATTTTCAGGTTTTCTTCCTTTCTGCCCAAATTCTTTTCATTTTTTCGCCCATTTCCCTCTTTCTTTCCTCCGTCCATTTCTTACTTTCATGCTTCTTCTTCTCCGCTACAAGAACCTTTATATTTTTAACCATTTTTCCGAATTTATCCTTATCTTTGTAGTCTCCCTCCGTGATACCCAATTTATAATCTATTGCTATTCATTCTTTTCATGTGTCCAAAAAAATTTAATCTCCTTTAATGATTCTAAGTTTTCCAATTGTTCGTAAAGGTCATCGTTCTTTTTTAATCGATATTCTTCCCCCCACTTGTCTCAGGCCGTATATCATTCTCAATATCTTTCTTTCCGTCCTTAACAAGGTTTCCATATTGGTAAATCCCATAGTCTCTACCCCGTAGAGGATATTTAAATTGATTCACCAACTTGATTTTACCATATTTAGTCTCGATTTTTCCATTTTTTTCCTTGTCATTCGTCATTATTTCGGTTTTATCGAATGATATTTTTAACCCGGCTCTTTCTGCTATTTCTTTCAGTTCATTTATCTTATTTGCTGCCTCTTCTTCACTTTCCGCCAAAAGTGCCAGATCATCCGCGAAAGCCAAACACCTTATTTTCACACCTTCTTTCTTACCTCCTATCCTTACACCAGATTTATTGGTTTCCCAAAACGTCTTCATAATTTTTTATAAAACAATATTGAATAAAATAGGTGATAAGATATCCCCCATATATATATATATATATATATATATATATATATATAAAATATATATATATATATATATATATATATATATATATATATATATAATATTATAGTTTGAAAAAACTTGAAAAACCCGCTTTTATAGCAAACCTATCAAAAAAGCTAAATGTGGTGAACAATTTGCAGCGGTCAGATCTTTTAATTTTTTGAGTTTAAGATTTAAAGCTAAATTCCCTATATTATTCGTGATTTCTTTGCTTTTTTAACAGAGTTTATTCAAAATTAACCAACAATTTTTGTGTCTTATATATTTCAGAGTTGGAATGAGCAATTTTTTAATTTAAAAATCCAATCTTGCACAAAATGTAATGATCTACAAATTTTAATATATAACATTTCTGCGTTACAGACTTTTAAACATGACCAAAACTAACTTCTTAAAGTCGGTAAATTTCTTCAATTTTTGGCAATCCATAGTGGTTAAAAGCCTAAATCAAATTCAGCTCAAGTGATTTCTTTAGATGCACAATTAAATAAACTTTAATTTCGTAAATAAATTATGTTTAGATAAAAAGCATTTTTCTGTATGTTTTTTTCCAAAATCTGAAAAAAGTTCAAGAAGTTTGGATTTTTTTGCCCCCTAAATATGTACCCCTTATCAAATTTCGTTCCATTTTTGATATATTATTCTCAGGACCCATCTGGACCATATAAAAACGTAAAACCTATTACTTCACCTTTTGCAAGGCAGACCCCTCATGTTAGGGGTAATTTAACAAGACAAAGTGAAAAAATAAGAACAAATTTGTGCAATTGTTGTATTGTCATTGGTACTTGAAACGTGAGTAAATTTTCAAGTTGATCAGATTGCTGGAAATTGGAGAAAATTGCGACGTAAGATTCCGTTACATACAGGTCAAGTTAATAAAAGCGTATGAAAAATGTATTTACGTAGCTACGACTACTGTTTAAAATTTACTTACTTAAATAAAGGTCCTAATAACATAAAAAAATTTTATTAGAAAAGCTAAGTATATGCTAGTAATTAATCAGTAACAAATAATTCCCCGATATAATAGAAGACTCGGAATTAATTTGGGGAATCTAATTAAAATCAGTGTGAAATTTTAGATTTTGTTCTCTCTATGAATTGTAACACCTTCGCTTATGAGATCAGCTGTGCTTTAATACTTCACTAAAGCATTGGATTTATTTTGTATCCACTAATTAAATTCTATTACAATTAGGATTAATGAATTATTACACACACACACATATATATAAGTAAATATATATTATATATTTCCTTAGAATAGGATTAGATTCAACAAATAAAAAATCTTTAAAAAATCACCACTAAGCTGTTCCTTATTTTACATCCCTTCCTATCAAGTATCGTTGTTGAACAGATGAGCTACTGAGAGTTTGGTAGGAAACTAAACTGGAATCCTCAGACAAGAATGGAGAAGAAACTGCGCAATTCTGAATACTCAGATGTTTCCTCAAATGCTGGAGCAACTAGAAAGTGGGGAGATTGGAGAGGTGGTGCCATTTCCTCAATAATAATTCGAAACTCTATTTTTGATTTATTTGTATTTTGACAATTGTTTGTGACTAAAAGAAATTAAATAATATGGCAAATCAACTAGTGAACAATATGTATTTTGGTTTGTTTACTTTTAAAAATTTCAATCCGTTTCACGCCGCGGGTTATCATATAGGTGCAGCACAGCTCATTACGTAAATTATTTTTTTCTTTAAAACGTTCGTCACTTGTTTTTAAAGCAACTACCCATTGGTAGCACTTAAAAAGGTTCTATATAATGAAGTACTATATTAGAAGGTACCGAGGCCATCTTCTTTTCATGCTCCGAGAGAATTATCTGGAATGGAATGAGAAGCAAGTTGTGATACTATTGGATTTGAATGATTGTGGAGTTTGATATTAAAGGATTGATCTCTGGTTTGAGATAAGTCAGAAACGTAAGGTATATTAAGATCTGTGTGGATTAGTTTGTTTGTGAAGAAGTAAGGAGTATTTAGGATTTTTCTAAAGATTTTGGATTGTAAGGATTGGATACGAGATAAATTGGATGGTTTAGTGGAGCCCCAAAGCTCAACTCCGTATGTCCAAATTGGTCTAATTATTATTACGTAAATGACTCTTTTGTAATTAATTGCAAGGTTTGAACGTTTGTCAAGTAAATGTTGAAATAGTCGAAAACGACGGGCAGTTTCTTGTCGTTATAGTCTTGTATGTCGATTTCAAGTAAGAAACGTAAAGTAAGAATTTGACTAATTCAATGTTGTGCAAGGGAATAGCAAAACTGCCATTGTAATATGATAATAGAAACTATTGTAAAAACAAAAGTGAAGGCAAATGATCAATTTATGTGTGCAAAATTCATATATTGAAAATTTTGAGTTTAATGAAACGCCCGCAAAGATTTTAAGGCCTACTGGAAACATTTTAATAGGAAGACTTTTGTAATTCGTAACATTACCGACGTATTTAATCGGCTGGTAATATGCTTCGATCTATGTATAGGTTTGTTCTATGTATAGGTTAATCTATGTATGGGTTAGTTATCTATTGATAACTAACCTCAGAAAAATGCCAACATAAAAAAACGACATCATTCGACCCCGATGTTTATGAGATTACACTTGGATCATCTTATACATCATTACATGTTACATCACATCTAGATTCATATTACGGAGCTATAATAAAGTTTTTTTGGGGGGATTCAGGTAAAACTCAAATTTATTCAATATTATAATTTGAAATTATTGTTCGAAATTTACGTGATTATGGAATAACAACTTAACAGAAATTATATAAAAAAATATTACATAGTTATGCATAATTGTTATTGTTGATATTTTATTGTTTTATGTGTAGATATTATGCAAAATATGTATACATACAATATTTTAATATTTTTGTACTGTAGGTTTTTATACTATTTATTAAATAAATTTTATTAATTTTATGTCATTATTTAATTGTTCAGTATGTAGTTCAACAAATTTAGTTTATCACTAGAATAATATTATCAGTTAGTTGTCAATATTTGATGAGCAAAATGTTTGAATATTTCAAAATATTTTTTTAAAAATTCCTTCCTAAATTAGAAGATATCAATATAAAATACGATTAAAACATGAAAAATTCATTTAGTTTTCTCTCTTAAATATTTTCTTAGTATATTTAATTATGAAATAACATTGTTGCTTCGTTGTGTTGAATTTTAATATTGTATAACTGCTTCTACTTTATTTATATTATTATTTTTTTGTTTGTTTTGTTCATTATATTAACTTTCGACACATTTATTATGTATATGTCAAATAATCACCAAAAAAAAATTTAAAAATTACTCGTAAATTGTATACTTTTAAGTATGTTGTGTTCAGAAATAAATAAAATCCCTTCCAACAGGGTTACTGCTGGAAGAAAAACACTAAAAAAACTATCAGTTAGTTTTATATTAAAGATATAATGTTAGTAGATTATAACATTAGTAACAATGTATGATTTATTTTATTTTTACATTATTGTACTGTTTGTTATCTAATAAGAAATACAGGGTGTTCGGAAGATCGTTGGCCAAAAAGATATCCCGGGTAGGGAGGTTCATTTGGAACCTATTTAAGGCCACTTACCTATATACAAAGTCTTACGGTTTATTTTTAATGAATTTTTTTGTAAAAATGGCCAAATCCAAAAATTTATTACTTATAACTCCGTTGTTTACTGATATATCAACGCCATTTTTTCCCCCCTGTAATTACTAATACATTGCCCATGTAAAATAAGAGGATATGGTGCAAAAAACAAATACCAAAAACACGGGAGATCGTTAAATCTTGCTAAAGGCAAAAATAAAAATTATGAAATTTAAGTTTAGGTTCAATAAAAAAAAAAAAAAAAAAAAGTAAGCACAACAGCCAGATCCAAATTGTTTAAAAAACTTTTATAGTTAACACTCTTTAAAAAAATACCATTTGCAGGCACGCAGCACATCTAGTTTTTTTTTTTTATAAAGTAACAAAAGAGTGCCACCAGCGCACACTGACAATAATAATGAATCAAATCATATTTTTTATGCAAAACGTAACAAATAGTTGTGTTTCTTTATAGCATAGGTTTAACTGCATATTTTCTCTTTCTTTCTCGGAATGTGGATATTGTCAGAGTAAACTTTATCTACATTTTTGTAAACAAAAATCAGGGAACAAAATTAAACTAATGTTAAATTATTCATAAATTTAATTTGTAGAGTTTAATTTTTTTTATTTAATTTAAACGCTGTTTAAAAAGTTTGGTATAAATGATACAATAATAAATTTTTTTTGAAAATTGTCACTCGGAAACGACGTCATTCATTTGGCCAATGAATAATCGATTCATACATCCATCAACTGAGGATTTAGTTATTCAAAGTGTTAATTTCAATATCAGCAACACCTTCCAGTGAAGTTTTAGATCTTCTTACTGCTTTTCTTCAGTTTGTCAGCGCTTGTCTTCCTGTTCTTTCATCAGAAAGTTTATGTTTATTACCATCATTCCAATTTTCTGTTTTATTGCTTTTCCGTATGAATTCAACTTTCTGATGAAAGAACAGGAAGACAAGCGCTGACAAACTGAAGAAAAGCAGTAAGAAGATCTAAAACTTCACTGGAAGGTGTTGCTGATATTGAAATTAACATTTTGAATCACTAAATCCCCACTTGATGGATGTATGAATCGATTATTCATTGGCCAAATGAATGACGTCGTTTCCGAGTGACAATTTTCAAAAAAATTTTATTATTGTATCATTTATACCAAACTTTTTTAAACAGCGTGTTATATTTATACTGCTTCCTTGATTTTACAATCAAGGCAACAAATTTTAGGAAAAAATTTAAGAAAATCAACCAAAGTATCCAGTTTGAAAGAAAATCGTCATTGGTGACAACCATGGGAATGAAAAATAGCGTACAAATCGATCAGATTTGATCACCAAAACGCAAAACTTTGTTATGATATTCATTTTATAAGTAACAGGTCAGTTCAGTGAAAATTTGCATATCCAAAAAAACAGGTCAAAAGGTCGGATTTTTCACTGAATAGGCAGTGACCTGAAGTCGTCCGTATTTTGAGAATCACCCATATAAGAAAACGTTTCTCGATTAAATTTCTGACAAGGAAACTCTCATCAAATTTTCTATTAGACCAACATCAACAGAACTAGAACGTGTCATAATGCTACATTTTTAATACACTTTATTAACTTGACTTGTATGTAACGGAATCTTTCATCGTAATTTTCACTAATTTCCAGCAATCTGATCTACTTAAAAACTTGCAAATTTGTCAAAGACGAATGACAGTACAATAATTGCACAACTTTGTTCTAATTTTCTCGCTTAGACCAGTCAAATTACCCTAGGTTTTATGTTTTTATATCGTCCAGTTGGGTCCTGAGAATAAAATATCAAAAATATAACTAAATTTAACTAGGGGAAAATTTTTGGAGGCAAAAAAAACCCTAAAATGTTTGCACTTTTTTCAGAATTTTTTTATTTTTTTTTTTATATGCATTTATTGAAATTTACAACTGTACAGAATATATACATCAAGTAAATGTATTGACAACGATTATAATAACATGTTAAAACTTGGAAAGAACTACTCATCACTAGCACTTTATTAAAACTTCTACACTAGAAGGCCATCTTCGTTTCAGACGCCTCGGAGGATTATCAGGAATGAAGTGGGAAGCAAGTTGCGAAACTAACGGATTTGAGTGATTATGGAGCTTACTATGAAAGGTAGGTATCTGGTTTGGGCTAAATCAGCAACATATGGAACATTAAGGTCTTTATGGATAAGTTTATTGGTGAACAAGTAAGGAGCATTGAGGATTTTACGAAGGATTTTGGATTGTAAGGATTGAATACGCGCTGAATTGGATGGTTTAGTGGAGCCCCAAAGCTCAACTCCGTACGTCCAAACAGGTCTAATCACAGTCATGTATATGAGTCTTTTGTAATAAATTGGGAGCTTTGAACGTTTGTCTAGTAAATATTGAAGTAGTCTGAAACGACGGGCAGTTTCTTGTCGTTTTAGTCTTGTATGTGGATTCCAAGTTAGTTGTTTGTCCAAGTGGAGTCCTAGGTAGCGTATCTGTTCAACAGGGATTAGTGGAATATCATTTCAGAATTTAAAAAAAAAAAAAAAAAAAAAAAAAAAAACATACGAAAATGCTTTCAATCGAAAAATGTGTTATTTACAAAATTAAACTTTATTAAATTGACTAAAGACATTCCTTAAGCTGAGTTTGATTTAGGTGTTTAGCTAGAATCAATTGTAAAAAATCGACGAATTTTGTCGACTTTCTCCAAAAGTCAGTTTTGGTTATGTTAAAGATTCTTGTAACACAAAAATTGCTAATCCAATCAAAAAAATGTTATAAACTAAAAGTTGTAGATCATTAGATTTTGTGCTAAATTTTTACCAATTCATACTTTTGAGATATACCAATAATAATAATACCAAAAATTGTTGTTTGATTTCGGATAAACTGTGTTAAAATTGCAAACAAATCACAAATAGTACACGGTAATTAACTTCTACCGCAGATGTTGCTTTCGCTATTTAAATGGAAGAACTTAATAGTATTAAGAGTAATTATTATTGGAGACTAAAAATCAAGAAAGTAAATTATAGTTTTAAAAAAAATTAAAAAAAAAAAAAAAAGCAGGCTTTAATATCAAACCGAATTGAAAAGTAGAAAATAATTTTTATTTGTTGAATAGTTTGTGTTATGGCAATAGAAAGCCAGACAATCCAATTATGGTTAATTAATAGTAAAAAAGCGTGGAGTGATTCATTTTAAATGTTACACAAATTTTATTGGTAACAATTTGTTTAAAGGTAGAATTATTATTAAAGTAATAATCATAATAAAATCTCAATGGTGTCGGTCCATTAGTCTCTCTGTATCAAAAGTTTGTTGCACCCCATTTATTTTTTTTACTATAAATCAACCATAATTGATTATCCGGCTTTCTGTTGCCATAACACAAACTATTCACCAAATAAAAATTATTTAATAATAATGCCTATATCAGTAAAACATTACAGTAAAAGAGTACATACGCCCAGCCAAAAGATATACCCATGTCAATATCAGATATTTCAACATAATTATTTAACAAAGTCCATTTTAATTCGTGTGATAAGTTCGTTGAAAGAATAGTTGTGTTTAGATCGAAATATAACAATTATTTAGTCTCTTATAAATGATTTTTCAATTAGTTAGACTCAAAGTATGTTTTTATAACAACATTAAAACATCAACAAATACTTCGCGATTGCCTTAAAACAGTTTCTACTCACCAACGACCCGTTCAATTGAAGATGGCTCTATGTTGTTGCTTCTCGGGAAAGAGGTCGACTGACTGCTAAAACTCGTACGGCAGGTTATGAAGGTTATGAATTGTGACGTCCATTCGGGTCAGGAAACTCACTACTGTGCTCTACATGACCCAACACCCTGAGTTGTAAGGGATTTTCTGTGACGTAGGATGGTGTGTTGCAATCAGATACCTATTATCATCAGATAATAATTAGAATCATCATGATGCATGACATCACTTTTGACATTCTTCATGATATTTACCGTTATGTTACGACTGACCTTGAATCATTGTTTTCTTAGAAGTTTTATTTTGTTCCATTAAATTAATATTTTGACATGGATACATATTTTTGGTAACGGTTCGGATCGGCGACACCACCAAACTAGGTTGACCCGCGCTACACCGACCAGTTCGATCCTTACGCTTCACTTCGAGTTTACATTTATCGATAGCTCTTACCTATAACCTCACATGTAAACAATCACTTCTACAGTTTCAACTTGGATTGTGTGGTTTAGTGTGTTATATTGATATTTAGTCTTCTTAAATGTAAATAAGTGAAACAGAAGTTAACAACACGAGGATTAAGTGTTTTATCAATTCATGTTTTCTTATTTCATCTAATCTTATGTGTAAAAGTGTTATAAAACTTAAGAAGATTAATTTGTACATGGATTTGGTGTTTTACATATTTATATTTGTTCTATCAATTTAAGTGATAAAATTTACAATTTGTAAAAGTGTTATGAAACTTAACAAGATTTATTTGTACATGGATTTGGTGTTTTATATACCTTTGTTTGTTGTTTCAATTTCAGTGATAAAATTTCAGTATACATATTTTGTGAATGGATTCTTTGTCATCCATATTACTTTTTGTATAATTAATTCAATAAAACATATCAGTTTATAAATAAATGTGAGAAAGTATATCACAGGTTTTTTATGTTTTCTTATTTCCACTTCCCATGAGAAAATATAGCAGAAATTAACATCATCACTTTCAACTAGGATTCTGTCTTATATTATATAATGGCTTATAACATAGAGAATTGACAATGTGAAAATAATCACAGATTAAGAGGTAAATGACACATTACTATATAATTGTAGAACTATTGGTATAATGTTATAGATTAATGTGTTTTTAATAAAAATTAGAAGCCTGATGATGAAACATTATCGCCGAAACATGTAGCTACAAATGTTAAATAAATAGGAGTTATGCCAAATAAATACTTAAGGATTCTGTCTTTTTTATATTTATAATTGGTTATTTTCACTTCTCTGACAGAAAGTTCATCAGGAATTAACTTTACTGGTGGTTCAGTAGTATATTAATTGTTGATTAAATTCATATTAATTCAAAATTGATTTAGTGTCTTATATTTCGATATTTCCTTATTTCCACTTTGATATTTCCTTATTCTCATTTTAATATTAGAAGGTAAACAGAAGTTAATATTACTTTGAACAGGGATTTAGAGTTTCTCAGTAAATGTCGGAGAATAACCTTTCCCCTCTAAAAGCAGCGACTAGAACATCGAAATAAATCGGTACAAGGTTAGAATCGATAAAAGGTATTCTGAGCGGGTTTAGGGGTTGGTGTCGCCGATCCAAACCGTTACCATATTTTTTGCTATACTTTTTTGGTGTACCGTTTTTGTTTTTCACATTCAAAAATGTAACACCTTGACATGCTCTAGCAGTGTTGGTGTTGCTCGGATCGAAAATTTGACAAGAGTTTTCTAATAAAGAAATTTAATAGAGATCATTTTTTGTCATATAACATTCCCCACTAGGACATACTGTTTGGGAGCTGTATTGGTTTGAATGAAAAAAGTCACGTTTGAAACTACTATTTACTCTCTACATTCTTTTTTCGAATAGTCATTGATTGTTAATTTAAATAATTTGATCCTTTTTAATTCTAAGATGTAAATTGGGAAATGCACTAGATTTTAGATAGGCATCCATTGTTTTTCCCAGTCAGGGAGAAATAATTTTGTTTAGATAATTTTTTTTTTGCATTTAAGTTTTATTATTATTTATTAAACTTTTTTAATCAAATTTTATATATATATATATATATATATCATTTCCCAGTTTATTATCTCTTTTCCAGAATATTTTAGTCATTTTCCATTTTTTTTTTTTTTTAAACAAATCCATTTATATTTTATCCTTTAACATACATTTTTAGTTGTTTTTTTTTTTCAATTAGGTTGAACCATTTTTCAATTTTATTTAAACATTAGATAAAAAACATTGCAATAATGTAAAAATAAAATAAATCATTAATTATTATTATGAAATACAATAAAAATCCCTCCCAGGACGTGTAGAAATCTTTCTACCGGTATCAGAACTTGCATTCCCGCTTAGAGAGACGATATTTCAAGAGTGACAGACGTGGAATCACTGCCTTCCAAGGAAACTTATGATAATTAAGAAGGACATAAACCCATGGAGCAGTTCCTGCCGAACTAATTGCAGAGAAGAAGTGATCATAACGCGATTATTGGCCATACAATAAATACACACCTTCACCTTATAACCAGAGAGGTTCCTCCCAAATGTGAATTGTGTTGCAATGGTTTTTCATTATCCCACATGTTTAACGAGTGTCCTTACTACATCAAAAGGTTGACTGAATCGGGAATACCTCGAGATATCTCAAAGGCGCTGGAAAACGACGAAAAAATATTAGTCCTCTTTTACAGAGAAAAAGTATATCGCAAAATATAGATAAATCTTGAACTTTATTTTCTATAATGATCGAACGAGCCGTAATGACTCTTATGTTTTACGCTCGAAAAATCTCAAATAAACAAACAAACAATAAAAATGATATACAAATTATTCTACTAAATTGTATGAGAGAAGGAAGGTAGTAAAATGCTTCCAGTTAAGGAAGGAAGTGGAAACGTCTACTATAAAAATCATTAACAACCCAACCCAAGTTCCTGACGGATGGAATTCTATACAAATTTAAGCATAAAATGTCCGATAGGATTTTTATTGTATTTTCTTAGAATTATAAAATATTCATTTTATTTTCACATTATTGTACTATTTGTTATCTAATAAATGCTGGATTGTCAAAATCGTTTTGATGATCATTATTCTTTTTCTCCAATTTCCCATAAAAATTTATGGGTCTGATTCCATTTAGAAATATTTTTTTTCCTTAAGAATCGATTTTGGATCATTGATTCTCGATAACTATTCAATCTGAACCTCAAGAACCTTACTAAACATCTAATAGTAACAGTCAAGAAATTTATCCATATATGTATATATATATATATATATATATATATATATATATATATATATATATATATATATATATATGCATCATTTTACATAGCAATAATCCCTTCACGCTCATAAGTCCTTAGCATTACACAACATATCGAATTTACCTAACCACTCACATCCGTTGGTAAAAGCGGAAGCTCAGGCGAAGGTTTCCTGTCATTCCTGGAAGAACATTCACAAGGTAACGAAATTTCCCAAATCATTATTTTTCATAATAACTTAAATAATTAGCAGGATATCAAATTTAATACTTTTAGTTTAACTACATGTACTTTTTTGGTTGCTATATCGAACCACTGGTTCTTCCCAAAAAACATTTTTACCGATCGTAGTCATCTTCCTATTTATTTCGATGTTTTCGCCGCTACTTTTCGAAGGTTATTCTCCTTCGTTCCCGCAAAAATACTGAACCCATTTTGAAACTAAGGTACTACTATTCAAGAGGCGCTCCAGCCCCTTTAACCGCAAAGGATACATTTTATCGATTCTTACCTCGTTGCGATTTATTTCGATGTTTTAGTAGCTATTTTTAGAGGGGAAATTCCTTCATTTTTACTCAAACTCCAAATCCACCTTTAAACTAATATTATATTCTGTTATACCTTCTGATATTAAAATGAGACATAAGAAAATAATTAATTGGAAATAAGAAAATATCAAAATATAAAACACTTAATCAATGTTGAATTAATATTATACTAAATGAGCATTAATATAATGCTAAATCACAAGTAATATTAACTCCTGAAAAATGTTTTTCACATTAAAAAAGTGGAAATAACAAGGTACAAATTGAAAGCAATGTTATTTCTGCTATATTTTCTTAAGGGAAGTGGAATTAAGAAAATATGAAACTTCTGATATACTTTTCCACATCAATTTTTAAATGGATTTGTTTAATTGGATTAATAATACCATCTGTTTTAGTCGGAACGACCTTGGGTGAAACGAAACCAGAGATGGAATCTAAACTCTACTACATCGGGGGTCGGGACTTGGAAATGTTTCCAGCTTTGAGCCGTTTCCTCCATATTATGACAACATAATCAAAATTTCATTTATAGGGCCTGATAGTAAATTTAACCAGATTTTAGTTGAAAAAAAAAAAAATAAGATCTGACAAATATTTTTGGAGTTATAGTGAAAACTATCTCAAAAAACTTGGATTTCAAAATAGTAAGCGGTTTTTAACGTGCTGGAATGGGTGTTTAGTGGTGCTTTTTCAAAATTTAATATATAGGTTCTTATAGAAAATTTAAGGAGCATTCAGATAAAAAATATAAATTTCGGATCGAGCAATTAGTTTCGGAACTGTAGCCAAATGAGTACCAACAATCGTGTTTTCACAGAGAAGGGGGCCCTAGTTAATGAGTACTGGAATAAGGGGTGTAGAGTGGTTGAATATGCGATAATTTTTGACTTCACAGCTTCCTTAGGAATAGTGAGAAGGTAAACATACTAAAAGTCCCCGCCCGTGGGGGGTGAACTAAGGGAAGGGGGGGAGAAGGTCCCAATTTAGTGTTTTCCGATTATATCTCGATAGCGGTTTACTCTGGAAAAATATGCTACAAACCAAAATTAAAGATAATTAAATTCCCCATAAAATTAATTATATACTATTCGTCGAAATTGCAACGGTTTTCGAGATATACGTTATAATTAATAGATAATTTTAGAAATAAAAAAAGTTTACTTCACTTTTTGTTAAACATTTCCTTTAAATACCAAAAATTAACTAACTCTTTGGCGCTATGGCCCATGAAGGACCCTGGGCTCCTCAACAATCCTCCTCCATTCAGAACGGTCTTCTGCAGCTCTTCTCCATCTTCTTACACCTAATTGCCTTAGGTCAGCTTCTACATCTTCCAACCACCGCAGCCTAGGCCTACCTCTTCCTCTTTTACCTTCCGGTCGCCCTTCCAACACTTTCTTTGGGAGCCTTTCCTGATTCATCCGGTGTACATGACCCAACTATCTAATCCTTCCTTTCTTGATACAGGAAACCAAATCCGGGTCCCCATACAGGTCTCTCAGTTCACTGTTGGTTTTTATCCTGTATCCATTCTCAATTTTGGTTGGGCCATATATTTTTCTCAGGATTTTCCGCTCCCAAGTATTTAAATGATTTTCTTGTTGAAGTGTGAGGGTCCACGCTTCGCTACCATACATTACCACTGGTCGAAGGACCGTCTTGTATATTCTGACTTTGATATCTCGAGACACTTCTCGATTTAGAAAAATCTTTTTAAGTGACCAATAACATTTGTTATAAATACCAAAAATGTATATGTGAAATTAAAGTAAATTTAGTGCTCTACAATTTTATTCTAAAATTCTAAATTTGCAGGATACCACTTCGAAAGTGTAAAAAAATTTAACTACCTAGGTAGCGTCATTACTTCAAGAAATGAAATAGATGTTGAAATAAAAGAAAGATTAAAGGCTGGTAATAGGTGTTATTGGGCCCTCAGCAAAATAATAGGCAAAAAAATGCTCCCTAAAAATATGAAAATAAGGGTTTACGAAACCATCCTAAAACCAGTCGTAATGAATGGGAGTGAAACCTGGACGCTCACTGCAAAGAATGAAAGCATTATAAATAGATGGGAGAGAAAAATTTTGAGGAGGATATACGGCCCTACTAAAGATGGAAATATATGGAGAATAAAAAGCAACCAGGAACTAAGGGAACTGCACAAAGCACCAGATTTGGTTGCTACAATAAAGCAAAGGAGATTAAGATGGCTGGGCCATGTTCAGAGAATGAGCCCCAACAGATTGCCAAAAATCATGCTGAATGGGCTTCCCGAAGGAGGCAAGAGAGAAAGAGGAAGGCCTAGATTGCGCTGGAGGGAAGATGTTGAGGGAGACTTAAAGACACTTGGTGTCAGGTATTGGAGGAGAGCAGCTGGTGACAGAAACAAATGGAGGGGAATCGTGGAAGAGGCCAAGGTTCTGCATGGACCGTAGCGCCATTGTTGTTGTTGTTGTTGTACAATTTTATTCTAACATATTTATTTATTAAAAATCATATGATGTTACATGATTGTCCAATAATAATATTTTATTTCATTTTTTGCGACGTTTCATGGTCATTGCCACATTATCAAGCTCTTACAAATGTCCAAAAATTCAAGATCCATTTCCACTAAAAACTTTAATCGACTAAAAGTCTTGTCACTGGTATCATGTTAAATCTCAAAATAACGAAAAAATAAAAACTCTATTTGTACTAAAAATTTTTCTCATATTTCCACCTTCATATTCACTGTCCAGTGAATCATATTTAACATGATACCAGTGGGCCATGTTATGAGAATGGAAGATAGCAGAGCCCCAAAAAAGCTACTACTGGGTACAATGTTTGGTACCAGGAAGAGAGGACGCCCAAGAAGAAGATGGCTGCAAGATGTTGAAGGAGATCTCCGGAACCTTGGTGTAAGAAACTGGAAATTGAGGGCATTGTGTAGGGACGAGTGGTGTAGTATTGTTGGAAAAGCCAAGGTCCACCCAGGACTGTAGAGCTACAGAAGTAAGTAAGTATTGCTTTTGTAATTACACCTTAATATTAATTTCTCCTTGGTAATTGATATATTGTATAGTATTTATTCTAACGTTTTTCCGCGAAACGATTGTGGAAGGTACTAAAAGAAAAAGTTTGACAATAAGTGAGATTACATTTGTTTTTTTCCCGAAAATCACCGATTTTTAATAATGAATATCTCGTAAACGGTTAGAATCACGACAAATTTATAAAGAGTTAATTTTATAGGAAATTTAATTAGCTTTTATGGTTATTTGAAACATATTTTTCTAGAGTCATCCGTTTTCGAGATATAATAAAAACCAAAACAAGTGAAATTCTCCCCTCCCCCCCACCGTTAGCTCACCCCCCAGGGGCTGGGACTTTCAGTATGTTTACCTTCTAACAATTCCTAACGAAGCTATGAAGTCAAAAATCATCGGATATTCCATGGACTTTACAATGTAAATTTTTTAAGTTTTCTTATTTTTTAAACACGTTTTAGGTTTGCGTGTGTTACTTGGATTGAAAATTTCACCATAGTTCCATCGTGAGAAATTTAATAGAGAATATTTTTTGTTTTATCACATTTGTTGTTAGGACCTACTGTTTAGGAGCTGTATTGGTTCGAATAAAAAAAGTCATGTTTGAAACCGCTATTTCTCTCAACTTTATTATAAATGTATAAATTATTTATTATAAATGTAAATTGGGAAAATCAGAAGATTATAGATTGATTAGATTGAGGTTTTTGGGCGATCAACTTCCAGGTTATTACGCCCTTTTCATTTAAATGTTAGAAATTTATTTTTCTTCTTCCTGTATCATCATTTTCCTATTATATTTTATGGTAAAGTGAATGTTCTTTAAAAACATTTATAATTTTGTTTATAAAATTTCTTGATCCCCTAAAGCAAGTTCTGTGGATCGGGGTATTTTATTTTTTTTCTAAGTCTTCTTGTAATAATGTGCAATCTTCTATTATGTGTTTAATGGTCATTGGATATTGACATCTTTCGCAATGTGGTTGGGCCTCTTTTGTGATCAGATATGCGTGAGTCGGGTTAGAATGTCCGATCCTCAGCCTTGTTGCAACTTCTCTTCTGTTACCTCTTACAGCGCTTGTCCACTGCTTCGTACTTTTTTTTATATTTCTTAGTTTGTTCGTCAGAGGAGTTTCGAACCACATGATTTCCCACTTTGTTTTTACTCTGTTCTTCAAAAAAGCTTTGATTATAGATTGATATATCCATTATATATTGTTTTAACCAGTCAAGAAGTCGCAGGAATTGGTTTTTTTTTTTTTTTATCTACACTTCAATGTATTTTTTCCTGTTTGACTACCAAAGTTACTGAACTATTGGGTTGATGGATATTTATGTTTTATTTCTCTCAATAAATATCTACAAACAGGTTAATGAATTTTCTATACCTTGTCTATTGAAGTTTAATGGTATTAATATATATTTTTTTTTTCATTTATTGATATTTACAACTGTACAGAATAATATACAACAAGTAAATGTGTTGACAGTGAATACAATGGCATGTAAATAACTTGTGAAGAACTACTCACTAGTAGCACTTCAATAAAATCTACACTAAAAGGTCTCTAGGCCATCTGTTCAGATGCCTCGGAGGATTATCAGGGATGGAGAAGGAAGCAAGTTGGGAGACTAGTGGATTGGAGGGGTTATGGAGCTTACTATGGAAGGATAGGTATCTGGTTCGGGCTAAGTCAGCAACATATGGAACATTGAGGTCTTTATGGATAAGCTTATTGGTGACAAAGTAAGGGGCATTAAGGATTTTGGATTGTAAGGATTGGATACGAGATGAATTGGATGGTTTAGTAGAGCTCCAAAGCTCAACTCTGTACGTCCAAATGGGTCTAATCGCAGTCATATAAATAAGTCTTTTGTAATGAATTGGGAGGTTTGATCGTTTGTCTAGTAAATGTTGAAGTAGTCTGTAACGACGAGCAGTTTCTTGTCACTTCAGTCTAGTATAATAATCTTTTAAAAATGTATTTTTTGAGTCATTTTGATCACGAAAATTATTGTATTATCTGTGAAGAAGTGGTTTATAATCATCTCTAAATAAAAAATGGCAACCGAAAAGATTTTGGCACGAAGTTTCAAACCGTGAGCTGCTTTGTTTTGTTTTTTTAATCCAGTTGTTTTTCTCAAATATATCAAGTTCGTCTATGGGCGAGTAATGCATTTTGAGCGCTAGTTATGAATGAGTCACTCCTGACTAGTTCGTTTAGGAAAAATGGCCATGAAAAAAAATAGAAGGAAGTGATTATACATGCAGATGTGTTGTCTACCTCTTATTATGTAACTGAAACCTCATGATTTGTAAGTATGATGTGTCTATTCCTCCTCATGGCTATGTGTCAATCCTAGGTTTCGAAGAGAATCCTTCTAGACCTTTATTTACTAAATAAATAAATAAACAGACTAACCGAACCCGAAGGCTCGATGCTGACACCGCGGATCTCTGACACAATCGTCCCATATACGCCTCGGACGTTCAACTGATGATTAATTTCCAATTACGTTTCTTGAAATTAAGCTATTATTAAATTCAACTACTTTACAAGCCCATTTTAATCGCCGCTCTGTTTTTACTTAAAATTTATTTACCGAATAAATACTACGCAATTCTGAATTGTAGAGCCGTCTTAATACAAATGTGTCCTCTTTTTTTTTTTTAAGCAAAAGGTACTACGGAATATTTTTTTAAAAATAGTTTCAGGCGTTGTTCTTCTCTTTACGTTATCAGCTGCGTTTTGCAAATGTACAGAACTATAGATAGGATAATGATGAATCTCAATTTTTTTAAAAATATTTTTTAAACTATTTATTGATATTTACAACTTTACATCAATATATATGAAGTAACTTTGACGAAATGACTATAATGTCATCTAAATCACTTGTGAAGAACTACTCACTAGTAGCACATCAATAAAAGTTCTAAACTAGAAAGCCTCTTGGCCATCTTCTTTTCAGACGCCTCGGTTGGTTATCAGGTATTGAACTAATGGATTCGTATGAGAGTGCAGTTTACTATGAAAGAAAAGGTATCTGGTTTGGGCTAAATCAGCAACATATGGGACATTGAGGTCTTCATGGATAAGTTTATTTGTGACAAAGTAAGGAGTATTACGGACTTTGGATTGTAAGGATTGAATAGGAGAAGAATTGGATGGTTTAGAGAGGGCCCAAAGCTCAACTCTGTACGTCCATATAGGTTTAATAACTGTCATGTAAATTAGTCTCTTTAGCCTAGTTCGCACTGGGACACATTTAAATCGACTCACGTTTTACTCATGTCCGGACTCTGCTTCGAACATGTTTTTACTCTGTTCGGACGCAGCCCCGATTCAAATGAACCGTGTCCTCACCAAGACTCATATTTAATTCAGTTCTTCCCGAAACGATGACGGAGCAACAAGTCTTGTCAGGGATTTCCGTAGACCTTTTTGGAATAGTTATTCTAAATTGTACAAGTTTGAAGAAAAAACGGACTAAACGATGGTGGGTTCGAAAATTATTTAATAGGGGAAATCATTACGCCCATGGACTATAGAATACATTAAAAATGGCAGACGGAATGGGCTTCAGAAATTTTTTGCGAATGTCGCAAACCAAATTCGAAAACATTTTAACCAAAGTTGGAGGCCAAATATCAAGAAAAAATTCAAAGTTCAGAGATTCAATCATAGGCGTTAAAAAAAATAGTGGTTCATAGCTAAACCAACTACATTTTTGTGGCGAAGATCCACTTTTGAGAGATGCAACCTTCCTGTCCTTCCGACGAAATTGGCCTTTTAGCGTGTGGATTTTTTTTCTATTTCCGCTGATGAAACCTGATACTTCGTTGCCAATGACAAAAAACATTTATTTCTTTTTTCCCTGTTTCTGTAATCAGTGAAAAACAGTCCCAGAGACACCGATTAGAATGCAAATCTTCAATCAAACTTAATGTTTGGACCGTACTCCACGACATAACAATTATATTCTTTAATAATTTAATTCGATTATTAATATAAGATATTATAGAATTAATATAAAGAAAAAAAAAACTTGTGAGCCGGAACAATAGGTGCACGCGATCGGAAGCTAGAGGGAGGGGCTCTTTCCCGGTAGAGATTCACGTCCGCACTGAGTCATATTGCGGAATATGAATCAAACAAACGTCGCAGAATCCCATTTCAGATGGGACGCAAAAAAAAAATTCAGAAATACTAATCCGCCAAACATCGTATTCATTGTCACAAGAGTCGACGCTGCTAGGAGTTAGCATATACTTTAGCAGGACTCAGCTCAGACGCAGAGAGTCGATTCAAATGTGTCCCAGTGCGTACTAGGCTTTTGTAATTTATTGGAAGCTTTGAACGTTTGTCTAGTAAATGTTGAAGTAGTCCATAGCGAAGGGCCGTTTCTTGTCGTTTTAGTCTTGTATTTGGGTTCCAAGTGAGACGTTTGTCCAAATGGAGTCCCAGGTAGCGAATCTGTTCTACAGGAAATGGAGGAATATCGTAAAAGGATACTGTAGGACAGGAAGTCGTGGGTTTACGACGAAGGGTAAAGGTTATTTGATGAATCACAATTTTTTATTTTCTAAACTAGCACGGCAGCCGTGGTACACTCTTAATATCGGTTAGAGTCAGTTTGTTTTACCTATAACGAGACAACGAAGGGTTTTTAGAAGAATGTCTTTACATAGTATATTTCAGCTGAAACCAGTAACTAAAAAATGAAAACTATTCCTAAATCGGACCATTTTTCGTTATGATCATATACGAAAGTTTAATTAAATCTCGTAAAATACCCACGCTAGCACGGTAAAACACTGTACTGCTTTAAAATCCAAGTTTTTTTTTTTTTTTTTTTAAACATTTTTCGCTATAACTCCGCATATATTTGTTCGATACCAAATTTCATTGTTTCATCTCAAAGATGAATTAAATATATGTAATTTAGATTAAATCCCGTGAAATACCCACGCCACTCCAGCCCACTGATCATGTCAAAATTGCTATATTTTTCCAAAACATTTACATTTAGCATGGCGTGGGTATATCATTTAAAAAAAATTAAATTATAATTCATATAGTAAAATTAACTAGCTTTAAGATGAAAAAAAAGAAATTCTGTATCGGATTAATAGATTAGTAGAGTTATAGACCAAAGTATCGATAAACGAGTTTTCGCGGAAAAGGGGGTCTGGCCGCAAGTTAGACAATCTCTACAATGCTCTCATAATAAGATCATATCTTCGCGAAAAATGGTCCGATTTCGGATTTGTTTTTTTCATTTCGTAGATACTTGTTCCAAGTAAAATATATTATTTTGGGCGGTAGGCGACGGCTGCCGTGGTAGCAAACATCAGATTCGGATTCAGCACCCCATTAGACATTAAGATCTGTTGAGAAAATAAATCGGCAGTTTATTTTCCTAAAGACGGCCAGCTGGAACCTTATTTTAGTAGCTGCCGCCATCTTGTTCTGTGTATGGAAAATACAGCTGTGGTTTTTCTTACTCAAAAATTGATGATCTTTCAGATAAGATTTTGGTCTTACTTCTTTAGTCTTTTTTTGGGTGACCAATTATCACAGGTTTAGTGTCGTCGGCTCCTAGACTATTATGAGCATTATTTTCTATTAATAGCTGAGAAAAAAACAAAAACACAAAAGAGACATCTCTTATCAAAACATAAGAAATATTTCTTAATTAAACAAATACATATGTGCATAATTAGATAAGATTAAACTGTGGTAGATAGTAAAGATGCAAACAAGGAAAACATTGAAAATATTTGGTGCGATATAAATATGTAAGTATGGGAGGTTATCGAAAGATATTGAGATCAAGGCAACGCCGAGTGATTATCCTAAACAAAATTATATTATTGAAAAGAACATTTATAGAAATTACAGATGAGTCCCCTAATTATTATCAACCGACTTCAAAAAAGAGGAGGTTCTCAACTCGTCTGTATTTTTTTTTTTTTTTGTATCTATGCTACGCGATTACTCCGTCAATTCAGAACCAATTTTGATGATTCTTTTTTAGATCGGTAGGGCATACTTCAGAGGTGGTCCCATAAAAAATATTTTGAAGTCAACTCAGCACTTTTTAAGAAAAATTAAAAAAATACAGTTAATAAAAATCACTGTTATATAACCTTCCATTTTAAACATATTTATAATTGAGTGGTTTAGATGCACTCCATGCAAGGTGATCTGCAACGGATTGGAATAGAAAGGTAATATCTGCGGCATTTTGCTACATGTTTGATGTAGTTTCACCCAATTTTTTTTTATACACTAAGAGATGCTCACCCTGTATAATAAGTATAGATTTTAAATGCCTTGCGGCGTGAATGGTTGGCGTTAGAAAATAATAAATTAAGAAGAAATGAAGCAAACCACAAGTGTCTTGCGAGTCAGCCTCATCCTCAATACAATGTAGAAGGGAGGTTGTGATAATCACACGGCTAAGAAAAAGAAACTAAACAACTGAAACAGTGTGAATCCATTCATGCATTAGTGACTGATTAAGGTTTAAAGTAAAGGCAATGAAATATGTAAAATGCAAATAAAAAAAATCTCAAAGTACAAAACTGTTTATTCCTATTATTAAAAATTTGATTATCACACACTTTGGTATCATTGAGCATTCGTAAATTATATACATTTTTTTTTTTTAACAGTTATGAATCTCCGTTTAACAAAATTAATTAACTTGAATTAAAATCATGCTTTCAATAGATTGAGGATATCTGAATGATGTTTTGACACTGCCACTTCCTGTATAGTTTCCCCCATCGTAGTTTTGGCTGTTACATTGGCACCATTCTCAATAAGAAACTTGCACATTTCATATTTCCCCGTGTATGCAGCTTCGTATAGAGGAACTCTTCCGTCTGAACTCTTTGCGTTGATATCCTCACCTTTGTCCAGCAAAGCACGAACAACTTGTACGTGCCCTTTAGATGATGCAATATGGATCGGCCTGAAACCGATAGATTTAGTTTTTATTCTGAAGTCAGCTTCTTTTTCCAGCAGCCAACGGACTATATCGTAATGACCAGAATATGAAGCTTCGTATAATGGCGTCCTATCATCAAAACCTTTAGCGTTCACATTTCCACCTTTATCGAGCAAAGCACGAACCACCTTCTCGTGACCTCTTAAAGCCGCTGTATGAATTGGTAACCAGCGATGTTCTTTTGTTCTTCGATTAAAGTCCGCTCCTTTTTCCAACAGCAGTTTGACAATGTCAACATGGCCGCTATAGGAAGCTTCGTACAAAGGAGTTCTTTCGTCGAATCCCTTCACGTTAACGTCTTCTCCTCTATTGAGCAAAGCGCGAACTATCTTTATATGCCCTCTCGATGCCGCTGTATGGATAGGTAGCAATCCTTCTGGTTTTGTTCTGATTCTGTAGTCAGCTCCTCTTTCCAATAACAATTCCATGACGTCATCCTTCCCCCAGTGCGCGGTTTCATATAGCGGAGTCCTGTCGTTGAGGCCCTTTGCGTTCACATTGTCCCCTTTGTCTAGCAAAAGTCTCACTACTTTTATATGCCCTCTTCCTGCTGCAATATGTATCGGATACCAACCCTCTGATTTCGATCTTATTTTAAAGTCTGCATTCCTTTCGAACAATAGCTGTACCACTTCATCATTACCCCAGTACGATGCTTCGTACAACGGGGTCTTATCGTCAAAGTTTTTTACATTCACATTTTCACCTTTATCGAACAAAGCACGGATGACTGGTATGTGCCCTCTCCCCGCTGCGATATGAAGAGGAGACCAACCTTCTGCTTTTGTCCTAATTTTGAAGTCAGCACCTCTTTCCAAAAGTAAATTCACAACGTCATTATGACCCCAATAGGATGCCTCAAACAATGGAGTTTTGTCGTCAAAACCCTTCAAGTTAACGTCTTCTCCTTTATTGAGCAAAACACGAACGACCTTTTCATGTCCTCTAGAAGATGCTGTATGAATAGGGTACCAACCTTCGGCTTTTGTTTTTACTCTGAAATCTGCACCTCTTTCCAGTAAGAACTCGACGATATCTTCATGGCCCCAGTAGGATGCTTCGTACAGAGGAGTTCTTTCATCATATCCTTTCTCGTCAACTTTTTCACCCTTATCGATTAAAATACGAACAACTTCCAAGTGCCCTTTTGCTGCTGCTACGTGGATCGGAAGCCAGCCGTCTGCATTAGCTCTTATTTTGGGGTCAGCTCCCCTGTCAAGTAACAACTCTACGACATCCTTTTGACCCCAGAAGGAGGCTTCGTACAACGGAGTTCTATTGTCAAAGCCTCTCACGTTGACGTCATCACCTTTATTCAGTAGTGCTAAAACGATCTTGACGTGTCCCCTTCCTGCTGCGATGTGGATTTGTTGCCATCCATCGGCCTTCGTTCTTGTCTTGAAATCAGCTCCTCTTTCGAATAACAACGCAACAACATCATCGTGACCCCAGTAGGATGCCTCGTAAATTGGAGTCCTATCATCGAAACCTCTCCTGTTTACATCGTCCCCCTTATCTAACAATGCTCGGACGATTTTAATATTCCCCCTCGATGCAGCGACGTGTAGTGGATACCAACCATCTCTTTTTGATTTTATTGTAAAATCGGCACCCTCTTCCAAGAGAAGATTCACTATGTTAATATTGCCCCAATATGATGCTTCATATAACGGCGTCCTGTCGTCTGCACTTTTTTCGTTTACATCAGCTCCTTTATCAATTAGGATTTTAACAATGTGTATATGCCCCCGGGCTGTCGCTATGTGCAAAGGGACCCATCCGTCTGGTTTCGTCCCCAATTTATAGTCAGCTCCTCTTTCTAAAAGCATTTTAACAATATCTTCGTGACCCCAATGCGATGCTTCATACAATGGGGTTCTAAAATCTGAAGTGGGCACATCGATGTTTCCTTGAACTAGCAAAGCATGGACAATTTTAATGTGCCCTCTTCCTGCAGCTGCATGCAATGGTACGCATTTGTCAATTTTTGTCTTCAAATCTACACTTCCACCTCTTTCAAGGAGTAAATTTACGATTTCATCTCTTCCCCAGAAGGCGGCTACAAACAAAGGTGTTTTATCATGATAACTGTTGACATTCACTTCCATTCCTTTGTCCAACAAGTATCTAACCACAAATATTTCTCCACTGGCAGCTGCCAAGTGCATTGCCGTCCATCCGTCTTTTTTTGTCTTAGAGTAGAGAAAAGCTCCTTTGTTCAATAGCTCAGTAACTATAGGTAAATGCCCGGCTCCGGAAGCCAAATGGAGAGGGGTCTGGTGATCATTATCGATTGAATCAATGCGTATTCCACATTTTAATAAGTGTTTAACTGTTGTTAAATAACCCTTTGAAGCCGCTGCATGCAGCGCTGTTTCTCCATTAATGGTTTCAATGCTACAATCTGCACCATTTTCTATTAAAAATTTCGTAACGATTTCAGTACCAGCATTAGAGCTCAGGTATAAAGGAGTTTTCTTTACAGAATCTTGCGAGTTGACATTAGCTCCCTTTTCTAATAACAATTTCACGGCTTCTATTCTTCCCAAACTTGCAGCTACGTGCAATGGTGTATTGTTATTACCTCCAAGAGCATCTATATCGGCACCGTAAACAATCAAAAGCTTCATTATAAATATATTCTCTTTCCTTGTCGCCATATGGAGTGCCGTATAGCCCTCATGATTTTTTGCATTAACGTCTATACCAAGATTCAATAAAAATCTCACCGTTTCCGGGTTGCCATCATTAACAGCGTTGAATAGAAGAGTTTCCCCCTTATTGTTGGTCGCGGCTTTATCCGCTCCTAAGTTGAGCATAAGTCGTGATAGTTTGACATCGCCTTTGTTAATAGTGAGTGTTAGTAGGCTGGATTTCAGGGGTCCGCTAACAGAAGATTTCCCTCCGTAACCGAGCAGGAGATCAGCGATTTGAGATACAGTGTTTAGAGATTGTGAATAAGATTCCATTTGAGATTGATCCGTATTGAGAAATATGGTCGATATAATGAGGGTAAGCTCTTGACTGTCGGAGTCAGATAAGAACGTGTTGTTCTGCTTCAGTAAATCTTCCACTAGGCCTATCATTACTATCTGCTCCGCGACATGCAAAGGCGTGAGTCCAAACATGTTTTTTTTTTCGATATGACTTCCAGACCTTACCAGCAACCTTGCTATCGGCAAGTACCCGTTCTTCGCTGCGAAATGAAGCGGTATCTCACCCAGAGATGTTTCCGCATTGACGTCGGCCTTGTGTTTAAGAAGAGTTTGTACAGTGAACAAATCGTTCTTTTCGACAGCTTTGTGAAGGGGCGTGAATCCATTCGAGTCAGTTGCATTTACATTCGCACCTTTGGATAAAAGAGATTCAACGGTCTCAGGCATTTTCAATTCACAAGCGATGTGGAGAAGTGTTTCTTTCCTGTCGTTTGTTGTGTTTAACATTTCACTTTTTATGTTTCTGAGCGCTCCGTTTATAATCAGCTGTTTAACGATTTCTCGGCTATTACTCCTCCAAGCCACCTGGATTATATCACCCAAGTTGACCACATTTCCAGAATTGAAAAGCCAAGAAAATATCTTACTGTCGCCTTTCTCGCAAGTCTCTATGAGCAGCTGCGTCTTATTCGCCATGAGCAGGATGTCATTTACTATTGGCTTCGGAACACTGGACAGTCCTTTGTTCTTCCAGTTCACAACAGAATCGGTCACATCGTACATTTTCTCGAGAGGGAAGGCGAATTTCGATCTGACCCACTCGCTCACGATTGGCCCTTGGTTAGTTTTAATTGTGGAAGCCAACTCCAGAAGCTGATTTGATTGCACGGTGTCTTTTCCACTGAGCGAGTAGAGCAGTTGTAAAAACGTATATTCGTCTTGGTCGATGTTTGATAGAAGCTGATCAGGTTCGATTTTGCAATAAGCAAGTAACTTCTCAGATGTTGATTTAACTTTTTTAGCCAGCAATGAGACTAAACTAGACATGAATTGGTCATGTGATATGAAGCCATCGAGGAAACTGGTTTCGCGTTCGGGGGTGTACATTGACAACCCTTGTTGCACCTGCAAAAATAATTAAAGAAAAGTATAAACAAATAATTATGTCCAGAAACTTGATAAAATTACTTTAGGTACTCATTAGGGTAAATCACTAGTTATGGTCACCGCATCAGTTATGGGCAGGCTAATACAATTATCGCAATAATTAGGGTCTAATCCATTTATTTGTGATATCACCTGGAGAAATATATCTGAAAAGGATTTAAGAATCATTTACTAATGAAAATCTCCCTCCTATCCCTTTCTAGTAGCCATTTAAAAATATTTTTCAAAACTAGTGTCCTGAAATACTTCTTTTTTTTAGTGAGATCGTTTTGAAAAGTGAGGATTCTTAAGGAATTATTGAGAAATTGCTTCATTAATTTGTAGTTTTTAAGTTTTAACTTTTCATTAGAATTCAGACTTCCATACAAGCTCCTTTATGTTGGACTATCTAATTTTAATTAACAATAATTTTGAACTGACCATAACCGGTGTACAAAAATACCGGATATGAGTTATGATCACCCCTATTCATTTCAATTTTCTTTAGTGCTGCAAACGTTGTTTCTGCTAATGTAAATGAAATAGAATTTTCTTCATTTGATTATGTCATTTTAAAACTTATATACTACATCGCTTCCTAATAGTTGACATGTTAAAGCTTACGTCTTTTAAGTGAACATTAATAGTTAAAATAGTTTGTTATATATTGTTCATCGCTGATGGCTACTGCTGGAAATATTTAAAGTAGCTTATTTACAAAAAATACATTCCGATTTTTTTTTAATTCATTAATTTTTTAGTGGGCATGATTACCATATTGTATGCCGTTACTGCTTATGTTGAAAAATCAACGAAAAGTGCGGTTATAAAATATACTCTGATGAATAGTTGTTTTTAATTCATTTTCAACTATCATTTCATAATGGTTTTCTATACTATTGGGTTGTTTCACATGAAATGTCCGATTTTATAATATTTGAAATACATAGAGGATTTTGCGAGTCTCTGTTGTTGAAAAAGCTCGATACATGGGTACCTCACGATCTCACTGAGCGACAGCAATTGAAACGTCTTGAGACCTGCGTTTCGTTGCTTGCTAGGCAAAAAACCGACCCTTTCCTTGAAAGAATAATAACTTGCGACGAAAAATGGATTGCTTATGACAATCAGCGTCGGTCAGGGCAGTTTGGCAAAACCAAATTTGCACCCGAAAAAATCGATGGTTACAGTATGGTGGTCCATGGCTGGAATCAGACTCGTACATTATTCTTTTTTGCCTAGAGGTGAGACCATTACCTCTACAACCTACTGCAATGAAATTGGCCAAATGCACGAAAAATTATTGAAAAAACAACCTGGATTGGTAAATCGGAAGGGCCCTATACTCCTACAAGACAACGCTAGACCCCACGTTTCAAAACTTACCATGCATAAATTGAAAGAGCTGGGGTACGAAGTTCTTCCGCACCCACCATATTCTCCCGACTTGTCTCCAACAGATTATCACCTTTTCAGGAATTTAGACAACTTCTGCAGAGGAAAAATTTTTGCAAATGATGCTGAAATCAAAAGTGCGTTTCCAGATTTTGTTTCACTTCAAAGCTCAGAGTTTTTCAAATCCGGGATAAAAAAGTTGTTGTCACGTTGGGAAAAATGTGTAGAAAAAGAAGGTAAATACTTCGAATAAAATTATATTGTTTTCATATTGTATTTTTACTAAAATCCCTATACCTTGAAAACGGACATTTCATGTGAAACAACCCAATAATAAGTAACTACAGGGTTTGTGAATGAGTGCATTAAGTGGTTGTGTTTTTAAATATTTTTTTTACTTTTTTGTTAGAACGTGTTTTATTAGTATTTAGATTATTTCTATAGGTCTAGTTTTTCATTACTTAATACTCTTTTTAAAATTATTAAAAACATTTGTTTAAAGATTATTTTGCCACATGACCATAACCAGTCTTGGCTATGACCATAACTGGTAAAACATGCCCATAACTGATATTTTTAGCTTTTTGTTAAAAATATATAACTTTATTTGAATTGAAGCTTTAGTGTATTTGTCAATTTTACATTAAATAGAATAAACTTTTGAGAGTCTAAGTATATCATCAAAGATGTCATATTACGAACTGTACCTACGAAATTCCTTTTTAAATCGACAAGTACCCTTGTACCACAACTAGTGATTTACCCTATGGTATAGATTTTTCGAAGTCTTGTTTCTAATGTTTAACATTCATCATCCGTTTTAAGAATATAAAAACAAATTTGAAACATCAGCACTTATATACACCATTCTTTTCTTACATTTTTAAAATTTAATATAGATACAATGTATTAAATTATAAAAATGTAAGAAAAGAAATCAAACATGTTGATTCTCACAAATAAGTCTACCAACATTTACAACTGTATGCATAGTCCAGTCAATAAACACATTGTAGAGTGCATGGAATATGCGATTATTTTTGACATCAGGGCTTCGTTAGGTGTCTTTAGAAGGTAAATATACTTAAAGTCCCCGCCTCTGGGCGGTGAGCTTACGGTGGGAGGAGGGAAGAAGTTCCCATTATTGAGTTTTTCGATTATATCATGAAAACGTTGTACTATAGAAAACTGTTTCAGTTCAAAATTAAAGATAATTAAATTTCCTATAAAAGTAATATGATTCATATTTGTCGAACTTCCAACAGTTTTCGAGATATACGTTATTAAAAATCGATAACTATCGCAAAAAAATAATTTTATCTCACTTTTTGTCAAACATTTCCTTCAAATGTCAGAAACGTATATATGAAATTAAAGTCAATTTAATGCACTACAACTTTGGTTCTTACATTTTTTTCTGAGAAACGATCGTGGAAGGTACCAGAAGCAAATGTTTGACAAAACGTGAGGTACAAATTATTTTTTTTCGATCATTATCGATTTTCAATAACGTATATCTCGAAAATCGCTGGAAGTTCGTCAAACATGTATGATATGGATTATATTGGAAATTTAATTAGCTTTTATTTTTATTTGAAACACACTTTTCTACAGTCCACCGTTTTCGAAATATAATCGAAAAACCCAAAAATGGGACCTTCTCCCCCTCCCCCCAACGTAAGTTCACCCCCAATTGGCGGGAGCTTTTAGTATGTGTATATTCTAACTACTCCTAAAAAAGGCCTAAGGTAAAAAAATAATCGCATATTTCATGCACTCTGACTGGACTAACAATATACAATATCAAATAAATGTTCGGAAATATATTTACTATCACTTGTAATGAAACTAACAATCAGTGACTCTTCAATAAAATCTACATTAGAAGAGGTCTAGACATCTTCTTTCCAGACTCCTATAAGGGTTTCGGAAATCGAATAGGAAACGAGTTAGGTAACAAATGGTATCTAGTGTTGGAACTTATGATATTTAACCGGTTTTAGCCAAATCAAGAACATATGGGATATTCAGCTTATGACGGATTCTATGTGATAAAATAAGGAGCATTGAGGATTTTACGAAAGATTTGGAATTGGAAGCATAGCGAAGATTTGGATGGCTCAGCTGAGCGCCTAAGTTCAACACTCAATTTCCAAATAGGTCTGATTACTATTTATATACGATTACTATATAAATGAGTCTTTTGTAATTGATTAGGAGCTTAGAACATTTGTCTAGTTAATGCTGAAGTAGACAAAACCGACGGACAGTTTCTTGTCGTTTTAGTCTTGTATGTGGTCTAGGTAAGACTGTTTTCCATAGCATGTTCTAGATACAGGATTTGTTCAACAGGAATTAGTGGATTATTATTGCAAAGTGCATGAAATGTGCGATCACTTTTGACCTTAGGGCTTCGTTAGAAGTAATTAGAAGATAAACATCCTAAAAGTTTTTCAATTATATCTTGAAAACAGTGTACTACTTCACAACAGTGTACTATTCCTATGTACAATTCCTATTGCATATATACAATTCCTATATAATTGTCGATTTGCATATTTGTCGAACTTCCAGCCGTTTTCAAGATGTATGTTATTGAAAATCGATAATTTTCGCAAAAAAATAATTATTACCTCAATTTTTGTCAATCATTTGCTTCTAGTACATTCCACAATCGTTTCAAAAAAAAAAAAAAAAAGCCGAGTCAAAGTTGAAGAGCATTAAATTTACTTTAATTTCATCTGTACGTTCCTGGCACTAGAAGCAATTCTTTGACAAAAAGTGAGTTAAAAAATATTTTTTTGCGAAAATTATCGATTTTCAATAACGTATGTCTCGAAAACCGTTAGAAGTTCGACAAATTTTATATAAACACTTTTATATGAAATTTATCTAGCTTTAATTTTTATTTGAAACATATTTTTCTAGAGTTCACCATTTTCGAGATATAATCGAAAAACCCAAAAATGGGAACTTCTCCCCTCCCCCCACCGTAAGCTCACCCCCCAGTGGCGGGGACTTTTAGTATGTTTATCTTCTTATTTCTTCTAACGAAGCCCTAAGGTAAAAAATAATCGCATATTTTATGCACACTGCACAATATGTTTATTGATTGGACTATTAGTAAAGAAACATGACTTGGTCTAAAGCTTATCACTGAAGGAAAGGTATCTGGTTTAGTGCAGTTCAGCAACATATGGGACATTTAAATAATTTTATTTGTGATATAATTAAAAGCATGGAGAATTTTAAGGAGGATTGGATACGAGAAGAACTGGAAGGTAGTAGTGAATTAGAACTAGCAAAGAGTTGCTGGAATTATGCCATGATGCTAGTGTACAGGTTATAACTAGAGACCGGATTTTTGTTGAAGTAAAAAACTCAAAACATGCAAAATCGTGCAGTAAAAAACTCAAAACGTGAATTTAAAAACTTAATACATGCAGCAATTCATATATTTACACAAATGTGCAAAACTTAACCAGCCTTGAATAAACTTAAGGAGATGAAAAAAACTGTTAATTAAAAGGGTAACGGTCGGGTTAAGAGGAGGCACCAAACTGGCTTGAACCGCGCTACACCGACCAGTTCGATCCTTACGCTTCACTTCGAGTTTACATTTTTCGATAGCTCTTTCCTATAACCTCACATGTAAACAATCACTTCTACAGTTTCAACTTGGATTGTGTTGTTTAGTCTGTTATATTGATATTTAGTCTTCTTAAATGTAAATAAGTGAAACAGAAGTTAACAAAATGAGTTTGATAAAGGATTAAGTGTTTTATCAATTCATGTTTTCTTATTCCCTCTTATCTAATGTGTTACCATGACCGTTACCATTAAAAGAAATATAAAATATCTTTATTAAAATTTCCTTTTACGTGGAATCAAAATATAATTAAATGTCTTTGAAAAATAAATTAGTTTTTAAAAGTTTCGTGAAAATTTACGACATTATAAATTTCAAAATATTTCTTAGTAAAATTATGCCGCCTGTCACTTAATAAAGGAACTTTCTTTACCTCTATGGACGTTCTAATACGACAAGGACAATTTTTGTAGCATGCGATTGTGGATGGATCCAGATTATCAGCTTCTATTTCCTTTCCGTTGATACAATAATTTAATTTTTTTTTTAACGAATGTAGCCGTAGTTTTTCTCAAGGATTTACTCGAATTTTGAAAATAAACATCTTCCCTTTTCATTTTCAATTCGTTTTAAGCTTTCCTCGAGAGTTACAAACAAATACTCGCGGACGTTTTTGGCATTTTCAAAGTTGATAGTTTAAAATCTTGTCAACAACTAGCCCTTTGTGCTAAATCAGAAGTGGGTAATGAATGAAATGGGAAGCGGGGAGTAAACTTTTCTGAGGAACAGTCTTAGGTCTAGGAAGTACGTCGATCCTCAATGTTTGCCTAACTCTTCAAAGTTCCTAATTTAATTGGATCATTTAAAAGTAGTAGGTCACAAATACATTTGATTTAAGCGACTTTTTTGCACTTTCAATTTAATTAACTAATTAGTGCAAAACTAATTATAGCCTAATGGGCATCTAACCTCCTCGAAAGGGGTAAAAAATCAATTTTTTTGATTTTGATAAAATTTCACATATAAGGGTTTTATGGTGCGCTAAATCAAGATTTGAGGTCAGTTGTTCATGAAAAAAAGTTTCCACTGATTTACAGCGGATTTCCTTGGAATTTTGTCATTTTTTTTTGGAGGTTTTGAGCACTCTAAAGGCGGGTAGTGTTTTGAGCATAACGAAAGTATTTTTAATTAAAATACCATACATAACTACAATTAAACGTGAAAGAATCATTTCTCTATCTTGTCTTAGAGCTGAGAAAAAAAATAAAACGTGATTTTCATATTTTATTTTTTTACTCGGCTCCTAATGCCCATTGGCGGCTATAACTCTAGTTTTGCACTATTATAGGTCCCTACTACCCACACAAAAATCGGCATTCAAATCTGTGAGTTACAACTGCAAACGTCCCCTAAGATAATTAATGGAAGAGCAAATCTACAGAAAACAGATAGGCGGATCAAAAGTTGGATGGCTAGATGAAGTAGTTATCCACGGTATCGCGAATTTCACTGTTTAGCTTATCTCTCTTCTTGCCTCTTCTCTTTTATTTTGCAACCATAGTTACTGGTTTTAAGTTTGAATAACAAAGAAAACAATTTAACGAATTGACTCTGGTTAATTATGAGGAAAACTCTTCAGTCTAAACCTGCCGGCAAGACTGTCTCATTCGGAAGGACAACTTTGTTAATAGGATGACGATAAAGAGATGACTAGGGCTGTGAAATATATGCATTTGCAAATTCCTCCTAACTAATTAAAACATCTAATATTATTAAAATATATATGTTTAGATTCATTTGGAATAAATTTGAGCTATTTTTAATTTGCATATTTTGCTATAAATGCATATTTTTATATATTTTGAACTAGACTTGCATATTTATCTAAATATCCGGCATATAATCATTTGACATTTGATTTGTTTTACGTTGCCGAGTAGAAATATAGATAAAATTAATAAAATAAAATATAGATAAAAACCGAAAAATAGCTATAAGAACTCCTCCCATTCTCCTTTTTTTTTTTTCGCCTAATTAATGCATTTGTATGTGCCAAAGTGCTGATTCTTCGGTTTCAGCTATAACTTTCGATCGTATTTGCTTCTCTTAGAATCGTTTAATACGATTAATTTCTAGTTTATACTTCGCTTAAATACGTAGAATATTATGAATTCACTTTTCATCTCATCCCTCTCCTTTCTATCATTCCATTACACAGTATCTCACACAATGTTCACCGAGACATACCATTCGTAAACAGTTCTTTTGTGTTAACCTAAAATACCGAAAGTCAGTCCTTCAAAGACAAAACATCTTGTTGGAAAGTACGTAGGCGAGCTTTTAAATGAGACTTTCGAGAGTGATGGAGACGTTTTATATTTATATGATGTAAAGCAGTCGTTTAGTGTAGAGTGTTTCAAATCTATTTTGAGGGCCAATAGGCGATCTATTTTGTTCGAAAACCTGAAAAAGTGGTTGTCTGCAATTCAAATCTACAAAAGTGAATAAGTGGCATGAAGTCGGGAGAGTTCCTTTATGGTCGTTGCTTATTGTTTTTTATTTATATTGTTCTGCTTTAAAGTATAAGTATTTTGGTTGTGATTGTTGTTTAAGTTTTCTGGAAATTATTGTCATGGTTTTTTTTCGTTTTTAATGTTCCCTGTTTAATGTGTTATATATATCTTTAAATAAAGGTTTTTAACATTTGTTTTTGTTTTTTAATATTAGCTTTTTAATGTTTTTCTTCCTAATGTTCCCCTTTACAATGCAATTAGGTATTTAAACAGGAGTTTGTATTTAAGCATAAGTATGTATTGCGATTTTTTTATTTTTCTAATAATGCAGATGGTTGCATATTTTACCCAATATCTCTGCATATATATGTGCATATTTGTCAGTTTTATAGCATATAATTCACAGCCCTAGTGATGACATAATAATGATTCTACTAGTACATTCAAAAATATTAGAAAATTACCTCGGGACCATTTTATATATAAAATTATATGAATTACTATCAAAAGGTATTTCCATTAGTTTCTTTTTTTATTACGCTATGAAAGGATAGATATCTGGTTTGAGCTAAACCAGAGTGAGGCTCGTTTATTGAAATTTTAAATCTAGTAAATGTTCTTAAAATAAAGATAATGCTAATAATGATATGTCAATTGCTTGTAAAGTAACTTCAACAAAAATTTATATTAGAAGGCCCAGAGGCCATTTTTCTTTTTAGACGTCTCGGATAGTTAACGGAAATCGACTGGGAACAAGTTGAGATATTAGTGGATTTGAATGAGTATGGAGGATACTATGAAAGGATAGATATCTGGTTTGAGCTAAACCAGAGTGAGGCTCGGCTAGTAACGCACTTGGAAAAGCAGGGTGCGTTACCCAGCGAGGAGATATACAATAGAGCAGTCACGAGTGGAGTGGGAGTGGGATTCGTTCCCCCTCCACTATACTACCCTAACCTCAAAAGTTACAACTAAAGTTACAAGTGTTTGCTTTTAATTTCTTATTTTCACGTAAACCTATTCTCGTTAAGTTTTTATTTTGTTTATAAATTCATTCCACATTAAGTATGTCTTTTTGTGCTGCAATTGGATGTAAGAACAACAAGACTGAGACTAAAAATGATAAGCACCTTAGTTTTCATAGGTAAGTAACTAACACAAAATTATTGCATTATACCAAGTCAAATTTAGTTCACGATAGTGTTAAATGCAATTTCTTTTTCGTAATAAACTCCACGTCAAAAGTATATATATATACCTTGAAGTATTTGAATTTTTATTAGTAATAATAATTTTTATATTCAATAAAAATCCTTTTTATTAACAAAGTTTAAGTGAAAAATGATACACTGTGTTTGAAGGAATTTTATTACCTATACCTGCATCAGCAGCAGTCTAAAATAATGTTTTTGAGTTGGGAACTGGGCTAACTCAGGGTAGTATAGTGGTGGGGGAATACTGGTCCCACCTGCCTCTAGCTCCACCCTATATCAATAGCAGCTCAATTTGTATATCTCCTCGCTGGCGTTACATTACTAACCATGGCAAATGGTAGAAGTAATTCTAAGTAATTAATCCCCCACCCCCACCTTCCCAGCCAGGAAACCCCGTGTAGCCCAGACGGCAAGGAAAGGAAGGAATAAAGATAATATATAATAAAAAGGTTTGGGCTAAATTTACAACATATGGACCATTATCATATGTTTGTCTGTGACGAAGTAAGGAGCGTTGAGGATTTTTCGAAGGATTTTAAGGATAGGATACGAGACGAATTGGATGGTTCAGTGGAGCCCCAAAGCTCAACTCCGTATATCCAAGTAGCTCTAATTACTCTCTTGTTAATGAGAAGGTTAGTACGTTTGTCTAGCAAGAGTTGAAGAAGTGGAAAATGACGGGCAGTTTCTTGTCGTTTTAGTTTTAGTCTTGAATGTGGGTTCCAAGTAAGACATTCGTTTAGATGGAGTCAAACGCAGCGGATCTGTTCAGGGATTAATGGAATATCATTAAATGATAACAAAGAACAAAAAGTAGCAGGTTTATTACGGATAGTAAAGGTTATTCTATGAGATTTGTTTGGATTTATTTTAACAAATCTAATAAATTTTGAATTATCAGTACTTATAACTAAAGCCCCATGGATAATATTTTTAATCACAGTATCACGAAGCCAAGGATCGACATTTTGATTTAGTAATTTTTTTTTTCTCGGTAGAAATACTTTTTTAGATTTTTTTTATAGATTTTAATTCTTAACCATAAAAATATACGATACTGTATAAAACCTCGTTTCTGTCACTCAATAGTGTATATTTAATTTTTTATTAGTGCTAAATCTTCCTAGAACTTGGAAAATTATGTAGTTATCATTTGGTATAAATGGGTCCAGTAGTCTTTGTAACCTCTCATGGAGAATGGCGCTCGCCACCTATCGGTCAATTTTCAAACTTCACTGTTATCCACATTCTGACACTTTTTTTTTTTTATTAATAAATTAATTTAAAATTTGCAGATCTTATTATAGCTAAATCTTCCTGGAACTATGAAGATGATGTGGTTTTAATTTGGTACATATTGGTTCAATAGTTTTTCCGGTTAGTGATCACAAACGAAAACTACTAAAACCAATAAGTTCCAAATTTTAACTACACCATTTTTATAGCTCCAGGAACGTTTAGCAATAATGAAATCTAATGATTTTCAAATATGTTCTTAAAAAAAGCGATAATATGTGGATAGCAGTGAAGTTTGAAAATTGGTCGATAGGTGGCGAGCGCCATTCTACATAAGAGTTTATAATGGTAACACTACTGAATCCATCAGTACCAAATTTTAACTATATAATTTTTATAGTCCTAGAAAGGTTTAGCAATAATACAACTTAATATAATGAAGATTTAAATGTACAATGTTGGGTGGCAGAAACAAGGTTTGCCATCCATATACTTCTAAGGATAAAAATTAAAATTCGACCAGATGAAACGAATAAACTTATCCATGGTCTTTTAGCTGTAAGCACTGATAATGTAGTCCATGATCCGTAATGTTTTCTTAATAGTCTCTGTCCATCAGGATTACCAACTCATAGATTAAAATTAAAAATTTAATTATCCTTTTGCGTAATCTTCTAGCACCTACTCAGTGAATTTTTAAGCAGGTTAAATTGCCGCTATGCGTGAATATATCATTGAAGAAATAAAGCTCAATAGCATACTGGAATACAAAATTTTTAATGGATAAATAGAAAAAAAAACACTATTATTAATTATCTAATTTCTTTATTAATGAGAGCGGGCGAAGCCGCGATGGGATATGCTAGTAATAGTTTTGATTGATTGTTTGTTTTTGTACTTTCAAGAACATAAAAGGAAAGCACAGATTTAGAAGGCCTTGAAATAAGTATTAATTTATACTCACAAGGGGAGGACACACTCAGTCTCTGACGGATCTTGTTGGCAATGTTTTTGGAGGTTCCTGGTCAAAAAATATTAGACAAGTATTTTGCCGTTCCGACCAATGGGCAGGTCAGATTCTAATTCAGCACCCTCAAAAACATTAAAAAACGGTTATTCAACAAAATCAAAAAATATCATTTTTTTCACCCTCTTCCAGGAAAATGAAATTTTAAAACCGATTATTGGTTAAATACCTTCAAATCGTCATTACTTTGTCACGCAATTCACTGGTTGGTATCGCTGGAAAGAGGAGCGTCTCAGCTTTCTTTTGATGTATATAAATGTAAAATTCGATGAACAAAAACCTATTAAAAAATTGGAAAATCCGAAAAACATTTTGATTTTTAACTTGAGTTTGAAACCAGATAGGAAGATAAAACCAAATACATTTCAAACGTATTACCACCCTATATTTTGTGTAAAAAAATAAAGTTAATACGTTAAACCGTCTAAGCGTAATTAATGTTTTTATCAATTTAAACAAAAGTTGGCTACCAGGTCAGGCAAATTTTGAAGCTTACAAACTTTTATTTTTATATTTGAAGAAATTTCGTATTAAGGGTTCTTTTGAGTGTTGAATTCGAATCCGATATCGGTTCATGTGAAAAAATTATATTGAATATACTTCACTTGAAAATTTTTAGCTTTTACACTGTAAAATGTGATAGAAAATTCTTTTAGCCCTAGAATTCCATATCAGCACCCTCAAAACTCAGGAAACGTATGTATATATATAGATATCAATAAAAAAAAAAAAAAAAAAAAATATATATATATATCGATATATATATATATATATATATATATATATATATATTAGGCAACTTTTGTTTAAATTGATAAAAACATGAATTACGCTTAGACGGTTTAACGTATTAACTTTATTTTTTTTTTACACAAAATATAGGGTGGTAATACGCTTGAAATGTATTTGGTTTCATCTTCCTATCTGGTTTCAAACTCAAGTTAAAAATCAAAATGTTTTTCGGATTTTCCAATTTTTTTAATAGGTTTTTGTTCATCGAATTTTACATTTATATACATCAAAAGAAAGCTGAGACCCTCTTCTTTCCAGCGATACCAACCAGAGAATTGCATGACAAAGTAATGACGATTTAAAGGTATGTAACCAATAATCGGTTTTAAAATTTCATTTTCCTGGAAGAGGGTGAAAAAAATGATATTTTTTGATTTTGTTGAATAACCGTTTTTTAATGTTTTTGAGGGTGCTGAATTAGAATCTGACCTCAATTTTTGTGTGAAAAAAACTATAGAGGTAGTTTGCTTGAAAAAAAACTAATCATTTTTTTAGAATTTAATTAACCTAAACCAAAATCTATGGAGCGGCTGTATTTTTCCTTTAATTTGCAATCAAAACTGACAATCTTGGTGCAAGAATTATGTCGATATCATTTTTTAAACTCGAGATAAAAAATAAATTAGTTTAATGCTATTTTATTTTTTTCTCGGCTTCTAGGGCCCATTGGCCGGAACGACAAAATACGTGTCTAATATTTTTTGACCAGGAACCTCCAAAAAAATTGCCAACAAGATCCGTGAGAGACTGAGTGTATCCTCCCCTTGTGAGTATAAATTAATACTCTCATTTATCACACAACTCAAGTGCATCTCCTCGCTTCGTATTATCTTGATGATGAAGATGGGTTTTTCGGTGATTTTTGTAATACGTATTTATGAATTACATGTAACAAGTGCTACTAAAAGACTTTACACCAACCAGAAACTTTTACTTCCACAATACGTTATATCTTTAAAATCTGCTTTAATTGAATAAACATTACAATCATTCAAGGGCAATAAGTAACTTATATAGTAATGAACCCATTCAGGAAGGAATATCTTTTTGACTTCGCTACCGCGATTCACTTGTTAACAAAAACATATGATACCTTTTTCACTTTTGGCATAATCATTTTAGACAACGAAGGAAAAATAGCGGGAATAATTCATGTGAAGCCAATTTTAGCTCAGTTGTAGGGGAGGTGTTCTTAACAAAATAATGAAAGTGTTGAGGGGTGGGGGGTATCTAAAAATCTTTTTTTTAGGTTTTCGCCAATAACTCGAAAACTACTGCCTCTACTTATGGAGTCCTTGGTTCGGAGGTGTACAATACTATGTTACATTTCCGTAACTTTATACGAGAATAGTTTGAATCGGTTTTATTTTTAAAAGAGTTCATTTTCTCTACTGTTTATTGTATTTATGTGTACGAAATGAATCTTGACCTTCCCACCCTGGCTAGAGTGGGTTGGTTATCAATAGGAAACCCTGTCCTTCCTGCCCTAGTTGGAGTACATAAGGATATACAGTTGAAGTCCGATAATCCGGCACATTCGGGACCGGCTCGGTGCATTGGCTTGCCTACTTTTCAACCTGGCTCTGGAAAAAGCGATTCGCGATTCTCGCCTACAGGTAGGGGGATACATATTTAACAGGCAGATCCAGGTCCTGGCCTACGCGGACGATATTGATCTGATTGCAAGAACAGAAGCTGGCCTGAAGGAGGCATTTGCGGCCCTGGAAACTTCCGCGAGAAACATGGGATTAGTCATTAACACGCATAAAACTAAGTATATGGCTGTCGGAAACGACCGGAGAGATCCGCACTTACAAGTAGGAGACTATGTCTTTGAAGCGGTGCAGGATTTTGTGTACTTGGGTGCCCGTATAGATGTCAATAACTACTGTTCTAAAGAGATTGAAAGAAGAATACAAGCAGCAAACAGGAGCTACTATGGCCTTCTCAAGCACTTCCAATCCAGGCTAATAACCAAAACCACAAAAGTCACTCTCTATAAGACACTGATCAGACCCGTCCTCACATACGGATCAGAATCCTGGGTGATCAACAGGATTGATGAGCAAAGACTGGCCGTATTTGAGAGGAAGATATTAAGAAAGATCCATGGACCAGTATGGGAGAATGGTGTCTGGAGAAGCGTCACAACAGAGAGGTTTACGCAGAATTCCGTGACACACCTGTGGTGGATTTTACCAATCTCAACAGACTTCGCTGGGCAGGACACCTAAAAAGAATGAGGCAAGATCGGATACCGATAAGGGTCGCTAACCACATGCCTATGGAGAAGAGGAAGGTTGGAAGACCGAAGGCCCGCTGGATGGACCAGATAGGTACTGTGGCCCGACGATTAGGCGCAACTAGGTGGTGGACCATGGCGCTGAACAGAGAGGAATGGGCGAATTTTCTAAGGGAGGCCAAGGCCCGCACAGGGCTGTAGAGCCGAGGATCATCATCATCGGTGCCGGAATACCGAAAATTCCGGTCTATCGGGCGGTGCCCCTTCCTTTAAGTGTAGGCTTTGCCGTAAAACAAATTTATGTTTTACATACATAAATCGTAATTATAAGAACAATTAGGTTAACAATTGTAATAATTGCAATTTGTTGTAATAATTGTGTATAATATGCAAATACATACAACAAAGTTTATTTTACATTTCATATAATTTATGTATGTACACGTACTGTAAAACATATTTCATTTAGATTTAAAAAAGTCACGAATGTTATTTTGTTTTCTTGACTTATGGCGTTTAGTATAAAATTCATTTCTAATGAAACGGAAATCAATAATTTCTTAAGCACTGTAGCTATCTAGTCCTAGCCTCAGCAAAAGAGATAAACTGATTTAGTGATTCTGAAGCTTCTGCCCAGCTGATATTTTCCTTTTCTTCCGTTTCGGTATCTGAATCACTTTCTTCAAGATTTTGAGTAGACTGAGGGTTTACTACACTGTTCATAATGTCTAAACTCATCGGTTAGTTCTTGTTCAACAGGCTCATTCTCGAATAGCTCTCGAGCGTTCTTATTTGCTTTAAAGACACACTTTTTGAGTAAACCAAAATTTTTACAATATTCCGGAGCGATGCCGGACTAATGGACTTCCACTGTATGTCCCAATTAAAAAAGGTTTCAAGAAAGTAAGCGCGAACTGAGTATTTTTGCGACCGAGAATTTTTGTATTTGTAATAACAAGCATACCTGGCTTTTAAAAGATAACATTGTAGATTCTAATTTATATGTTTCTATATTAATATAATAGATTAAAATATTTCTGATTACAAAATAAATGAAGTGTTTTAAGATTAAACAAATATACAAATAAAAAAAAGGATTGGTTTCACTTACGGTTATAGGAGGTTGCAGTAGTGAACATAATGAAAGCAGTATCCACACCATCTTGTCCTGTTATATTTAGTTATCAAAACTGGAACTTCTGCTTATGCCCTAGAAAATATATCAATGCATAAATATTATATATTAAAATAGGAAAAAATAATAAACAAAAATAAAAATATACAACTTTATAGTAGTTTCAGGTCACATTTTTTCCAATGAATGAAATTAAAAATGGCTTGAACTTACCACCTCCTAAGAAATAGTTTGTAATTTTGAAAACATTAAAAATAAACTTTTTTTCTTTTCTTTTTTTGATTATGAAAAAAAGTCACATATTTGATAGTGAAAAAAACGTATCAACGTGACTTTTTTTTATTCAAATCAATGTAGCTCCTAGCGAAAATATTATATAACAAACAGTATTCTCAATTAAATTTTCGACAAGAAATAATTTCTCGATTATATTTCAGACGAGGGAACTGCCGTCAAAATTTCAATCAGAGGAATACCAACTCAGCTAGAGATCATCAAAAAAGCCCCAATATTTAAAAAAAAAAATGTATTCAAACGTGACTTTTTTCATTCAAAGCAATATAGGTCCAAGAGAAAAATGATATATAACGAAAAGTATTCTCCATTAAATTTGAGAATTTAAATCACATTTTTGAATGTAAAAAAAAACGTTAAACCAAAAAGTACAGACCACCAGCCAAAAGAAATATCCATGCCAAAATGGCTTAAACCTAACGCTTCCAAATAAACAGTTTATAATTTTAAAAAATATTAAAATAAAAAATAAACTATTTTTCCTTTTACAGTATGGCAGATGAGCAAGACCTTCAGGTTCGCCAAGCGACTCACAGTGGTAAAAACGGCCAATCTAGGTGAACATTGCTCATAACTTCTAAAGAAATAGTCGAAATCACTTGAAAATTTTTGAGTATTTTTATTTTTGCATATATACAATAAAATATAATAAAATAGAACAATAATAAGAACTAAAACTTTTTTTTTAATATATAGAACAGAATGTTCATTTTTTTTTTGTATTATAACTTAAATATTTCCCTCATTCCTGACATGCCAATTTACAAAAGCTTATTGTCAAGATTTGAGTGACAGGTGTGGATAAAATAAAGTGAAAAAAACACTTTAATATTAACGAAGACCATTTTTTATTTACTAGTAGTAAATAGATAGTAAATTTAATTCATCCGGGAAACATTTATCATTAGGATCTGAAGGCAACAAAGCACTGCCTTCATTAAGTGACAAAGTTGAAACATATGGGTCATATGTATAAAGCTGCGTACAAGCTGAGGCGTGCAGCTCCTCATAGGAATAATTGTCCAACAAATGTTGAATTTGTCGGTTTTTTTGGTTTTTTTCCCTCAGATCTCTAAATTCTTTGGAAGTACGAGTTTTACTGCTACTTGGGCCAAGGGCAAGAGCCTCGGTATCTATCAAGTTTCTCTTCAGCCAATCGGAATTTTGTTTCAAAATATTTTGACGGCTCCATCGACTTTGGACCCATTGAGAACAAATATGAATTGAAAATGAATCTACTATCTTCATAACTAATTCCCGAGTGACCTCATCTGTAATGCCTTTTGACCTCAGACAATTTTTCAGTGTGTCATGGCCACCCACACATCAAATACAGCACTTTTTAGAAGGGTCATTACTCTGAAAAAACAATAAATAGCTTAGCTCTATGGGTCTGGATGGGTCAGATTTCGATTGTTATATATTCTTTAGATGCTATACTTTAAAACCATGCAACCCAGAAGGCGGAGGACTTTGGAGAAAAAAAGTTACATAATTTTAATTACGAAAATCTGTTAACTTGTTAAATATGTTTACTTAACTCAACTAAATACGCCCTTCAGGATAAAATTTTAGATATGTATCACTCACCATAATATGTAACACATGCTATGAATGGTTGGGCACAATAGAAGTGCTCTGCACTTGATACTGATCTGAGAACAATCTGTTCTTTTGGAAAGAATGTTTGTTTACACTAGTGTTAATCCATCAAATCGTATTCTCATTGCTGTTTATATCCCATCAACCACCTCTTGATAACATTACAAAGTCCATTCAATGCTCTGTTGACATAAGTTTCCTTAATATCCACCTGGATTGGGCGTTTTTACCACTGTGCGACACACTGTGTGCTCATTTAATGGATTCAAACGGTAGGCTTGAAAGACTTTTAATTCGTTCCAAAAGAATTGAATGTATTTTAAGTTGAGCCGCATTGAGCGAAACAGTGCAACTGCCAGTTCTGAAGACGACGTCCAAGTAAGATTACTGTCATTAGGCACTGGCTAGCTGTTCTATCTCCGGCTTAGATAATAACACCTTCTCCCAATGGTTCACCTTCAAATGATTCGAATATATAATTTAGTTTGTATTATTTTTGTTTATATTTCCGAAATAAAACTATTAAAAAAAATAAATTAAGAAAAATAACGTGTATAAAAACATTGCATTGCAAAACTCAATTTCTCTCAGAATTGGAAAAACAATAGTTCATAGATATCTCTATGTATAATCAGCTGTTTTTCCCAATTTGTATTTTAGAATTAAAAGAATTAAATTACTTAAATTAATCAATAAATTATACTAACACTCAATGATTATTCTAAATAAACAAAATGGAGAGAAAATAGGGGTTTCTAAACGTGTTTTTTTTTTTTTTCATTCCAACCAATATAGCTCCTAAATGGTAGGTCCTACCAACAAATAATATAAAGCTAAACATATTCTCTATTAAATTTCTGACAAGAGAACTTACATCAAATTTTCAATTCGAGTACAACCAACAGAGATAGAGAGTAAAAAAAAAAAAAAAACAATATTAAAGGAATTAGGCATATATGACTTTTTTTCATTCAAACCAATATAGCTCTTAAACACCATCATCATCATCAGCGGCGCAACAACTCATTATTGAGTCAAGGCCTCCTCAATCAGCCCACTCCATATGTCCCGGTTTTGCGCAGCACCCCAAGCAATGTCCGGGCATCATGCGCAACACCGTCTCGCTAACGCAGTTTGGGTCTTCCTTTTCGCCTGGTTCCATTAAGTTCCTCCAGCAATATCCTCCTTGGAATGGAACCCTCATCCATCCTCGCAAGATGTCCAGCCCACCTTAGCCTTCCAAGCCGAACAAACTTTACTATATTCGGTTCCCTAAAGAGAGCATATAGTTCTTGATTGGTTCGTCGACGCCACTCTTGTCCCTGCATAATTCCACCATAGATAGATCGCAGGATCTTCCTCTCGTGGATAAGTAATGCGGACTCATCTTTCATCGTGAGTGTCCAGGTCTCAGAACCGTAGCTCAGGACTGGGCGGACCAAGGTTTTATACAGCTGTACCTTGGTTGCTCTCGGAAGCAGGGAGCTTCAGAAATGGTTACGTAGGCCATAGAAACATCTGCTTGATTTGCTGATCCGTGACCTAATTTCCCCAGAAATGTTGTTATCCACATCCACTTGATAGCCGAGGTACACAAATTCGTTAACTTTCTAAAATTTGTAATCCCCAATTCTGACTTCCTCGCCCTGCACTGCCCGTTCTCCTGATACCATGTACTTCGTTCTCGCGTCGTTTATTACTAAACACATTCTCCTGGCGTTCTCAGCTAGGAGAAGGAACGCATTTGAGACAGCCTGAAACGATCGTCCCATGATATCAATATCATCGGCATACCCAAGCAGCTGAACCGTTTTATTAAATATGATGCTACCCAGTTGGATTTGGGAACTTCTGATGGCTTTTTCAAGGCCGATGCTCCTAAACAGTAAGTCCGAAAGACAAATGTTATATAACAAAAAATATTCTCCATTACATTTTTAATAATGAAATTGTCGTAAAAGTTTCAATCCAAGCAAACCATAAAATCTAGAGCGTTTCAAAAAATAGTCCCAATATTTAAAAAAAGTGTAGTTTTACGAGACTTTTTTCATTCAAACGAATATAGCTCTTAAACGGTAGGCCCTAGCGACAAATGTTACATGACAAAAAAATATTCTTAAATATTAAAAAATATTCATGACTCGCGCTATCGTCAACCCCACACTAATTTATGGCTCATTGGTTCCTGTTTTACCGAGTTTGAACTCATAATGAAAATAATTTGTTTAGTCTTAAGGTTATAACAGTGAGGATAACCTCCTCCTTGATATCATCCGATTCAAACGAAACCAAAAAAAAAAAAAAAAAAAAAAACCGTGGTAAATAAACAAACATTAAAATAAAATTCTGTTTATCAAAAAATCTACCTCTTTTTACATGAAATAATTTAATTATTAGTTTTCATTTGTAGCTGTTTCTATTATAATTACATGGAAGACGAAATTAAATTCTAAAAACAAGACTAAAACAACAGGAAACTGCTCTACTTTTTCGACTTCTTCAGCATTTACTAGACAAACGTTCAAACCTTCCGATTAATTACAAAAGGCTCATTTATATGACAGTTGCCAGACCTATTTGGATATGTGGAGTGAAAGTTTTTGGGCTTCACTAAACCATCTAATTCATCTTGTATCCAATCTTTGCAATCCAAAATCCTTAAAACTCCTTACTTTGTCATAAATAAACTTATTCATTGTTCTATATGTTGCAGATTTAGCCCAAACCAAATACTTATCCTTTTATAACAAACTTTATAATTAATCAAATCGACTAGTCTCTCAACTTGCTTGATATTGAGTGGTTCTTTACGTATTATTGACAAGTCATTGTATAAATTATATATTAGTATACAGTTGTAAATATCAATAAATAGTTTAAAAAATTCTTAAAAGTTATAGTGCCAATTTTATTTTTATTGCTGCTTCAAAAACATTTTTATATTGATAAAATGGATCATTTTAATGTGTTGTTTTCTAATCCTGTGCTAGTTAATGCTGTTAGAGAACATATTTTTTGTATAACGTTTTCTTATCTTTCCCATTTTTCATATAAAGTATTTAAAAATATTAATGGTTGGCTATAAAAACTATTATTCAGAAACAAATTCTGATGAAAAAATTGTAATAAAGGGAACTAACACTGTACAAAGCACCTTTGTTTACTTACATTATGTAATATCTACATTATATTAGATAACGTTAAAAGAGTATTCATCAGCAGGTTAACAAATGTTTTTATTTGTTTATATATCATTTATGTTTATCCGATAAGTGATATCAATTAGGAGGTTATCCTTATTGTTATAGCCATGATACCAAACAGATAGCCGTTTGTTTATTCATTGTTTTGTTTTTTCTATTGTAATTATTACATTACATGACATTATACGAACATTATATGAAGGGTGTTAGGCTAGAAGGGGGTAATGTCCGGTAAGAATGAACGGTAATTCTAAAATGCAAATTACAAATTCTATATTTATTATAATTGGCAGCGGGTTTTTAAACTCCAAAACAGGTGACAATCCTCTTTTTAGCCTCCATGAGACAACCTTAACTGATATTATACATGGGACAAGCTAACTAGTGGCGATGAAATCTCAATTTCAATTTTTTTCTGACATTTAAAATTTAATTAACATGTTACTGGAGTGTAACATTAGTTTTTCCCAACAATAAAAATATATTTATATATATTATTCAAGTAGGAGAAATTCAAACGATGCATATTATGAAGTTGATACTAAGGTCTTTTTTATTTTGTTTGATATTATTAAATGAGTTTAGCCACCAAAATTTAAAATTTATTATGCTCTTTGTGTTGTATAGTATTTATCATTTCTAAAATGAGCGATTTAATTTGTGATGACTTATCGTTCGTGAAGGTCACTTGAGGTAGTTCCGCTCCCTTTTGTTTTCCCAAAAACATCTGTCTGCTGTTTTTATTAGATCATAATGGTGATAGATCACATATCCAATTTTTAAGAATTTACAACTTCTGCCTGATTATTAATGGTAAATAAACATTAGGACTATATCCTTCAGTGAATCAAGACAATTTTAATTAATGATTTGAAAAGAAATAATGGCGGATATGGAATATGGAAAAATAAAATATTTTTAGTACATACAACATTCCAATTACATCAGAATATGGATGGCCATGAAGTGTATACACTCTCTTCCAGGAACACTCACCAACTGACCGTCCCGCCAAGCGAGGAAGGTTACAAGCACTGACGTACATGCTCAGCAAACGTGCCGGCACTTTAATGGAGGGGTACGTTCAAAATTGGAATAGTCCTTATTGTCTGTATACATGTAATGAAGATTATTACGGATTTAAAATAAATTTTTAGAAAATATTTTGAAATGGATATGTCTTTTTCACATTCAAAAATAAAACATTGACACGCTCTGGTGGTGTTACTCTGATCGAAGATTTTCCAACAGTTTCCAAGTCAGAAATTCAATAGGGATTTTTTTTTTTTTTTTTTTTTTTTTTTTTTTTTTTTTTTTTTTTTTTTTTTTTTTTATGTTAAGGTGCATTTACTCCAACCGAGCATTATTTGCTAACACTGTAAACGTTCGAGAACAAGATGCGAACTTGGTGTAAACCCTCACCCGAGCCGAACAGGGTTTGCGAACCTTATTCAAGAACGTTCAAGAGCGTTCCGCTATTTGTCGGTAAACTGACGAATCTTCAAAGGGATTCAGTGTTTTTTGCTCACCCAGTGTGAACGGCTGTCTATATGTTCATTTATTCGTCCGCAATGGCTTCACAGACTTCGGGAATAATTTTCGATATTGATGGCTTTGAAATTCAGAAAATCAGGTACATGAGACTGGCATATGAGTCTCCTGTAGCCAAAAATCTAAAAATTAACGCCAATCGTCGCGACGCGGGAATACTATCGCGGTAATTAGTATAAACTTTTGACACTTTTTCTTAAACTTTTTTTTAAGTAAAAAATCAATATCCGACGATGACATGCGGTTGAAATGTTTGAAAAGTCCCGTTTAATCCGCCTCCAAATTAGCTAGCAGTTGCACATAAGTACTTCCTTTCGAAAACACACATTCCCACATTCTTCGTTTCTTCCTTAGATGGCGTTTCTCTATTTCAGACAGTATAAATATTGACGCAGAACAAATATAAAGTGTTGATAACCTGGGTGCCATTTGGAAGTTTTGTTGGGAACTTGGCAGTCACTTATTGGTTATTCGCTCGAGTGGTTTTACAATGGCTTCAGGATTTAAATTAATAAATTATAAATAAATTTAAAATTATTTCAATTAACTAAAAGTTTAAACTGATTTGCGAAGTGGAGAAAGGAGAAATAAGTTGGACGGTTATTTTTAGTGAATTCGGAATTACCCGTAGTTCTCTTTCAACCGTCCTATATAATAAAGAAAAAATCGCTACTATTTTAATATCGATAGAGACATGAACATCCTATACAAAGAACGAAAAATTTCATAACATTTAAATTAATCTTCAACTCTTGACTGATTCATTCCTTTATTGATTTTTTATAAAAATGCTTTAGGCTGAAAACAAGAATATTAATCCCCTGGATATATAAGCCAGTGCGATTCACAGGTTTTTTATTTTTTTAACATTTAATGATGACCTAGTTGGTCAAAGCTATACGTTTTTGGGGAACGTGGGGGCGTTATGCGTAATTTAATAGTTCGATACTATACTATCTTGACTAGGAGGCAGGTTCTAATGAGTGAGCTCTTTTTCACAATGCTTCTCCTAATACGAAATAAAAATTTTAAACCTGGATTTGACTAATCTAGACCGATTCCTCTTCAAGGTGTTCAAAAATTTGGTTTGAATGAAAAAAGTCACATTTGAAACCCCTATTTTTTCTCAACATTGTTTATTTTGAATAATCATTAATTATTAATTTAATTTTTTATTTTTTATTTATTTATTTAAATTTACAACTCTACAAAATATATACACCTAGTAAATGGGTTGATTATGATCACAATAACATCTCAAAACTAGAAGAGAACAACTCATCAGTAGCACTTAAAAAAAAAAATCTACACTAGAAGGTCTCTAGGCCATCTTCTTTTCAGACACCTCGGAGGGTTATCGGGAATAGAATAGGAAGCAAGTTGAAGGACTAGTGGATTTGTGTGGTTATGGAGTTTACTATGAAAGGATAGGTATCTGGTTTGGGCTAAATCAGCAAAGTATGGGACATTAAGATCTTTATGTGTAAGTTTATTTTTAACAAAGTAAGGAGCACTAAGGATTTTGGATTTTGTAAGGATTGGATACGGGAAGAATTAGAAGGTTTAGTTGAGCCCGAAGCTCAACTCCATATGCCCGAATAGGTCTGATTCGTAGTTTTAGTAGTTCTGTCGTTTTAGTCTCGTATGCGGATTCCAAGTTAAACTTTTGTCCAGTTTGAGTCCAAGATAGCGGATCTGTTCAACAGGGATCAGTGGGATATTATTATAGGATACTGTAGGACAAGAATTCGTAGGTTTAAGACGAAGGGTAAAGGTACTTGGTGGGACATCAGCTGTATACACCGTGTAGAGGATGGGGCCCAGGATGCTGGCTTGAAGAACACCTGCAGTTTGGACAAACAGGGAAGAAGAGGAAAGGTTATGATTAAATTGAAAGTTTCTATCACTGAGATAGGAACAGATAATAAGTAAGTATGTGGAAGGAGGGAATTTACGGAGTTTGTAAAGCAGCCCGTGGTGCCAGACTTGGTCAAAAGCTTAGTTAAATTTAAATAACAAGCTGAAAAAAAAAAAAAAAAAAAAAAAAAAAAAAAGGAACGTTATGGTAGAAACGGTCTGGAGGATTAAGCTATTTAATTTTGAAAATTTCCTCCAGACAAAAGAATCACAGGTAATAGAAAAAAAAATAGAAAACATATGAGCATCGACGGTTACTAGGGCAACCTTTGAAACATGTTCCGTGTTATTCATTCTTTTGTCGAAAGGCTAAAGTGGGCCAGTTATTTCATTTTCACTATCTTGAATTTTACTAATTCCAATTCTTCTCTTATCCAACCCTTACAATCTATAATCCTATATAAAATCCTCAATGTTCCTTATTATGTCACTAACATACTTATTGATAAAAATGTTTCATATGTTGTTGATAAGGCCCAAACCAAATAAACTAGTAAATTCTATACACCCACTTGACTTCGCAAGAAACCTATCTAAACAGAATATGGCTAAGAGACTTTCAAATGTAGAACTTTTACTGAAGTGCTACTAGTAAGTAGTTTTTTACAAGTTATTGACATGTCATTGTAATCATTTTCCTCAAATTTACTTGTTTATATAATGTATACAGTTGTAAGTATTAATGAATATATATTTTAAAAAAAAAAATATGTAATTTTTTAATTGTTATTTTTTTTCTATTTTCTAATTTATTCATTCTTATAAATATAATCTATATCCCTAAAAATGACCTAAAATGTTTGGCCTGATAGTCGATATCTTAAAAAAAAACCTAAGTATGTTTGAGACATATGTTTATATTTGAAAAACAAATAGATAATTATAACTGATAGCTGGATTTCCAATTATTGTTTCAAATATTTTTATGACAAAAGCTTACTAGTGATAGAAGAATATCGCAAGGAATCTTTCTTTAAAGTAAAAAAAATTAAATAAAATAAACACTTCAGATTCAAGGCCAATGCAAAAGCTATTTTAATGAACACTTATTCTCTATTTATCCTAGGGAAAAGTAATTTGTTCTTAATGTGTGTGTTTCTATTTAAAGAATAAACAGATAACAAGCTAGTCATTGTTTATAAGAAATGATGTTAACATCGAACAAAACACTGTTATAATTTTCTAATTCAAAAAAACAATTTCCCTATGACTGCGAAAAACAATAGATCATAAATATGTCTATCTGAATTTTAGAATTAATAGGATAAAATAATTTAAATAAATAATCAAATTGGATAATCAATTAATAAATTGGGACTGTAAAAAAAAATCAAAACTTAGATTTCATTGCCAGCTGTTAGCTGGCCTCTTAGACATACTATCACTTAAAGTGGTCTTGTGGAGGTGAGAAAGAGGATGGTCACTTGTTCTGAAGTTTTAAAATATGTTCCCCATGAGACAGATTATAAACTTACAATTAGTAATTTACGTATACAATTTTTTCAGAACTATGGTTACCGGACATTTTTTTTTAATTTGGCCAACTATGGACTGCAAAGAACTCAAGACTTCTTGACTTTTCTTCTCTTCTCCCAGAACCTCTTTATACAGTCGCTTTTCCTTTTCCTCTCCTCCTTGGAAATGATCTGCTTGAGCCTCCTGTTGGGTGGTTTCTCCGGAAAAGTTTGTATTTTGTCAATGCTATTCATGAACTCTTTTCTGTTGTGGACCATCTGCAGAGTAATTCCAAGCTCCTTGGTATTCCTCTTCACCCCACCCACCCATTTTGAAATAGATTTTAACCCTATGATGTAGTTGAAGATTCTTTCGGTAAGTCTTCCTCATCCATCCTTAGTAGGTGTCCTTAGAACGTCGAATTCCACTTCCTCATAGTTTCAGTGATTTTGTTAGCATACTTATAGAGCTCTTCATTTTTCCTGTTCTTCCAAGTCCCATCGGAAGTTTCCTGAGAGCTGAGTATTTGTTTAGTGTTCCAAGCAGGTGCTGCCGCCTAGGTCATACCCTCTGCATTGAGGTTCTGGGAAGTTCTTGTCTTTATTTTATTTTTTTTTTTATTGAAGATCTTCCAACTTTCCTCAATGTTATAAGTGGATTAAAACAACCCCATGCTGAGAGGCATAATGAAGATATAAAGAAGAAGAAATAACATTCTAACTAGTACGTATTTACTAAGATTGGACTGAACCCTCTGAATACAAGCCTGTTATTTCTGTACCATTTGGGAAAAACTAGATAAGCTCATTTTTATCCACAAGAAGATAAATACTTTGGGCAACCTTTTTGGAGTCCTACACATCTTGTAAAAGTAGGGAAGTTGTAATGTCAATGGTATAAAAGGATACCATTGCTGTTACAACTTCCCTACTTATACATGATGAGTAGGACTCCAATATGGGTTGCTCAAAATATTTATTTTATTGTGGACAAAAATGAACTTATCAAGTTTTTCCCAAATGGTACAGATTTATCGTTGTGTCAAACACAATCATTTATAATTAATTTAAATTAAACAAATTTTATTAATAATATATTGATAAGATTATTATTTATATTAATGATTTGTACTATTTTTACATGTATGATTTGTACTACTTGAATCCCATCTGAGCAGGTAAAAATTTATTTTGTGGCAGCCCCACGAAATAACTCTTGGCCTTCCCACCCTAGTTACAGTGGGTTGGTAACCTGTAGAATAACCCTTCCTTCCTGCTCTAGTTGGAGTACATAAGGACGTTAAGCCCAAATTAACAATGTTAATGAAGAATGATTCAAATACGAAATTTTGTATGAACTAAATGCCCCCATGTTTCACACCTTTACACCGCTCAATTTTTTTTTTTTTTTTTTTAGGATTGATAAATTATATAATTGCCACTTCTATTGGAATTATTTTACTACAAAACTAGTTTTGTATGCGAAACATTCATTTTCAGTTCTGAAGAGATCTAATGAATATTTATAACAGATATCTTTTACATCTTCTTAGAAATGAAGATCTAAAAGATAAGTTTAGCATTCGAAACTAGTTTTCTAATAAATTAATCCCAATGGAAGTGGCAATTAATTCACCAAACCTAATTGTATTGATCCTTCTATACAAGCATGCGTACCTCAAGTTACAACAGTTCTTGTTCAGACTTTCACACTCCTTCCTTGGAACAGCATCATTAGAACTTAGTTACCTGTTTTTCCATTCTCTGGAACTCCCTCATAAAATCAAATACACTCCAACCTTATGCTTATTTAAAGCACTCTTATTTAAACACCTGTTCACAATCCAGTCAGCAGACTGCTCAAAGGAGAATTATCTAGCAATATGTTTGTTCGATTTGGCTAGAATCATTATTAATGAATTAGCTTGATAATGATTTATACATGTACATATATAAGTTTATTTATTTATTTAAATATTTTAATCTACTATAGCCAATATTTCCTTATTTCCTTTCTTTTTCTCTCTCTTTTTTCTTATTATTTTTTTTTTAATCAATTTTTATGCAGTATTAATTTTCTTTCATTCCTTTCTTCCCTTAGTTACATTTTATTTGTTGTTTTTATTTTCTCATTTTTTTTTTTATTTATCTAATTATTAATTTTAATCAATTTTTATGCAGTATTAATTTTCTTTCATTCCTTTCTTCCCTTAGTTACATTTTATTTGTTGTTTTTATTTTCTCATGTCTGTATATATAATCAAAATCTGTTTATAATATTTATTATTTATAAAGATTAGTTAATTAAATATAATACTTGGTATTATTCTCCACTTATTGATGCATTGAATTGTTAACGTTCTGCACGTTCCTGGAATAAAATATTTCCCACTTTCAGGATTGTCCTCTAAAAGCTATTTGTTACAATATTTCTGTTCTATATTGATTATTTTATATTAAATTGTATAACATTATAATTACCTTCTAGTTACATGTCATTGATTTTTTTTTTACTGTTTTAGAAACAATGTCGATTTATTATTCTAATCTTTAAGGATATTAGTATATTAATTAATTAAAACTTTTTTATCATTTATCATTAACATTTATCATGAAGTGATAAAATATAATCACTTCAATCAATTGTTGATGTTTTGGGAATTTTAATTTCTTGTCCTTGAGAACAATGACAGTCAATTGTTTCAGATAAAGTTGTTCCTAAGAATGGGAAATTTAAGTTCTCAAAACGTGTCGAGTATTGGTTGAAGTGATAAAATATAAAGGAAATAAATGCTAAAAACATTTTAATTAATGTCATTTTAATTCAACATTGGCATTTTTCTTGTTATTTATTGTTGTTTGTAAGTTGATACTATAGTCCGTACAGGACCTACGCCTCCTTCAACAGCTTGCTTCATTCGGCTCTGTTAGCACATCATCTTCAGCGTTGTACACCTATAGCATTCAGGTCTATCTCAACATTTTTAACCATCGCAGTTGAGGCTTCCTGCTCTTGGATACACTACCTAGCTTATTATGAAGAAGTTTCTTGGGGATTCTACTGGTGTTAATATTATCTATCTAATCATTAATTCTAAATGTTTTGGGAACATATACTTCTCATTATCAGAAAAATTAAATGTAAACTAATGAGTTTAGAGTTGTTTTAGATGAGTTACAATATATACAATGAGAATAAATGAAATAAAAACAAAAAAACAAAACAAAAAAAAAACTCATAATATATAATACAATAAATAAAGTGAAAAAGAATATAAATAAATAAAGAACCTAAAACTATACAACAAATCTTCCGACCAGATTTGTCTCTCCACTTGTTGAGGTATAATCCAGATCCAAAGTAATCCCAGTGCTGCTCTCTCAGATGCTTCACTGATACTAAAAAAAAAAAAAACTGTAAAAAAAAAATTGTAAAAAAAAAAGTTGTAAAAAAACATCACCAGAATCGTACTTTTTTTCTCTTTTCTTGTGTCTGACGGGCAAAGTGTTCCATCCATTGCAATGAAGGATATTCTTTTGTGAATCGTGGGCTGATATTCCAATCTTGAACTTTTACTTGTGAAAAGCGAGTAAAGTTTACTAAGCCCCTTTTGCACTATGCATTGGGGGAAGGTGAGATGGCTTAACTATAAAAAAGATAGCTGCGGTGTTCTCTACTACAAGTCGACTCTCGATATAAATGTTAATTTTAAAACAGTAAGTTTTTTTTGAAAAAGGGCAGGCTACAAAAATTAGAGCCACCAATCAGATATGTTGAATCACTTCCGATAGCAGCAGAAAATAAGAAAGATCCGATAGGTCTTCTTCACTACATAAATCCAGCATTTAGGCGATTCTATGAAGAGGTGAAATCTACATTTGAGCAGGATGTGAATCCAGATTTAGTTTAGGAAGAAGAAGATGAATGAAAGAAAATTATAAATGATTTATTTTTCAATGTTTTAAAAACTACCAATGAAATAATTATTTTTTCATTAGGCATGCTGTGTATGTTATTTTATGTAATAAAAAATATGAAAAAATGTCAAAAATAAATTTATGAAAAAGGAAAAATATTATTTAATGTATACCTAATTTTTCTCAACTCTGAAAATTAATTAAGCACTTAGCCACTAAGCCCATTTCACACAACATCGATTAGTTTATTGTGGGCTAAGAGTTCGATTTTTTTGGAACGATTAATATTAAATATAAGAATATTGGCAAGAATTGCAACATACCTCACCAACATAATAGAAATGCACTATCAAGAGTTTAAGCCTCACAAATTTGAATTTTTTTAACTGGACGATTTTGGAAAAAATCTCAAACATTCAATTCAGTTTTCATTCAACTGATGATTAAATAAATAATAATAAGGAGAAAAATGCCTACGTTGTATAAATGTTACTCATATTTTTCAATATAAATATAGTTATGAATAAACTGTATGGCATTAAGAAGAACCACTATTCAGACTCCGAAGAAGATATTGTATATGAATCACCTAAAACAACTTTGAACTGAATTAATTTTTCTGATGATGGGTAACACATGTTCAATTAAATAATCCTCCTTCAATATAAATTTCATGTCAATTTAAATTTAATATCAGATTATTGTGAGCATCCCTTGTAACCTTCTAACAATGAATTTTGGGGTTATAGGTTCTTTAGTTATATTGTTTAAAATTAGTAGGATCTTATACTCATAAATAATTTAGGACAATTTTTTGTTTATTACAGACATTTATATTATACTTATGAATTTTTATTATACTTTTCATCTGCCATATGTTTTGGAGTACTCTGTCTTTCCAACGACTCTTGGATCTCCCTCTACTTCTCTTTCCATGTAGTGTGCCTTCATAGAGTTTCCTTGGTATTCTACTATTTAAATCATAATTATTTTTACAATTTTATATTTTAAATTTATTCATTATCATTGCATGTATATAAACTACTTTATATGTAACATTTTTGTAATTAATAGTGTTTTTTATCGTTTTATTTAGACAAGTGTCTTCCATTACCTTCCTATATATATATTTTTTTTTTATTATTTTTTTTTTTCCATAATAACGAAAATAGTTGAGTGCAAGGTCCTACAAACTTTAAACAGTATAATGACTGTACCTTTTACTCCATGATGTATTTTTAGAAGGAGGATTGTTAAAAAAGATGACAAAAATGTGATATTAAATCTAAGTTGTTTCCATACCTTTTCCAAGTTTACCTAAACCTTTTCCAAAATATTTTAATCGTCTTCCAGTTGTATTTAATCCATTTCCACTTCTCTTTAATCTTTTCTAGTTATATTACATATTTTTTTCATTTTTATTAAGTCTTTTCTATTTATATTGTAACTTTCGCTTTCATATTTAAACATTTTCCAATTATGTTTAACCTTTTTCCATTTTATTTTAATCTGTTCCATTTATATTTTACCCATTTCCATATACAGGGTGAGTACCTCTTAGTGCAAATAAAGCATTTTGGGGAAACTACATCAAAAATGTAGAAAAATGCCGCAGACCTCACCTTTCTATTTCAATCCGTTGCAGATATACGATAAATCAAAGACTTTTTTGAGGAAATCACGTTTTTTTTTGTTTTTTTTTAACGTAATAGCTGTAATATCTCCACTTTGTTTTTATATTTTCAAATTATGAAATTTTCGGATTTAGCATTAAATTTTCTATAAGAGCATAGTACATGCAACCTTGAATTCTACAAACTTGCGACCTAAAGAACAGCTTGATCTTCACCTTATTTAGGGAAGTTACAATGTCTTATATTACTTCAACGCACACCGTTTTTCGAAAAACCTACCCACAAAACTGCAAATCTCACAAAAACTTGCAAATTTAATCAGCTTTCGAATGATATGTTAAAAGTAATGATTCTGTTTCGATTTCATGGAGAAATTTACTTTTAAAACTGAAAAAAAACATAGTGTTCTCATTTGGAATACAAATCAGTTACTTGTGCAAATAAAACATTATGACAATCCCTTAATGGAAAGGTGGATTTTTAATTTTTAATAGAAAATAAAGGAAAACTGTCAATAAAGGGAAACCAGATCAAAGGATCTTATGTAAAATCATTTATTTATTTTATATTATTATTTAGGACTTATTTTATTATGTCGCTTTATTGACTGTTTTCCTATATTTATCTATTAAACAATAATTTTTTCTTTACTGTTTATTCCAATGAACAGTTTATTAAGTTTAAAATGCACATTTCCATTAAGAAATTGTCATAATGATTAATTTGCACAAGTAACTGATTTTTATTCCAAATGAGAACACTATGTTTTTTTCAATTTTTAAAGTAAATTTCTCCATGAAATCGAAACAGAATCGTTACTTTTAACATATTATTCGAAATCTGATTAAATTTGCAAGTTATTGTGAGATTTGCAGTTTTTTGTATAGTTACTTCGGAAAACGGTGAACGTTCAAGTAATATAAGACATTGTAACTTCCCTAAATAAGGTGAAGATCAAGCTGTTCTTTAGGTCACATGTTTGTAAAATTCAAGGTTACATGTACTCTGCTCTTATAGAAAATCTAATATGCTAAATCCGAGAATGAGGTCAAAATTTGAAAAATGAATGATCCTATTTATGAATTTTTGATTAAATTTCAAAGTGGAGATATTACAGCTTTTTTTGCTATGATAAAAACGTGGTTTCCTCAAAAAAATAGGATCTAAGTTGATTTTTACGTATATCTGCAACGGATTGGAATAGAAAGGTAACGCATCTGCGGCATATTTGATCTATTTTCAAATATTGGATCTCATAGTTCATTAATCATATGAAAAAGAAGAAATTTTGGTTCGGAAAAATAGTTCAAAAGAGTACTAGAAAATGTGTACTCTCGGAGAAGTGCGACTTTTGATTTTTCGACTGGTCTTTTTTTTTTTTTTTTTTTTTTTTTTTTTTTTTTTTTTTTTTTTTTTACACTAAGTCGTACTCACCCTGTACTTTTAGTATTTCTCCATTTAGGTTGAACCATTTTCCAATTTTATTTAAACTTTTTCTAAATGGAATAAGGCCCTTAAATGTTTAGAGGAAATTGAAAAAAAAAAAAAAAATAATAATCATCAATTCTGACTATCTAGTGTTTATTATTATCGTAGATAACAAACAGTATAATAATTGAAAAACGAAATAAATCCTTCTTTATTCTTATGAAATACAATTTATTCTCCTAAGCTGTTAGAGAAAAGGGAATTAAATAAGTTGTTTCTAGTTCAATAAAAACGTTCATGATAGAAAAAAAAAAAAAAAAAAAAGTTCTCAGGAATGGAATTTAATCGCGGTTTTATTCTAAAAAAATTCAATTCCCTACTGTATTTGATTTTAACATTAATTAACTGTTATCTATAATGACTTATTCTTAATATCAATGTTTTCCCAAAAAAATGTTGGGGCTTGATTTAATAGCATTTTTATTGAACTTCATAAGAATAATGAATGATCCTATTTATGAATTTTTGATTAAATTTCGTAAAATACCCACGCTAGCTAACTGAATAGTCAAAATCATCGTATTTTGCTATCTTTGATATTTCACTAGATTTAATCAAAATCATATATAGGATCATAAGTAAGTGTCATCATCTTTTAGAAAGAAAAAAAAATTTGGGTCGGACTATTAGTTTTGGAGCTATAACGAAATATGTGCCGAAAAAAAAGTTGAATTTACAACAGCATGAGTTCTCAGCGTGCTGGCATGGATGTTTTACAAAACTAGATTAAAATTTCAAATATTGGATCTCATAGTTCATTAAATCATATGAAAAGAAGAAATTTTGGTTCGGAAAAATAGTTTCGGAGTTATAGTCAAAAGAGTACTAGAAAATGTGTACTCTCGGAGAAGTGCGACTTTTGATTTATAAATCGACTGGTCTATTCGATTATAATTTTTTTTTTTTTTTTTTCAATTCTTTTTCGGGTATGCAGAATGGAGTTCAAATTTCCAGGGAAATGGTAATACTCAACCTGAAAATATGAGAACTAATCCACTCATGAATAAGATAAAGCCTGTGGCAAAAACATGTGCGGCAGGTTTTGGGACTTTTAGTTTGTAAATAAATCATCGAAGTTCATTTTATACGGTTAATTAGAATACTTAATGCGTATACAGTATTATAGGAGGCATTGAGTTTCAAGAAATAAGACCACTGCTAAATACCACATTTTACCAAAGAACATTAAAATTGGTGTAACGTTTGACAGGTTAAAGATAAATTGGCATATATCTGTATTTATTTAAAGGAAATTTAATGCTCTGCAACATGGAGATAACGAGATATGAAGATATGAAGGTATGTCTAAAAGAGAACGTGAAGTGAAAATCGCTTTTTAGCAAATTTTGAAATTTGCCAAGCATATATCTCGGGAACGGTACGAAATATTAAAAAATATATAATACAAAATGTGTAGAGAATTGAATTAATTTTAATTTAGTAAATAATCATATTTTGCATACGACGCACCATTTTCGAGATATAAGCGAAAAAACAAAACATTGGACCTTCCACCCGCCCCACAGTGGGGCCAATGAACGACCAGTATTTGTGGCCAAAACCTCTCGCAGTAATTTTTCATTGCTGAATAAGTGGAAAACGAGTCAAAAGCAGTTTTTTTAATACGTATTTTGCATGACACACATGTTCCGCTATGATTCGGATTCAACATAAAATATTATTAATTATGATGAAAGAATAAAAAAATTGAAACTAACATTTTATATTATAAAATTTACAATAATGTTTACACTAAACATTTAAGAACAATTTTTTTTGGAACAATTAACGCATATAATAATAAAAGAAAACGAAATATAAAATATAAAACAATAGTATGGAACTAATTGTAGGTGGAGCTGCAGTCAAAGTCTAATTGGTCTTTAAACAGCTCTGCTGTATTCTTCGTGAATTTTGAAAATGTACCATGATTTTGTACCCACAAGAGTCAATGATAAGTATGGTGTGGAATATATTTAGAATCTTAGAGTCAACAACTGTTATCTGTGCTTATGTGCTCGTTTGAGATTCCAAATCCTTGCTTAGTTTTCTCAACAATAACCCCAAGTTTCTGATGAAGATGATCTGGAATTTTTTTTTTTTTTTTGTTTAGCTATAACAAGCTTGTCCTCCTCTCCTCGAGCTTGCCAATTTTTTGATGAGCAATTTATAACTAATATGAAGAGCACTCTCAAAAAATCTTATCCCTCAATGAAGTACAGACAATCCGAAATTGAATCGTGAAACATCGAGGGGTCACATTTTTTAGACTAATATTTTTTTTAATACCAATTTCGGATAAGTTAACTATTTTTAATACTTTCTTGTATTATGAATTATGAACCTATATGATACGATTATGAAAGTAATTTTATAACGTACATGTGATCGTGACGTAATTCAACCATAAGGGCCAGTTAGACGGACGCACAGTGCTTTGAACATAGAGTGAGGTTGAACAAAATTCGCAAACCCTCAAAATCTAATAGAAAATTACACGCTGGAGAAAAAAGTTCATATGAACATGGGTCTGTAAATGCACCCATAAAAAGTTATGGAAAGATTGTTACTGTAAAAAAGCAATTTTTTTCATTATTATATGGTAGCAAAATGAAAGTTTTGGTGCAAGTTTTTAATACGAGAAGTATATGTTGCGTTCCGAGCAAGATTAGGATGTGTTTGAGTTAATGAAGAAAATAAGTTGTAAATTTTTTTTTTTTTTTTGGGGGGGGGGAGGATTAAAGTAAAATTCTTAGTTTTTCTGATATTATTTTATTTAAAAATTAGGCACCTACTCAGATCACCCCACACCATTATCATATCATTGCGCAGATTAGAGGCGATATTGCTCATCATTAGATGGACGGTTTTCAATGTTTGTCTCCTTTGGTCTAGCCCCGAAAATGAAACACATATACATGGCGTTTCTCTGGATAAAAGGTTGGTAACACTACCATCTTGCATTGTGAACATTCAAAACTTATATTCAAATATAAGTCAATATTCAAAACTAACCGTGTAATTTTGTTCGCTTTTCTAATTTAATTTCAAATGTTTGGAGTTGGCAAATTTTATCTTTCATTATCGTTACACATTAAATATGCAGTTTCTTTTTTGAAAATTAATTGTTGTTCTTCTTCTTCTTCATCTAACCCTTATACCTCACGTTGTCGGGGCAGCCAGCAACCATGCTCTAAACACCTCTCTATCCGCAGTCAACCTCCTAATCTCTCCCATAGTGAGTCCCCTCCTTCTCGCCAGATCCGATATGAGGTCCTCCCATTTACTTCTCGGTCGTCCTCTAGGTCGTTTCCCACTGCTTCTGCTTCCCATACTTTTTTTTGGCAACCTATTGATTGGCATTCTTAGTTCATGGCCAAACCACTTTAATTCTTTTCTGTGAATATAGTCTATCAGCGGTTCCTGCTCCGTATTCTCTCTTATTCTTTGGTTTCGGATTCGGTCCAACCTTGTCTTGCCAAGAGCCTTCCTCAGGAATTTCATTTGTGTGGCTTGTATTCGGCTTTCAAACTTCTTGATGCCAGGCCAGCTTTCAGCTGCATAGGTCAGCGTAGGGATGAATACTTGCTTATATACTACCATTTTGGTTTTCATCTTTACTTCCCTTTTTCCAATTATAAAATTGCGGAGCTGGTAATAGATGTTGGTCGCTTTCCTTATGCGCTGATTTATTTCAGAACCAAGCCTGCCATCATTACTAAATATAGGTCTATAATACGAGGTCGACGATGAACGCAGATTTACTTATACGTCTTTTCCATTTCTCACTTCTACCAAGTTCAATGCCACCATAGCTATTAAATAAAGATATTTATCAGAGCTCGATGCATTTTTAAACATGTCTTTATAATGTTTATGACTGAAACTGTAATTGAATCTCCATTTACATTTAAGTTCGAACTCATTACCCTTCTCCAAACTTGCAATTTTTAATATGCTCTGTACTGTTAGTGGCAAGAGTTCTTTTAAATTTAGCCAAACGCTAACTTCACCAGTGATAACATTATTAGAAAAGAGTTATTATTTATTCATTTAGAATTAGTTATTATACGTTATTAATAGAGAATTTCCCTCAAAGTTAATGAATAGAGGCTGGGAAAGCAGTCCATATACCGTATTTTCTATCGGAAAAACATAAATCCATGCATAAAGCTAGTGATTGAAGAGGACTTATCGATTTCGTTCTTCAACCAAAGATTGTCCAGAAATCTCTGCAGCAAAACGTAATTCAACAGGTGACGTGTTAAAAACGAGATCCTTTACTCGCCTTTTTTTTCTTTTTTTTTTTGTTATGTTTTATTGGAAGATTCTTAGGAATGGGTTTTCGATCTTCCGCGTGTTCGGTTTGGACCAGGTTTGACTGGACGGATTTGGGGAATAGTTAGCAATTGAAGTTCCTGCTAAAGTCAAGAGGTATATTCCCGACGAAATATATTATGACTCCTGTTGACCCCATTCAATTTTTAATTTCATTTGAAGCAAAATGACCGACTAATTGCAGATATTTCTCTTTCCAATTGGTGGTTAGACTCTTCCACGCCCTTAAACGTAATTTATCAGTGACTACAGCTATCTGATCTGATTTTTTGTGGGAAAAACATATTTCAGCAAACTGGCCATTAGCCTAATTTTAGCTTTCCCAAAAAAAAAAAAAAAAAAATAATATAACAGCCAGGCGCAGTTCAAATTCGCGGCAAATCAAATCCTACATACAAAGCAACAAGAATATGCAAAAACTACAAAAGGATGTTTGAGGATTTTTAAAAGCCTCTTCAAAGTATTAATAATTTTCATGCGATATAAATCGCAAAACGAAAATACTCATTTATAACTTTATCGATTGTGTTGACTTAAACGAATATGAAAACAACGAGATAATCATACTAAACAGTTGTCTAAGGTATATTCAAGAATACCTAAAAGTAAATAGCTCGATAAATAATACTTCGATTTTGGATTTTTGTCCATTGTCGAAGCACTGTGGGACTTATCGAAACTCGATGAACCACAGACACATAACATCATAACCTAATGTTACATTCAATTTGGAAATTTATGGAAAAATTAGACATTCGCGAGTAAATATATTTCTTATTTTAAGACAGAAAAAACACATAAATATAAAAGACTTGAACCTTAAAGAGTTAAAATTAAAAAAAAAATTTGTGTCTTCTTTATTTATGTATTATTTTTCTCTTTTTATACCTGCTGTCTTAAACTAAGAACTATATATATAAATGATATAAATGATAGGCTCATAGAGTCTCAATACAGGTTAGGAAAGGAGTGTTCTAATAACCAAGCGGAGAAGTTAGCAGTACTTAAGGCCACCGAATACTTACTTGAGAACTTAACACATACCAACACACACATAACTATTTATACGGACAATATGAACGTAATACACTCAATTCAAAACTCAAATATTCATGACAGACTTACTGAGGAAACTAGAATAAACTTGACTAAACTCTATAGCCAACACAAGAAAATAATCAATGTTGTTTGGATTAAGGGTCATTCAGGAGTAGAAGGCAATGAGAGAGCTGACGCTTTGGCAAAGTTAGCGGCTTACAGTGACCTTCCAGTATCATTTGATAAGGTTCCTATCTCTTTTATAAAAGGAGATATAAGAAAGGACTCTATAATTAAATGGAACAATAAGTGGACCGCTTCTGAAAAATCTCCTAGCCTTCATCGATTCATTCCCAATATCACACCGCAAAATTATAGACGTATACTAAGCACCGACTACAAGCTGACCCAAATACTTTCAGAACACGGACAAACCAAACAATACTTGAAACGCTTCAACATACTAAACAATGACAGGTGTCCTCATGATGGACAGGTTCATAATTTCCGACATTTAATATATGACTGTAAAGGACTTGACAACATTAGGGCAGGACTGATACAGAACATTATACTAAAACACGGAAATTGGCCAGAAACAGAACAGAGACTTATGACCAAATTTAAATCTGATTTTGTACAATTTATTAAACAAATAGACTTTAACAAACTGACTGATGAATGTAGGAAGGCAGTATAATGATGCTTTAGTAGGCAGCATCTTGTTGTGCTTTAGTTTATTTTTTATTTATTTTTATTATTTATGGAATTATTATTTTGTATTAACGTTTATTATTATTTTGTAAAATTGTATTAACGTTACTTTCTTTAGGTTTCTTATTATTTAATTGTTTCATTTTGTTTGATTTTTTTTTTTTTTTTTTTTTTTTTTTTTATTTTGTTTATCTGATTATACACAAGAGACAATAAGATCAAATTGAATTAATAAAAATGTAAACCAATGAACTTGGTAATACGTGTAGTATGCCTAAAAACAGGCATGGCGCATGTAAATACGCTAAATAAATTCTCCTCTTATGGGGTTACCATAAGAGGAAAAGAGAGAAAAAAAAAAAAAAAAAAAAAAAAAAAAAAAAAAAAAAAAAAAAATATATATATATATATATATATATATATATATATATATATATATATATACACACAGGACAGGAGTAACATTTAAAAGTTTCCACACAGGCCGCCGAAAAGCTAGTTAGCCGATCGAAATGCCACGTTGAAAGTTTTTACTGAAGGTATCACACTGATTCCAGGTTTTATTTTTTGGTCCCCTTGCTTTTCATTTCTCTCTTTTACGGTATGGATTATTTTGTTGCAAGTAAGAATTTCTTAGTTCTGAATTCTTCGTCAACTCTATCAGCTAGCCACTTTTGAGCGTCTTCTGCACATATGGTTTGATTTTTTAACACTATGTCTAGAAGAGGACAAAGGCGAATCTCGTTTCCAGTAGTTTCTTGTAGACCGGAAACCAAGTTGGGGCAAAGGCTTTTTCAAAATTTGTGTATCAGAGTGGACGAAACAGAAGAACGAGAACTAGCAAGTTCATATTGATCTTTTTGAAAGCAGCCATCATATTACCATAGTTTTCTTCATTAGTAAGAATATTCGTTAGAGGAACCTTTCAATAATTCAGTTCAATGGCCTGAATGACGCGATCCATTGGTTGAACGAGTGCCATTGTAAAATAAATAAAAAGTAAATGGCTTGGCCGAGCGTGTTTGTGTGTCAAACACTGTATCATTCTCAGAACTTGTGCTGGGTCAGTTTGACTTTGGCTTTTGAATGATTTGGTCGAAACCTTGTATTAATTATCAGTAAAATTTTCTTTTAATACAAAACAACAATAAATACAATTTTTGTCTTATTAAAAATAAGTTAAAATAGAGCTTTTGTTTGAAAAAAAAGAAGAAGTTTGTTCCGAATTTTTAAATGTATATGTATATTTAAATAATAGAAATTTGTGGTTATCTAAGTGAAAGTGAATGAATCATTAGTGACCGAACTAAGGAAAAGATGGACGTTCCTAAGGCTTAATTGGCCAGCCCGGAGCGATTGTAATCTATTTTAGAAACCTTTCAGGATTAATGGTGGAATAAAAATAAACTCTTGTGACCGAAATTTGTCTTTCAAAGCTGACTGGTCAGTAATCTTCTCGCCCGGACATGTTCCCAGTCACGTACACCATTCCCTAAACAGCTGGCGTCTATTGCTGACGTCATGATCCTATTTAAATAACGCTTAGTGATAATAGCCATGAAGAATTAATGATGTTTGGAAAGGAGCTCGAGTGATTAAATTTTTTTTTAGATTTTCAAATTATCACGGTAACTGTTATCAATGCGAAAAAAGAAACACGTAGAAAGTATGACAATTTTTGTTATTGTTTAACGATTTTTCTAAAAAAAATAGAAACCATTACCGAAAATCAAGCTGCTGTAAGTCAAACAGCAAATGGGTTAATTTGAGGAAAACCTGGCGGTTGAACAGTAATCGGCCAAAACACCTCATTTTACAACCGTTGTCCCAGTCCTTACCCCCAAATTAGTCCAGTTAAGTGCTGAAATGAGAGGTGTAGAGTGCATGAAATACGTGATAAGTTTTGAAACACGGCGTGACTGCACCATTTTTGTTAAATTCATTCTTTAACTACCTGCCAATAATGTCTAAAATGTATTTATTAAAATATTTGCTTTGAATAATAAGCTTAAAAATGTTATTGATTCATCGCATAATCTTGGAATTGCAAAATTTACAAAACTTAAATTGCAATGTTTTCATTGAAATGAGAAAGAAAATTGCACGATTTTTAAAGGAATATTAAGGAACGATAGAAAATACAAGAACATACCAACACAATATGTATTATATAGAAACAAAATAACGACTTAAAACATGCCCAAATAACGTAAACAACTATAATTTTGGCAAACAAGGAACAAAACGATACCTATAAAATAAATTGCACACAGATTTTCGAAGAAACACTTTTGGAAAAATGCAGTCTGCAATAGTTAGACAAAAATTATTAAAATATAAAAATAAACACTATGGCTTGAAAAAATTTAAAACTATAACTAGGCATAAAATGCAGTCTGCAATAGTAAGACAAAAATTATTAAAATATAAAAATGAACACTATGACTTGAAAAAATTTAAAACTATAACTTAAAATTCTAACAGCATTCGCCAATATACTTACACATGGCAAAAACCTTATTAACAAGAAGCAAAACGTTATCCAAAATAATTTGTATTTTAACCAGCCTATTAACTCCTTAACTTTAAAATATCCTCGTTTATTGATTTGTTTAGGAGGAGCATTGCGGCCTAAGACTTCTTCCCACAGGGAGGTCACTTAGGGACAAAATATACTAGTGCAAAGTCATTCCTAATTCATATCTAAAAGGGAATTCTATTTTATTTTTTAAAAAACCATCACCTTTGGCAAATATTTTGAGCAAAATGAATATCATATATTTAAATTACAATAATTATAGAATAAAATTAATGCGAAACCTAATCGATTTGAGAAATATTTAGTTGTTGAAAGCAGGACTTTACCCCACAAAGGAATCACACCTGTTGAAACATTACAATCAACTAACTGTAATAAAACATGAGAGGTAACTAGGACCAGCGTGAAAATTCCTTAGACTCAATTATTATTGTCATAAGTAAGTAAGAAATATAAAATATCCCTCGTTTAGACAACTGCAAAACACTTTTTCTTCAACTGAAACTTTTAAGTACGCTGGTGCAAAGTCAGGCCGTTTTACGGTAGTTAGAAGGTAAACATACTTAAAGTCCTATAACGTATATCTCGAAAACTGTTAAAAGTTCGACAAATATGTATATAAACAATTTTATAGAAAATTTAATTAGCTTTCATTTTTATTTGAAACATATTATTCTATAGTCCAACGTTTTCGAGATATAATCTTAAAAAACCCAAAATTGGGACCTTCTCCGCTCCCCCCATAGCCCTCCCTCCCATCACTCCCCAGGGGCTGGGACTTTTAGTATGTTTACCTTCTAAATACTTCTAACGTAGCTATGAAGTCAAAAATTATCGCATATTTCAAGCACTTAACAATATGATTATTGACTGGACTGGCTGTGAGCTGGTACGCTACTACAATTTTACAAAAGTTGACCATAAAAACCGTACTAAAAAATTTGTCCAATGCTTGCTTTAACACCTTAGCAAAATTTTAAAATTTCCTGCATTCTTTTTCTCTTAATAAAGATTTAGTACAAAATGAGTAGTAAACCCTCCCGCCTTCTGGAGGCACGTCTACCCAACTATTCTTTAGAGGCGCTTTGAGAGAAAAGTGTCCCACAGATACACCACTTTGCCCTCCAAAAAAATATCTCTAAGCTTTCAACCCATTGTAGAAAAGCTGGTGTAATTCAAACTCAATTAAGCCCCTAAAAAGTCCATTAAAGATATTTTTTTTATTACACTACTTCATAATAAGTTTAATCAACTTATAAAAAGGCAGTTTTTAATAAATGTGTAGACAATTTCGAATGGCATAAACATGGTTTCAACAAGATGGGGCCACTTGCCATTCATCAAATCAAGCAATCGAAACTGTTAACGAATTATTCCCTAATAAGGTAATTTCGCGTAGGGGTAACATCAACTGGCCTCCCAGGAGCCCCGACCTTAGTTCACTTGAATATTTTGAATGGGGATACCTTAAAAGTAAAGTCTATGAGAATAATCCGACGAACCTGACGCAATTGAAGCTAAACATCAGGTCAGAAATGGCAGCAATATCGAGAGCCATGTGTCAGCATGTGATCGCCAATCTTCGTTCCCGATTATAAGAGTGCTAGCAGCATAACGGTCACTATTTAGATAGAATCTTCTTTTCCAAATAATTTACTTTATATTGTAATAATTAAAAATTAACTTTTTTTTTTTTATTTTGAGTAGTCTTTGTTTTATCGAAGTGACAAATACCCGATACTTTTTTTGGACACCCTGTATAAACTGTTATTTTCGTTCCCTGGTTTGCATAGCTACTTTTTAGATTTTACGTATTTGTCTGCATAAAAAATATTTAATGCCAATTAGTGATATGCCGGATATGTAGATATATGTATACAACTATAGATCAAAATATGCACACATATGCAAAATAAAAATAACTCCAATTGATCACAAATACCTCCAAACATTTACATTTTAATGTTATTAGATGTTTTAGTTGGCTAGGAGAAATAATGCAAATGCATTTATTATACACAGCCTTTATGATTAATTTAAATTGAACATGTAAATTTTAATGGTTAAGTTAAAAGCTGTTGAGGGCCTGATCTTCAGTAAAAATGACCACTGGGGATTCGTTTATCTTTTGTTTGACCTTTTTTTTTTTTTTTTTTGTCTTTTTTTTTTAAATTATTTTTTCCTTATTGATATATTATAGTTTATTTTAAATATTAACTATTAGGATTTGGTAAGAAGTTGATTAAGGTCAGGGATGATATCCAACCAGTCCTCGTCATCCTTGTAATTGTTTCGATATTCGATAACGTATTCCGATTTCCAAATCGCGGTGTCAATATTGATCTGTCAAAGAATGCGTATCGAAACCTGCAGTTGTAACATTGATAGAGAAGAAAACTTGAAACAAAAATAAATTATAAGTTTGTATAAAATCGACCAGAGGCAATTTTTTTTTTTTTTTTTTAACATGGAACATGTTTTGCTGGTGACGTAGATGGTCAAAAGCAATAAATACATTTTTGGGAAACGCGAGGGAGTTACGAATAGTTAGATTGGTATTAGGAAAGCAGGAGCAGTTACGAGCTCAAATTTTGTAATATTAAATAACATTTGACTAGGAGGCAGGTTCTAATGATTGAGCTCCTTTTGACTACAAAATAAAAAAAAAATTAACCTGGATTTAACCGTCTTGCCCGGTTCCTCTCGGCTGCTCAAAATTTTAGTTTCAATAAAAAAATCACATTTAAAACCTTTTTTTTTTAGTGTATGAACTTTTTTGGCACATTCATACTCACAAGGGAACGACACCTCAGTATCTCACGGATCTTGTTGGTAATTGTTTTGGAGGTTCCTAGTCAAAGAATATTAGACACGTATTTTGCCATTCCGACCAATGGGGCCTACTAGCCGAGAAAAAAAAAATAAAATAGCATTAAACTAGTTTATTTTTTATCTCGAGTTTAAAAAACGATATCGACATGATTCTCGCACCAAGATTTTTATTTTTGATTGCGGATTTAAGAAAAAATACAGTCGCTCCATAGATTTTGGGTTAAGTTAATTAAATTCTGAAAAACTATTAGATTTTCAAGCAAACTACCTCTAAAGATTTTTTTACACGGAAATTGATGTCAGATTCTAATTCAGCGCCCTCAAAACCATTAAAAAACGCTTATTCAACAAAATCAAAAAATATTATTTTTTTTCACCCTCTTCCAGGAAAATGAACTTTTTAATTCGATTATTGGTTACATACCTTTAAGTCGCCATTACTTTGTCTCACAATTCACTGGTATCGTTGGAAAGAGGAGAGTCTCAGCTTTCTTTTGATGTGTATAAATGTAAAATTCGATGAACAAAATCCTATTAAAAAAATTGGAAAATCCGAAAAACATTTTGATTTTTAACTTGAGTTTGAAACCAGATAGGATGATGAAACCAAATACATTTCCTGCGTATTACCACCCTATATTTTGTGTAAAAAATAAAGTTAATACGTTAAACCGTCTAAGCGTAATTAATGTTTTTATCAATTTAAATAAAAGTTGCCTAATTGGAATTGGTCTGGCAAATTTTGAAGCTTACAAATTTTTATTTTTCTATTTATTTATTGAACGTACTTCACTTGAAGAAGTTTAGGGTATTTATATAGAATAGAAAGATCTAATTAAAAATTATAACGTATATATATATATTTATATATATATATATATATATATATATATATATATATATATATATATATATATATATATAATCAGGAGAAATAATTTGTTTACTTTATATATTATTAAAATAATTATTAATTATTTTTGTAATAATAATAATTTATTACAAATTAATATTTACATAATATACAGACAGAACCACATATAAAATTTGATTGTTAAGTATTTACAATTTTTATTTTATTTTGCAGTTGAACATGTTAAAATATGATTGTAATAGTTGACATAAAAACATTATAGCAATAACTGCCTCACTTCCGTTGCTGAATGGATTTTGTTGAATAGTATGAAAATTAATTTAAATTGAATAGTATTGAAAATGAATCTAATAAGCTTCAGTTATTAGAACAACCCAGTAAACATGGATTCCAAAACGGATTAGAGATGTGTTCTGGGTTCGAAGAATAAAATAAAAATTGTAAATACTTAACAATCAAATCTTAAATGTATTAGTATATATATATATATATATATATATATATATATATATATATATATATATATATATATATATATATACATACATATGTTTCTTGAGTTTTGAGGGTGCTGAAATGTAATTCTACGACTAAAAAAATTTTATATCACATTTTACAGTGAAAAACCTAAACATTTTCAAGTGAAGTACGTTCAATAATTTTTTTTTCACAAGAACTTGCATCGGATTCGAATTCAGCATTCAAAAGAACCCTTAAATATGAAATTTCATCCAAATAGAAAAATAAAAATTTGTAAGCTTCAAAATTTGCCTGACCAATTGGTAGGCAACTTTTATTTAAATTGATAAAAACATTAATTACGCTTAGACGGTTTAACGTATTAACTTTATTTTTTTACACAAAATATAGGGTAGTAATACGTATGAAATTTATTTGGTTTCATCATCCTATCTGGTTTCAAACTCAAGTTAAAAATCAAAATGTTTTTCGGATTTTCCAATTTTTTTAATAGGATTTTGTTCATCGAATTTTACATTTATACACATCAAAAGAAAGCTGAGACTCTCCTCTTTCCAACGATACCAGTGAATTGTGAGACAAAGTAATGGCGACTTAAAGGTATGTAACCAATAATCGAATTAAAAAGTTCATTTTCTGGAAGAGGGTGAAAAAAATGATATTTTTTGATTTTGTTGAATAAGCGTTTTTTAATGGTTTTGAGGGCGCTGAATTAGAATCTGACCAGATTAGAATCCATTTCTATGTAAAAAAATCTTTAGAGGTAGTTTGCTTGAAAAACTAATCATTTTTTGCTTGGATCGATAATTTGACGACGTCCTTGTCAGAAATTCAATGAAAAATATTTTGTGCTATATAATATTTGCAATAACAAATAGGAATGCTAAAGAGTCCATCAATACAATAGGTTAAAAAAAAAAAGTAAACTAAAACTACAAGATATAAAATAAAATGTCATCGTAAATTGAAGAAAAAAAAAATCATTGCAATCTGAATTTTAAGACTGAACAAACTTACCTCCTTACATGTCTAACGAAAAGCTACATACAGAGTTACATAATGCAACAGTTAATAGCATAATATACATAGTTAAATCTAGACATTTTCAGGAAAAATTACGTGAACATTTAAACAAACAGGTACAGAATTTGGCAACATTACAGATGAGGGATCTCCTAGTCTAGTGCCACGTGAGGAGATTGTACCACTGGGAGTTTACTCCCTCATGCCTATAAATTTTAATGCAACGTCACATTCACTGGTTGTCAACAAATGTGTACAGTTATGAATATAATTATTATTAATAATAATAATAGATTATAAATAGAAATCTTAGCGAACCCGAAGGTTCGATGCCGACCATTCACCAACACACCAACACACCAATCATTGAGCACATACCTCCTTCAAAACCCAAATTCCCAAGGTCGGCCATAACGCTGTCTTCCCATATACGTTTCGGTTCACCCCTCGGTCGTTTACCCTATGGCTCAAAACGGATTACATTTTTTCGGAATTCGGACAATAATAAACTTAACGAGTTTACATGCCCATTTTAACCGTCCCGCTGCTATTACCTGACCTATATTGACCGGATATATCTACTGCAGTTTCGCATTGTGAAGCCTTCTAAATTTTTCCGTTTCTTCATCCTTTTTTCAGCCAAATGTTTTACGCAGCCTTTTATTTTCGAAAACGATAATTAAATGACTTTTTGGAGAAAACCACGCTCTTTTTGCCATAAAAGCAGTAATATCTCCTTTCTTAAGATCTTTACTTTATTTAGGGAAGTTACTATGTCTTATAAGACTATCTTATAATACTTCAACGCTCACCGTTTTTCGAAAATGCTATCCATAGAACAACTCTTACAAAAAACTTGCAAATTTAACTGATTAAATTGTGGTAGGATATTTTTTAACAAATCTTAATAATTCTCATTATTAAATCTGTTGGGCAAACTATGATTTTCCCAGATTATCCGAAAGCAGTACAAAAATGAATAAACCAACAATACCCCACATGGATAGGTAGAAATGCCTTCCCCTGTACGTTTTTGTAAGATTTGGAGTTTTGTGGATAGATTTTTTTTCGAAAAACGGTGAGCGTTGAAGTTTATATATTATAAGACATTAAGACAAAAAAGGGTTTATATATTATAAGACATTGTAACTTCCCTAAATAAGGTGAAGATCAAGCTGTTCTTTAGATCCTAAGTTTGTAAAATTCAAGGGTACGTGTAGTTTGCTCTTATAGGAAATTTAATTTGTATATATATATATATATATATATATATATATATATATATATATATATATATATATATATATATTTAGAAAGGAGAAATTAGAGCATAGTTTGCCTGCTAGACAGCGGCCGGTGGGTGGCTGCGAGACAGCGAAGAATTAAAATATCTATCATATCTCTTGACAGGAGATAATTAGAACAACTGGTTCTTAGAGCTAGAGATAGTTTTCTCCCCCCTCGTGCCCTCATGGGAAAGGATAGCCTCACGAATTTCTTCAACTAAATAAATTATAATACCAGAAGGACAAGGACGTCGAAGATGAAGGATGAAGTGGGATCAGCAGTCCCCTGAGGCGGGGATTAAAGTCAGCTGAGTGGAACAAAAAATAGTTTCTCGGCTTTCAAATTTCATTTATTTTTAAAGAGAAACGATGCCTAGAGAGGCATCCTTTATTTGTCATCTTAATGACTTTAAACGGACAATCAAACTTAAACGTAATATTAAGAATAAATTGAATATACTTCATAAACGGTTGACATTAAAACTATGACAACTAAATACATACACTTACTTAAACACAGTTCACTCAGATATACAAGCAACCACAGTAAACGAACATATACGTAGCCTTTATAGGCGATTTTACGACTTACTGCATGGACATTATAACATACTTAATGACATGCCAACGACTGACATACCTGGAAGTACTCTTAGAAGGCTAAAAAGAAGATAGATAAGAGATTTTCTTCAATACATAATTTCTTTTCCTTTCTAATCCATGCCAGGAGGAGCCACTGTTAGCCACCAGTGATCCTCTCCCACGCGTCTATTAGTCCTGTATAATTACATTATTAGAAAATTAACGTGTGAATAAACAATTGAAAAAAAAAAATGGAATTAAAACGATAGTTTATTCTTTTTTTAATAATAAATAGCACTGTGATTTTAACGAATTATTTGTTACCAAATTTCAGAAAAATTATTCAAATTTCCCAGGTTGTTGTAACATTGAAAAATCTATTTTACAACCGACTAGTGAAGCTGTAATGAAAATATTTGCCAGGAAGGAGAGAGATACTCTAAAATTTATAGTTATGGAGTTCCACCAACTCTTGGTTACGCTGGTGATACACGATACATGGTGTTATCGATACACGATATCTCAAAATATGGATATTTTACTTTCCATAATCCGATATTTTTGTATCGATATACCTTCTTTCTGTTTGAAAGTATCGATACAATGTATTGTTTTCTGTATTTTATAAAATTACAGCATACAGCTATAAAAAAAAAAAAATGGCGGCCCCTTTGATCCTCTCGACTAAAGAAAGAATAACCTGGAAAATGTTTTAGGGGTTGCTCCCTTAACCATCGATGCTCATATATTTTCATTTTTTTTTTTTTTTTTTTTTTTTTTTTTTTTTTTTTTTTTTTTTTTTTTTCTGTGGGAGATAAATTTTCAAATTAAATAGCTTAATCCTGCTGACCGACTATACAGGGTGAGTATCTCTTAGTGTTAAAAAAAAATTGGGTTAAACTAGATCATAAATGTAACAAAATGCCGCAGACCTTACATTTCTATTCCAATCCGTTGCAGATATACGATAAATCAAAGACTTTTTTGAGGAAACCACATTTTTTTTCCATAAACGCTGTAATATCTCCATTTATTTAAACATTTTTCAAATTTTAAACACATTTTCGGATTAAGCCATTAATTTTCTGTAATATCTGAGTATCTGTAACCTTGAATTTTACAAACTTGGTATCTATAGAACAGCTTGATCTTTACCTTATTTGGGGAAGTTACAATGTCTTATATTACTTCAACGCTCACCGTTTTTGGAAAAAGCTATCCACAAAACGTCAAATCTTACAAAAATTTGCAAAGTTAATCAGCTTTCGAATGATAAGTTATACGTAATGATTGTGTTTCAATTTCATGGTGAAATTTACTTTTGAAACCGAAAAAACATGGTGTTCTCATTTGGCATACTAATCAGTTACTTGTGTAAATAAAACATTATGACAATCCCTTAATGGAAATGTCCATTTCAAACATAACAAACTCTACATTGGAATAAAAAAAAAAGAAAAAATGATTGTTTAATAGAAAATAAAGGAAAATTGTCCATAAAGTGACACCAGATCAGAGGATCTTATGATATTACATTTTTTATGTTTATTATTTTGTATTTATTTATTTATGTATTTATTATATGAATCGGGAGTTTTGATCATTTGTCTAGTCAAATCCAGGTTAATTTTTTTAATTTTGTATTAGGAGAAACAATGCCAAAAAGAGCTCATTCATTAGAAACTGTCTCCAAGTGATAGTGTAATTTATTATAACGAGAGTTAAACTCTTATCGGCTCCGATTCTCCTAATATAAAAATATCAAACTTCGAGTAACGCCCTCGAGTCGCCCAAAAATGTATCGCTTTTGACCAGTCAGGTCACCGGTAAAACATGTTCCCTGAGATCAAAAAAAAAAAAAAAAAAAAAAAAAAAAATGGAAATAAGAAAGTATCAAGCATTAGATGAACTTTCCCACATTTTTTGGGAGAAAAAGAAACAAAAAAAAAAACTGTACCACTAACAACCCATGAAGTGCCTTGGGTTCAGTACTTAGTTCAGGCTGTACTGTCACTAAACCAACGGTTGTGAAAGAAGAAGATTTGGCCTAAATCACGTTGAACTAACAGGTTTTCCCCCAACTAAGGGTACCCACTTTGTACAGTCAGGGTGTGCCCCAGAAGGGTCTCCCGACCTCGAAGTCGAGCCACAACCAAAATACTATAATAAATAATATAGATGACAAAAATCCATTTACACAATCTTTACATTGAAAATATCTTACATTAGAGAAGTGGAAATAACAAAATATAATATAATACAGACAGAAACAAGGTAACCCAGAATGAATAACAAATATGTGTTCAATTCTATGGTACTGTCACCAGCTCAAAAATCACACTCAAGGTTTTCCACCAATCAATGGTACCCATATTATATTGGCTGGGTGTGCCCCAGGAAGGGGCCTAGTCGAGCCACGGATGGTTTAACAGAAGAAAATTTTTTTGCGTACAGCCTGTCTCAAACCCGGGCCAGAGGTCTAGGAGTCCAGTGAGCTACTTACTGAGCTAAAACACCCCCCTAAAGTAAAAAAAAATTGATATAGAGGAGTGAAAAAAATAATTGGTGACAATCTTTAGAAAATTTTTAATCTTTTATATTTCTTAGTTCATCGTGAAGGAAAACGAATTCCACAGACTTGATTGTACGAGGAAGCAATACTTGATTAGATGTGATAATTACATTCTTCTCTTTAATTGCTCTTTGTGCTCGATTCTCATTCAACGAGTTCACGTTCAAAGAACAAATTGCACTTCAACAGAGTTCCGCGTATAAAATAAAAAAAACAAAAGAAGAAAACATCAGTAATCTTCAGCGATACTCCTATTTATTTTATAGTTGTTGTATTTATATAGGATTGGAAATCGATTTTAACAGAGTTTTGTAATGTAGTATAAGAATCAGTTTTTTTTTTTTTAATCGATTCTCAATTCTTGGGTATCGATACCTCGATAAAAATAAATTACTGTTAAATATAATAATACCTTTGAGGGATAAAAAAGCATAACTATTAAAAAGTATATATTTCTCCTTGACTGGGAAAAATAATGGATCAGGAATATGTTTTTTCTTAATTGATATTTTAGAATTAAAAGGACTAAATTACTTCAATAAATAATTAGATTAAATTATCAATTAATCATTATTCGAAATAAACTAAGCTAAGAGAAATTGAGAGTTTCAGAGGTGATTATTTTTTTTTTTATTCAAACCATAATCGCTCCTAAACGGTAGGTCCTAATGACAAATGTTAAATAATAATTTTTTTTTTTTTTACATTTTACTTCTAATGAGGAAACTGCCGTCAAATTTTTGATCCGAGCAACACCAAAAGAGTAAAAGTAATACATATTTTAGGGTGCAAAAAACGTTAAATGTATGAGTTTAAAAAAACGTAACAAAGTGACTTTTTTCATTCGAATCAATATACGTAGCTCGTAAATGGTAGGTTCTAGCGACAAATGTTATATAACAACAACGTTTCTCAATTATATGTCTGACAAGGAAACTGACGTCAAATTTTTGTTCAGAGGAACACCAAAGGAGCTAGAGAGTGTAAAAAAAGTCCCAATATTAAAAATATGCAAGCAAGCGTGACTTTGTTCATTCAAACAAATATAGCTCGTAATTTTTTTTTTTTTTTTTTCGGGCACAATTCTGTACCATTTGGGAAAAAACTAGATAGGCATGTTGTAATGACAATGTTATAAATATGATACCATTGCCATTAAATGATAAAACTTACAATGCCTACTTAGGATGATGGGCTCCAATATGGGTTGCTCAAAAAAAAAAAAAAAAAAAAAAAAAAAAAAAAAAAAAAAAAAAAAAAAAAAAAAAAAATATATATATATATATATAAATATTTTGATTTGGGAGCTTTTTAAAACATTGAGTCCGCGAGTGTTTCCACCTGAAATTGAAACAATGGACCAATGAATATCCAGAGCTGATATTTGTTTGAAACTCACGAAGAAAGCTTTTAAAACGAATTGAAACAATGACCAATGAATAGAGAAACTCACGAAGAAAGCTTAAAACGAATTGAAAATGATGTTTATTTTCAAAATTCGAGTAAATCCTTGAGAAAAACTAAGGCTACATTCGTTAAAAAAATATTAAATTATTGTATCAACAGAAAGGAAATAGAAGCTGATAATCTGAATTTATTCACAATAACATGCTACAAAAATTGTCCTATTACGTCCATGGATGTAGAACGTTCCTTTTCTTTGTTAAAGAACATTTTACTAAGCGACAGGCGGCATAATTTGACTGAGAAATATTTTGCAATTTATAATGTACATTTTCACGAAACTTTAAAAAAATTATTTATTTTTCAAAAATATTTAATTATATTTTCTTTCCACGTAAAAGGGAATTTTAATAAAGATATTTTATATTTCTTTTAATTAACAATTTTTTTCATATCCTTTTTTTTCCCAAATTTTAAAGCATTTCAGATTGAATTAACATTAAAACGAAACGTTTGTCGAAATGTCCTTGAATGCTGGTTAAGTATTGCATATTTGTGTAAATAAATGGATTGCTGCATGTATTAAGTTTTTAAATTCACGTTTTGAGTTTTTTACTGCACGATTTTGCATATTTTGAGTTTTTTACTGCACGATTTTGCATGTTTTGAGTTTTTTACTGCACAAAAATCCGGTCTCTACTTATATGTATACACAAAAAATATACATTTATGGATATAAATGGTGATTCTCTCTTAGTGTGAAAAAAACTAATGAAGTGAAACCAGACCAAAAATGAATAAAAACCCGGCTTTCCGAACCTTTATGTTCCAATAGCAAATATATGATAATTCGAAGTTTTTTTTATTGCTTATTTGAAAACTAGCATACCCCGTCGCGGCTTCGCCCTCTCTGATAAATAAAGAACTTACAAGGGGACGTTTGGAGTTGTAACTCACAGATTTTTGTGTGGGTAGTAGAGACCTATAAAAGTGCAAAACTAGAATGGCAACTAGCAACCGAGAAAAAAAAAAAAAAATATGAAAATCACGTTTTATTTTTTTTTCTCTCATCTCAGTCAAGATAGTGAAATGATTCTTTCACGTTAGATTATAGTTTTGTATGCATTTTGACATTAAAATACTTTTGTTATGCTCAAAACTCGATCTGGCTTCAGGGTGCTCAGAAACTCCAATAAATTACAAAATTCCAATAAAACCCGCTGTAAATCAGTGGAAAATTTTTTATTGGAAAACTGACTTCAAATCTCGATTCAACGCACCAGGAAACTCTTCAATTTAAAATTTTATCAAAATCAAAAAATATTTTTTTTTTAACCCTTTCGAGGACGTTAACGTTTAAGTTGAGATTTGATTAACAACTTCTAACGACTATAGCATTTGCTGTGTTCAACCGATTATAATAATGACATTCTGCTTTCTATTTATGTATGTAACATTGGATTTACTCTAGATTTTAGTGGAGAAAAACTAATTAGAAAAAAAAATTCCGAGGTCAACTATAACTCAAGATATCTTAATAAGGGGAAATTCTGCGACCTCCGGATTTGGGCTAAACTATGCAGTTTTACGGTTTCTAAAAGCCTTTAAAATTTGGTTTCAATCGGTGGCGAAGTCTGTGAGATAGCGCAAATTATTTACGTCATTCAACAAGCTTTTAAGTTTTAGATAGCTTTAAGTTATGGTAAAGCTTTTCAGTTTTTCAATTAAAAAAAATTTCCTCTGCTTTACAGCGGATTTTATTGGAACTTTGTCCTTTTTTTGGAGTTTCTGAACCCAGGTCGTAAAGAAAGTATTTTTATGTCAAAATGCATACAAAACTACAATCTAACGTGAAAGAATCATTTCACTATTTGACTAAGAGGAGATTAAAAATATGAAGCGTGATATTCATATATTGTTTTTTTCTTGGCTCCCAATGCCCGTTGGCTGCTAAACAAATCAAATTGAATTTTATTGGTTTATCGATAAATGTCTTGTATTTGTAAGTATGGAACTTAGCATTTTTTCTTCAATGGTATTTTCACACATGGCAGTTATTTTTAATGTGGTTTAAGTTGAATTGATTAAGTGTTTGAAGAGTATGTAAAAGCTTAATTAGACTACCAATTTGACACAAATAATTTTATCGATCCGGATTTTAACTATAAAAGTATATGATAATAATTCTATAGTTGACTGTAGGATGTAATTTAAGTGAAGAAATGGCCAGGGGTCCAATCAAATAAATAAACACGTCCAAGTTTTTAAATAAAAAAACTTTATATTTAGTGTGCCGACGTTTCAGGGCTAAAATAACAAAAAGTGGATGTGACCAAGATGATACAAATTAAAAATAAATAAATAAAAACAGTTTAAAATTTGTATTATTCAATTTAAATTATTTTATTACAACTTTGACTAGACTTTGCTACTATTTTGTATTCAATTATTTAATTAACTTCAGATATTCTTTTAATTATGTAAACAGCTATTAATTTAATTATTATTTTTTTAAATTATTTTTATTTTATTATTCATATCATCTTGTTCACATCCATTTTTTTTTTGTTATTTTAGCCCTGAAGAAGACCTGAAAGGCAGGTCGAAACGTCGGAACGCCAAATATAAAGTTTTTTTCATTTAAAAACTTGGGCGTGTTTATTTACTTGACTAAACCTCTGACCATTCCTTCACTTACATGACCAAACATGACAGTTTGGCAAACATAGTTTATGCCACTCAAGACTATACATTTTAATTATTATTATAGTAAAATTTATTATCATAAACCTTTCTAGAACTATGAAGATGTATTAGTTAAAATTTAGTACAGTTGGGTTTAATAGTTTTACCATTACAAATTCTGTTGCAGAATGGCCACATATCGGTCCATTTTTAAACCTTACTGGGATCCTCATGTCACTCCATAGATTTATAGCTTTTTATTAACAGTCGAATTGAAAATAAGTAAATTTTATTATAAATATCTAGCTCTATATATCACCGCACCTTTGTAACCTCTCTCGAATGGTGTTCGCCACCTATCGGTCGATTATCAAACTTCACTGTGCACCACATATTTATCTCTTTTTTATGGCTACATAATTGAAAATATTTAAATTTTATTATTCCTAAACCTTCCTTGAACTATGAAGAATATGTGGTTAAAATTTGGTACAGGTTTATATGATAGTATAGATATAAATAACTGTAAAAAAAAAAAATTGTCTAAAAATGTGTTTTTAAAAAATTACTCAATTTTTTTTTACGTTTAAAAGAAAAAAAATTAAAAAAGAAAGGTTCTGAAGTTTTATCAATATTAAACATTCCTAAACTAGACATAAACAATTTTTATTAAAATTAATTTTTTTTTTCTAATAAACAAAAAAGTTAGAAAACTTACACTTAAAAATTTTAATTTTTTTTACAATTTTTATTTAATAAGAAATATTCTCCCTTCTGGCTTGAATGAATGCTTCCACTAGTCTTGGCATACTTGTAAAAAACGAAACGAAAGATAAACGTCGACTGAATGAAATTTGAAAAATTAATCTTAAATTCCATCGTTGTTAATAAGAGGGGGGAAAATTTATGTGTCTAATCCTTAATGTCTCACGTTTAATAAATAATATTAATATGAATATGAATATGAAACCAAGTATGGATTAAGCTAAAAATCAGGAAAATCTCGAGAATTATGGGGGTTGCAATAATTTTAACGTGGAATTTATAAGCCTAAAATTGCCCAATGCATTTTATGTTTACCTGTCATTGAATACTTTTTTTTTTTTTTTTTTTTTTTTTTTTGTGGACAAAAATCGACTTATATAGTTTTTAACAATGCCGTAAGACACTATATATTGGTATAACGAAATATTCTATTTTTGACTACTGTGAGAGACGTGCCCCACAAGAGCCGTAGAACTGGACTCGATGGCTGTCCTCAGGAGACAACACGTTAATTTGATAATAGGGACACAGAGCGCGTGGACAGTTTGATGAGGCCTATTAGAGAAAAGAAACAAATAGACTGGTCCAAGGACCTACAAATAGATGGCGCTAGCGACTAGCGGTGCAGCGGGCAGGATCTAGGACTATATAGCCCTTCGCCAGGACACCGCTCCTCCAGTTCTGCAATGGCTCTCCTCATCGTCCTCTCTCTGCTGGCTGTCCTTCCTGCGGCGCTCCTTCAGGAGTCCTATCTCCGTGAGTCCTCGCCTTCTTAATATTACTTAGGCCCGGGTGTATTTGTAAATGTATATTTTTTCTATTGATGTACTTTAGCTGACTAGAAAATTATGAGGAAGTAGACACTTGGGATGTATAGTTAAAAAATCACATTAAAATTGTGTTCATTAATAATTGGCTACATTTTAAACCATCATCGAGGATAGAAGAAAAAACAAAACAAAAAGTTATGACAAAAAAAAATACCTTATAATATTAAAAAAAAAAAATCAGCTTATACATTTTTTTTTCATACAGTTTGTCTTTTTTTCTAATATCTTTTTAATTCTTTTTTTTTTCTTTTTTTACTAATTTTATTTCATTTTTCCATTCCTTATGAAGGCTTGAAATGTATCCAATAAATTAAAACGTCGCACATTGGAAAATATGACCGATTTAGGTGGACAAAATTCTGAAACTTGTCCATATTTAACCTTTGGGGTCCCAGATTACGGAAAAATAATAAAAAAAATTCTAATTAATTTTTTGACACGATTGGCGAGCGCACAGTGGTAAAAAATCAAAATTATTTGCTAAAATCTAAAACTTTCCTACATTTAACGTTTGAAGTCCCAGGAATACGGGATAAATAATACAACAAATCTAATTATCGGCTCCGAGTGGCGTAAACCTGCTAATAGATGTATTTTAAATCATTTAGGAAACTCTTCAAATTATAGGTTGAAAAACGTTTATTTATTTCTATTTATTTTTTTAATAATCAATGACCATAAATAGAATTTAATTCAATTACAGAAATAAAATTAGGCATAATTTATTATAATTAATAAACGCAATTAAGCACATGTAGATAAATATAAAAAAAATATAAATATTAAACAACTTATTATCTTCTTCACTCATATCATGATATGATGATCCAGATTGATCTGATAACCCTGGCCCTGACATGTCATCATTTGGTTTCTCAAGATTTAAGTTTGATAAGGATAATTGTTCGTTGGGAGTAGTGCACTTAAGTAAATGTAGCAAATCTGAATCTTAATAATATCTAACGGTATTTTATTTATTTTTGACAGGCTTTTGTAGTGAAGCAATAATAAGGTCAGATGAAACTAATAGCACTGTCAACAAATCACTATTTGTCGCTATTCATGGAATTTTCTTGTAGAAGAAGACGGCTGTTAAGAGGTCTCTTTCACAACTTTGGAAGAACCACGCTTACCAGAAACATAAAGCGCGTGCTGTGCATCGAAAGTCCATTTTTCACAGTCAACCTTCAATAACTCGCTGAATTTTCTTTTTTTTGTTTTCTCACTCTTGTTTTGAGCGTTGACAAGTAGGCTGGATAACTGAATTACTAAAATCCAAGTAATCGGAATCAAGCCAACTATAGTATTTATTGAAAAAATCTTCCAATTTTCTGTGACATTGAAATTTTGTCGGAAAGACGGGAAATTCTAATTTTCAAAGGCCTAATCTCCACATTTTTTTGATTATTAATATGAGCGGAAGTTAGAATAAATTTCAGCAAGTGGTCTTGGCCGGCTTTTCTGGGAAACTTAACCCACTCTTCAAAAAATTTCCCCCTCGTGATTCGGAGTGTTGTGTCTGACAAAAATTATGTATCACCCAAAACGCAAAAAATCGCAAAAATTCTTTGCATTATTTAAAGAATAGAAGGATTGATGAAACAAATCCCACAAACGAATCCTTGGGGTAACTTGGGGGTTTTATAGTTTTTCGTTATTGAATAGGGGCATACAGGGGCATACTCATTTACAAATTGCTAAAGTAACTCTGCAGGCAGATTCCAATGTATATTCAATAGCGAGTGTGGAAATATAATGTCTACCTGCCTCAGCAATGTCCATTGTTAAATAAAAGCAAAAAGACTTTGCGCTACACACACCTTGAACATAATAAATGGCCATCGAATAAAGATAATCCCACTGCTGGTTATTAGGCACTTGTGCAAACAGGAATGATTCACTCATCTACTATTTATTTGTAAACACGGTATGGCGGGAAATATTAGTGTTAGGCGTCTTACCAACTAATAATAAAAAGGTCAAGCACTCAGAAATTCTTAACTTTTGACTTGACTTTTGTCCACCTAAATTGATGATTTTGCCCAGTGAGCGTTGGTACAATAATTTAATACAATTTGATTGTAATTTTTTGACTGCTTACAATTTCTATATCTTCATATATTTTTTGTATTTCTTTTTTTTTTTTCTCTTACAAACATGAGTTGATCAATAGAAAAAAATAAGATAATATTCAAAATCAATAGCTTCATGATTCATATTTTGAGTAGTGGTAGGTATTAAACCATGACTGCTCAGGCCAAGCATATTTTTTTGACCTTTCGATTTATTTAACTACTTTTCGAAAGGAAAGATTACTCTCCTTTATTCTCAACCCCATAAGGAGCTTATCACTTATCAAATTTATATAATCACTTATAAGACTCTGTTAACGACACTATAAGTTTTTAATAAAATCAAGAAAATAATATTAATTGCACATGCCTTATTAATTTCTTGTTATATCTATGCATGAAGTAAATTTTCAGTTTTATGTAATTTTCGTTATTTCATGAAATTCAGGTGATTTTTCATTTCAACTAAATCTTATAATTTTGTGATTAATTTTTTTTTTTTTGTATGATAATCGTTAAATTATTTACTTAATTGTAATCTTTATTGAATATAGATAAAAAAAAAATTATAACTAAATACAAAATATATTTTAGATGTAGTTATTTAAATTAAATAAAATTTAAAATGAGTATTATTAAAAATGGACATTCCTAGTATAACATAACAAATTCAATCGAATACAATCATAAGTAATATATTTATAAAATAATAATATAAATTCAACTGACATTTCTCTTTATTTAGAATCATTACCCGATAATCATAGCAGTAATAAAAATTACAATAAAAAATCTATCGATGAATATGAAAATCGAAGTGAAGCAGAGCAATCGATGTTTCCTTGGTATGCGGGTTCGAAGAACTTGGTAGAGACGATATTTATAAAATAGATATTTTAAAATATTCAACTTAATTCTGACATGATAAAAATTATTTTATTAAATTAAATAGTAATTTTTATCTAAATTAATAATAAATGTAATGTTAATCATATTTTTAGATTTTAGTAACTATGATTGAAATAGTACACTACATTTTTTAAAAACGAAAAGAGAACAATTATTTCTTGGAAAATTTTGTAGGAAGGGGAACACAACCAGAACCAAACAGTTTCTGAAGTATTCTTTATCTTTAAAACATTTTATCACTTGGTCGCATTTTTTAAAACGAGTAATATAAAAGTATTTTAAGTATTTTCTACGATTAGGCAAATAATTTTGTTTTACAGAAAGCAATTTTGTACATTATAATGCTTATATTGATAATTATAAAGTCATTGGTGCTGCTGATTAAATTTGAAAAAAAAAATTTAGAATCTAAATAATAAATATTTCCAGTTTTTTTTAATTAAAATCTTTCATAAGAATATCATACTGCATATTATCAAACTTACAATTAGTATGCCATATTATATGACGTAAGTTGTTTGCTGTATATAAATCCACGTCTTAGTTTTAAGAGATATCATAAAAATAAGAAATATATTTATTTATTTGTTTGCAGCCAAAACATGGAAGATCTGCAGAAAATCGGACCCAAACTTGAACGGCTGCATGAAGACTGCCATTTCCGCTGCTGTAAAAGAACTAACGAAAGGTATATTATTCATAATGAGAGTTAAATTTACTGATCTAATTTTCAATATCGGTTTAAATTTTTTTTGTTTAATGAATTAACATTAAGAATCACCAAATCAAGCTATTTATTAAACAGTATACGACTGGATTTTTTTTTATTTATTATTTGTGGAATAGGAAACATATTAATTAGAATTTTGTCTTGAATTTATCGTTTCCAATAACTACATATCTTACGTCTGAACAAATAAAAAAGCATATTTTAATACAACCAAATATTAGAAACACAATAAGATCTACATGTCTCTACAACTGCTAAGTATCAAATGTGAAAATACGCTTCGACTTTAGCGATTCGATACATTGATTTGGCATAATCAAATAGTTTGTATAATCGATTCTTTGAAAGGGTTATTCCTCTCCTTTTCAGAGTGAATTCAGATTTGAGAATTCGCTATAACGTATATCAGTCCTAAAGCAATTGATACATAAAGTGTGTTTTTTCACATTCAATACTTTGAAGTTAAAGGTACGATATTTAGAAGACAACTTTTATTAATTTTTCCTTTCACAAAACGTTGCTAGGTAACTAGATCCTTCATTGTTTTAACGCAATATATAAAGAGTGCACAAAATAAACCAGATATGACGCGTCCAGTTGCAAAACGTAGCAAAACCAAATTTATAAATTTTTCACCAGAAGCCAAAAACCATAGCAATATGTTGCCCAATTGATATGAATGTAATTTTCCTTGTATAATTAGCAGAAAAATAGATGGTTTTAGTTGGGCAAGCGTAATAAGGGCCCCTCTTGACCAGTTTTTTTTTTCTGTAATTACTCCGTTTTGCATCAGTTTGAGACTTATTCCTTTTTTATTAATGAAATAAATAAGTGTGCTGAGTTGATTTATAGAATTAAAATGATGGATTAAAAAATGATTTTACTTTCAAAAATTTAAAGTAATAAACGATACATGTACATACATGGACTAGTCTATGTAATCGCAATACACATTTTCCTAAATAAATTATTATTCTTCCTCATCTTACTTCTAGACATACGTTTTGTGAAAACTTCTTTGAAAATAGTTAAAAACAATTTATCATTAAAAAATTATTTGTATACATAAGTGCGATTATTTTTTAGTGCATTGAGGAACAAAATAAAAACAATAAAGTATTGAACTACGCAGCAGTATCAAAATATTATTGACTCTGTTTTTCAGGTAACTTTAAAATTCACAACAAATATCTATCTAAAAACATTTTTTATAATGTTTAAAAACATTTATTAGTTTAGTTTAACAAACAAAAAAATGAAATATAATTTAAAAAATGGACTAGTCAATAGTAATTATGATCACAATAACAGGTAACTTTTCTAAACAGCTAATTGTGTTTCTTCCACCTCGTTTATGTCTCCTTAATCTGACAAATAATATGCATAATATGGCAGCCATATTGTGAGATACTCCCTTTTGGTACTGTGATAGGCATGATTTTACTCCCTTTTGCAACAGTACATGATTTTTAATTGTAAATTTGAACAGCTTTTCCTTCGTTTTTAAACCTAAAACCTAGTCAGCCTTCTGCGTGGCAAGGAGCTGGATCGAACGGTATATAAAACTCAATTTCGATTTTCGGTGGATTTGCTACGTTTTGCAATTAGGCGCCTCATATATTATATTTTTTGTCAAATATTAGTTATATGTGTACTTTTTACTTACCGTTTAATCCTGAATACAGGGACTTAATACACTTTATGCACTTAATACAGGAAAAAATAGCGGAGTGAGGGAAGATCTCGACTTTAAGATTTGGTGTTCAGGAAAAGGATCAGACTGTTTCCAAATAAATAAAGTTAATTTTTAGAACAAAAACAAAAACCGGCTTCAAGATTAAACCTAAATGTACAAACTTGAACTTAAAAGTTGGAAATATTATAATAATAACCTCAAAAGTAAGAGCATTAAAGGATAGTCGACGAAATTATCGATGTTTATGTACCTGTTCAAAATCGTTTGTCGTTTATGTACGATCAGTTATTTTTGGAGCCAGCCAAGAAGTGCAGTTTAATCCTGCCTTTGCACCAACCTTCGAATGGCACGAGACAGTGTGGCGATGAAATAGTGTGGGGATCTTGGAAATTACCAGCTCTTTTTCGAATTCTATTTGTTCTGATTGGCACCAACTCCAAAAATAACTGATCATAAACTCTAAATAAACAGGTTTGTATAAGTATCGATAATTTTGTTGATTGTTCTTTAATGCTCTTTCTTTCGAAATAATTAAAATATTATTTTCTACTTTTAAGTTGAAGTTTTAACATGTTATTTTAATCCTGAAGTCGGTTTTTCTTTCTGCTTAAAAAAATTAACTTTATTTTTTACTTTTAAATGGTAAGTGAGCGTATTTTTGTTTATATATGTATAATGATTGTGTTCGTAATTTAGATTAAGTCACCATGGAGTAACATGTTTAGGTAACGGTCGGGTTAAGAGGAGGCAACTCCTACGCCCGCCGAGAATACCTTTTATCGATTCTTACCTTCTTCCGATTTATTTCGGTGTTTTAGTCGCTACTTTTAGAGGGGAAAGGTTATTCTCATTTATTTACTGAGAAACTTTAAGTTCCTGGTCAAAGTAATATTAACTTCTGTTTACCTTATGATATTAAAATGTGAAATAAGAAAATAATAAAGTGGAAATAAGAAAATTTCAAAATATAAGACACTAAATCAATTTTGAATTAAATGAAAATTAATATAATGCTAAACCACCAGTAATATTAATTCTTGATAAACTTTGTGATGTGAGGGAAGTGTAAATAACAAATTATAAATATTTAAAAGACAGAATCCTTAAGTATTTATTTGTCATAACTCCTATTTATTTAACATTTGTAGCTACATGTTTCCGAGACAATTAGAGAAATTTTATCACTTAAATTGATACAAGAAAGAAAAATATATAAAACACCAAATCCATGTACAAATTTATGTTCTTAAGTTTTGTAACACTTTTACACTTTAGATAAGAGGGAATAAGAAAACATGAATTGATAAAACACTTAATCCTTTATTAAACTCATGTTGTTAACTTATGTTCAAGTTATTTTCATTTAAGAAGACTAAATATCAATATAACACACTAAACAACACAATCCAAGTTGAAACTGTATAAGTGATTGTTTACATGTGGGGTTATAGGAAGGAGCTATCGATAAATGTAAACTCGAAGTGAAGTGTAAGGATCGAACTGGACGGTATAGCCCTGGTCAAGGCAGTTTGCTGCCTCCTCTTAACCCGACCGTTACCCATGTTTATATTGGAAGGTTACATAAAAGTGACTGTGGATTTTTTTTTTCTTATTAATTGTTTTTCTGATTATGTGCCCACCTCTGAAGTATAACCTCAAAAAATCAAAAAAATAATCATCAAAATCGATTCATAATTGACGGAATAATCGTAGTAGACAATCGGAACAATTTTTAATTGAAAACCTCTTTTTTAAAGTGGGTTAAAAAACAAAACAAAAAACGGTCGAATTGAGAAACTCCTCTTTTTTGAAGTTTAAAATAGTTTTAATCCGTTGCTGAGAACAATGACATGTCTATTTTTTTGTAGTATCTGTCCTTGTATTTTATTAATGATCGTGGCGAAGGACAATTTTTTTTTTTTTTTGGGCATTGTTTTCTTATCGTTTGGAAAGATGAGATTGAATCAGAAGGTTCATGCGGAATAAGAGCGCAGTTATATCGGAGCTAATGGCTTAGGAAATGTAAGACGTACTTTCACAATTTTATTTCCTCTAATCGGTAACATTAATTAATTTTATGATATGCCGGTAATAAAATTATTAGATATCGATACCGGTACCAGTACCAAAATATTTATTATCAATAAAATCGATAAACTAATAAGAACATTTTTTATCTTATATTTATTCTGTTAATGTTATTTTATTATTATCATTAATTTTATTGTCCCATTTATTCTTTTTTTTTTTTTGTATCATTATGTTACTCTATTCTAATATTTTCTTTCAAGTAAGGCGTGGATGTGAACTTAAATCGCCATTACTGTTTGTCCTTAACTCTTATAGATTGTAATTGTATCGTTTTTAAAGAAAAAATAACACAGGCAAATTTTTTTTTTTTTAACTTAACTTTAATAGCTTATCTTTATAGATTTTGTATGAGCTAAATTAAATTATGAACTTGTTGGGTATGCTCTCTCTTCCGATTCATATAAATTTTGGTTCCAAATGCCAAAATGTTCTTTTCCTGTAGATTGTAGATTGAGGTTTTTATTTGGGCGATCAACTTCCAGGTTATTACGCCCTTTTCATTTAAATGTTGGAAATTTATTTTTCTTCGTCCTGTATCATTTTCGTAATATATTTTATTGAAAAGTGAATGTTCTTTATATAGATTTATAATTTTGTTTTCTAATTTCTTGAATCCCCTAGAGCAAGTTCTGTGGATCGGGGTATTTTATTTTTTTCCAAGTCTTGTTGTAATAATGTGCAATCTTCTATTATGTGTTTAATGGTCATTGGAGATTGACATTTTTCACAATGTGGTTGGGCCTCTATTGTGATTAGATATGCGTGAGTCAGGTTAGAATGTCCGATCCTCAGCTTTGTTGTAACAACTTCTCTTCTGTTACCTCTTCTATCGCTTGCCCACTGCTTCGTACTTTTTTTTATATTTCTTAGTTTGTTCGTCAGAGGAGTTTCGAACCACATGATTTCCCACTTTGTTTTTACTTTCTTCTTCAAAAACGCTTTAACATCATTCGGTTCATATATTTTAAGCGGTGCGGTATTCATCACAGAAGTTTCTTTGGCAGCTTTATCCGTTGCTTCATTTCCAGGAATTCCGGAGTGTCCAGGGGTCCCGAGAAAAGTTACGGTCTTTTAATGGTTTTTTAATATTTCCAAATGACTATGGATCCTGTCAATTGTGTGGCTAGTTTTGCTAAAATTAGCTATACTTTGAAGAGCTGACATGGAATCAGTACAAATTAATATTTTTGAATATTTCCTGTAGTGTTGATTTAACCAATTTAGCTTTTTCTTTTGTTAACCTCAACTCCCTGACCAAATCAAGCAAGGGAAGCAAGCTGTGCAATAAGTGGGTTTGGATGGGTATTAAGTTTATTATGAAAGGAAAGGTATCTGATTCGTGCCAAATCGACATGTAGAATATTAAAGTCATTTGTGACAAAGTAAGGATCATTAAGGATTTTGGATTGGATGCGGGAAAAATTCGATGGTTTAGTGGATCCCCACAATTCTATACCGTAAGTCCAAATAGGTCTGATAATCGTCATATAGATAAGTTTCTTATAGTGAATCGGCAGATTTGAATGTTTGTCAAATATGTATTGTAGCAGTCGAAATCGACGAGCAGCTTCTTGTCTTTTCAATATTGTTTGAGGGTTCCAGGTAACTCTCTTGTCCAGATATAAGCCAAGGTAACGTATTTATTCCACATTAATTAGCGGTACGCTATAAAAGGATACAGGAGGACAGGAAGAGGTAGGTTTTCGACGGAGATTAAAGGTTATTTGCTGAGATTTGCTAGGATTTATCTTAACTCTCTAGTTAACATACTATTCTTCAACGGATGTAATATGTGATTGGAGTGTCTTTAATGCAAAGCACGCTGGTGTCATCAGCATAGGTTGTGAGGATAGTATTAGGATGAGTTGGGATATCAGCTGTATATACGGTATAAAGAATGGTACCCAGGATACTACCTTGAGGAATACCAGCGGTCTGAGGAAAGATGGATGAGTATGTAGAATTGTGGTTAACGTTAAATACTCTATCAAAATGGTAGAATCGGAGGATGAGGAAATATGTAGATGGAAGGAATCGGCGAGGTTTATAAAGCAGTCCTGGATGCCACACTCGGTCAAAGGCTTGTTCAACGTCAAGAAAGACACCCGTGCAGTACATCTTGTGCTCTAAGATCACCAAGTTTAGTTCCTAAATATGAAGGTAAACCTGTTTCAAAAAGTCTGTAATGTTTTTTTGAACTGTCAGCAGAGTTGTTAAAACGGCGAATAGATATTTTTCTGAGCACATATACAGGTGACATGAAATTGAATTTTTTTTTTTTAAACTTTAATATAACAGTATAGATAATTATTAATATTTTCAAATAATTAGAAGCACTCAGATACATTCTTTTCTGTTATAGACTAAAGAATAGACGATCTTCACTTGTTCTAGGTAATGCAAAGTTGGAGGTGCCAGCCATCGAGCCGATGCACTTCCGGTCCATCACCGTCGACCAAGGAACAGGACCTGTCGGGATAACCCTCATTTTCTCCAACCTCAACATCCACGGCCTGTCCAGGGTCATCATCGATGATGTCAGGTACGCACCCAACAATATCTTGTATACCTCGTTATAAATATAAAATATTAGGATCCTTGTATAAATGGAAGAATCTATCCTTTGCTTATAACAAAAATATTAGGTAGCAAAATCCTTGAGAGTCTCGTTTAAAATGACCCGCAATGCATTGAGGTATCGACTCACTTTTAGTTAAAGTTCATTCACTTTTAGTTTTGATAAAGATTTTTTTATTTAATTTTACGGAGGTGCTGCTATATGATACTTTAAGAACTGTACATTATTTTCGCGTACCTATAATATAAAATTATTGTTTAGAAAAATGTATGTATGTGTATATATTTTTTTGAGTAATTATTACAATCTGCCACAAATGTGGGTAATAAGTAATATAGCTGGCTTAATGATTACATTCACACATTATTTACAGTAAAAAAAAGTTAAAAAATAAAAAAATAATAATAATAAAAGATATAAAAAAAACAAAAAACTATGCTATACATAAATAATATAGAATATAGAATATACAACTAGGTGAAATATATAAATTAAAAATATAAAATCATATAAATAACAGTAAGTGAAAATATGACAAAATTAAATTAAAGGTTAAAAATACAATTATATTTTATTTACAATATACACTTATCCTAGAGATCCCCCGACCTACCCGTCCCTCCACTTATGGAAGAACAAGCCAGGCACAGAGAATTCCCAGCTCTTCTTTCTCAGTTGCGTCACTGAAGTGAAAAAAACCCAGTGGAGGCTGAGTGAGAGCGCTATACACATTCATTCACTCAGGGCATGAGAGGAGAAGGTGGACATTGCCGTTTTAGTCTGCGAGGGGAGTTATCAGGATGTGTAGAAGCGGATAGTGATTGAGCCAGAGGGTTAGGATGAAAGGAAAGATTACTATGGAATTTCGAAAATTTAAGAGGTATGAGGTCGAGGACGTAGGGGAGAGTGGGGCAAGATGGGGTACTTAACATTTAGAGGTAAATAAAATAATAAACAACTCAGATTCATGAAATAAACATTGAAAAATGTAATTGTACATAAGAAGTGAACAAATTTCAGTATAACAAAATGCACTTCCAAGGAAGCAAGTATTATTAAAATATTTTTCCGTTTACAGAACAAAAATCCATCATACCCCATCTGGTGGGGCAAGATGGGGTTTCCAGTGGGGTAAGTGGCAAAAGATAAATTGTACCACTTGAGCCTACTGTCAATACATCATCAGTTTTTCACCATGTTCTCTAGTCTGTTTTACACGTCGTTCTAATGTAGAAATCTTGGAAAGAGTCTGCTGCTCTTTTATAGTCTATTTCACCCCTCATAACAGCATCTGTAGCATTTTTCATCGATTCAAGGTTCCATTCCCCTCGATTAGTCTTCTTTTTGTACGTCCGAACCATCCCTGATAGGTAGTGCTAACCTGAAGAAAGAAAATTCTATATAAGGGAACAATGGGGTAAGATGGGGTATACCCCATCATGCCCCATTGATATATCCCCATCTTGCCCCACTCATATTTTTTTGGCATTAAATGGTTCGTTTCAGGTTAGGATTGGACTTAGAGATTTGAGAACGTATGAAAAATAACGGTTAAAAAGTACACTTTCCACTAATATATCGTGTAGTTTGACACGTTGTTGTGGCTTACCTGTAATCAAAAGTAAACCGGCCCTCAACATAACTACTTTATGAAGAAATTGTAAAAATTCGGCACAAACACATGTGTACAAAACAAACTATTCACTCAAATTGGCCCCCACCTATTTGAAATTTTCTTTACTATACCCTACTTCAAATACTGCCGTTCTCCTCTAAGTTGCAGCAGTTACAAGGTCAGGAGCTCATCTACCCCATCTTACCCCAGTACCCCGTCTTGCCCCACTCTCCCCTATGGTATATTGAGATCATTATGTAGGGTTTTGTTGGAGACATAATAAGGAGCATTTACAATAGTTCGGAGGATTTTGGATTGGAAGGATTGGTTTAGAAAAATAAAATAAAAATCGACTTCAAGATTACACCTACAGATATAAACTTTTTTTTTATTTTTTTATTAATAGAAATTTACAACTGTATTAAAAATACATCTAGTAAATAAGCGGTTTAAAATGAAAAATAATGACATACTTAATGTAGAGGAACTACCTATTGGTAGTAATCTAATGAAATATTTACAAAAGAAGAAGATCCCGAGGCCATTTTCTATTCAGACGCCTCGGAGGATCGCCAAGAATGGAATAGAAAGCAAGTTGTTCAACAAGTGGATTTGGATGAGGAGTAATTTTTTTATGAAAGGAAAGGTATCTGGTTCATGTCAAATCAGCATAATATCCCATCAAACATATGGGATATTAGGTCATTGTGGATTCATGCCTTTGTGACAAAGTAAGGAACATTAGGGATTTTGGATTGGAGTGATTGGATGCAGGGAGAATTCGATGGTTCGATGGATCTCCACTTATATGAACTATAACTAAAAAGTAAGAAATAAATATTTTAATTGCTTCTCAACAAAGAGATTTTCTTTTGAACATATTTTTCAATTTTTAGTCGTAGTGATATGTAAAATTGAGTAAGTACCATAGACTAATATGTTTATGTTGAAAGGTTATATAAGAGTGATAAGTGTTTTCCGGCTGTTGATTCTTATTCTCTAATTGCTAGTAAAGGAATTAACCATTAGTAGAACTTGTATTAAAGCTCTATATTGGAAGGTCCAGAGGCCCTCTTCTTTTCAGACGCCTTGAAGGATTATCTGGAATAGATTCGGAAGCCAATTGTGATATTAATGGATTTGAGTGGTAATGGAGCTTACTATGAATGGATAGGTATCTGGTTTGGGCTAATCAGCAACATTTTAGATTGTAAGGATTGGCTTCAAGACTAATAGGATGGTTTACTGGAGCACCGGAAGTCAACTCCACATATCCAATTAGGTCTAATTATTATCTTGTAAATGAGTCTGTTGTAATGAATGGGAAGGTTTGAACGTTTGTCTAGTAAATGTTGAAAAAGTCGAAAACAACGAGCAGTTTCTTGTCGTTTTAGTCTTGTATGTGGGTTCCAAGTAAAGGCCATTTCATTAGATTTGGTTTGGATGTCACAATAAATAAATTTTATTTTATTGTGTTATAGGCATATTACCGCACTCCAATTCTTCACTTCATTCTAAATTCTAAATTATTTTTTTTGGGAACAGTGGTAGAGTATCCAAAGAATATTGTTACCAAATATACATATATATTATAGATTAATATTCCAATAATTACCATTTCTTGATTTAGTTATTTATCTGGACACGATTTATTTTTTTGTTTCCTCTAGGACTGACTACTCAACCTACAAGTACGACATAGATTTCCATGTGGAAGGGAAGCTTCGGATCTCAGGGGACTACATATCTAGTGGCAAGGTTCTCGTAATTCCTATCAGAGGAGATGGGAAGTGCAATATGACCTTTGGTAAGTCATGCCATGAGACATGTAGTTCAAGTAGAATGACCTCGATTCAAGGAATTCTTAATAATTTGAAACTAAAGGGACCTGAGAATAAGTTCAAATTAAAGATATATATATATATATATATATATATATATATATATATATATATATATATATATATATATATATATATAATCGTGTGTAATGTGGTTTTCATTTTAAATGGGTTGTTCGGAAACAATTGCAGGTTTAAGGTTGTAAAGTACAAAACAGTAAACTCATATTTTATTAATTAAAATACTCTCTGTATCACTTTCAATACATTTTTCCAAAGTTTTTTGGGAATAGAGTCTCTAGTAACAGATCTAAAAAAAACATTTTCTTTCGAATTTCGATTATAAATTTTTTTTTTCTTGAATGTGGTTAAAAAAAATGGTAGTCGGTCGGCGATAGATCTGGAGAGTTGGGTTGATGTGGAAGAGTCACATAACCAAACTCAAATAATTTTTGTGTGGTCATACGTGAGGAATTGCCGTTCAGTTTATACCTGAGGTTAAAAATGTAGAGCTTTTTTACATGGAAAATGTTTTACCCGTGACCTAGTTGGTCAAAAGCGATACGTTTTAATAAAAATAAAATCCTGCATTAATTTCCTGACGACCGTGTAAGTAATACAAATATATGGTACATATGTAAATATTTAAACTACACAAATCAGCCAATGGCATTCTTCAAAACAAGATGGTGATAGCTGATAATTCATTTGTTTCCATTCTCCATCTTTTAATTAAATTAATCGATCTATTTACGTTTCAGATAACTTCTCGGGAAGGATCAGCATGAGAGGAAGAGAAACGAACAGAAATGGGGAGAAGTACATCGATATCTACAAGACGGACATTGTGATCGACACGACTAGGCTCTACCTCAGCTTCAGGAGGCCTCACCAAGAGACAATCAGTAAGCCTTAAGATAATTTAAATTGAACGAGCATTGATGAATTATTAGCCTCTTCTATTGGATTTTTTGTAACTGTCTGCTTTAGAACATGGTATCTTTTTGAAACGCGTGCCTCCTTAGTACTGACGATGAATCGTTAGGTACTACTGCATTTAACCTTGAATGTTATGCGAAATTCGCGATTGTCTTAGAATAAAATCGATGAAATCAGATTTCCAATGGATTTCCGTAGAGACAAAATAGAACAACAATGGCGGTATAACCTTCAGCCATCTTAAAAATCGTTAAATCCCTGCCGATCTCAAAATAGTATTCTTAAGTTTCCTTTTAAAACTACGTTTTTGTAGCATGGATCTTCAGACTCATTGTTTCTTTCACGGTTTATATTATGTTGGGCTTTACAGAACTGGAAACTCTAGCTATCAAATTACTATCACAACATCGAAAGATAAATATCGAAATGTAGTTTATTCGGATGGCTGAATTTATTTTTTCCTTTTGCATTATTTCTATAATACAAGATTTATATTAATTGATGAATAAAACATCCGGTAAATAACAATGGGGATTACAGAGTCAGAACCAGAGTCATGAACTGGAACAACTTTTCAGTGAACCTAACATTATTTCTATAGTCAAAGTACAAAGATTGTGGTGGCTTGGACATGTAAAAAGGATGCCGTACTTCCGAAAAAAGATGATGTACGGCAGGCCAGGAGGAAAAAGATTGAGAGGAAGACCAAGGCTGAGGTGCCTGGACAATGTCCAGGATGACCTGCGAAGACTAGGAGTAAATGGTTGGAGGAGGAAGGCGGAAGATTGGCAGGAATGGCTGTCTGTACTTAGTGAAGTCAAGGCCCGACTTGGACTGTAGCGCTCAATATACAATAACATTTGTCTATACAAAACAACAATGGTGTTTCGGTCACCAGCTGGCTCTCTTCCAGTACCTCACTCCAAGGTTCTTTAGGTCCGCTTCATCGTCTTCCTTCCAGCGCGAAAAAAAACAAATATAAAAAACTTCAACTTATTGTCCTTTCTAATACGAATCCCTGCTATAAGGACACTGTTTTACAGATATGCCAGGGTCTGACGATTTTTTGAGGCCGAAGGACATCCTTGACCACTTTCCTTCCACAATTAGAATTAGTTTTCGTCTTCAAGGATGCTGTTTTAACATGGCAGAAGGACCTCTTTTGGGCGACATGTATTTATTAGTTTACGTCCTTAAGGTTTCTATTTTTTTTTTTTTCAAGATATAACGATTTTATTAGTTTTTCGTCCTTAAGGATAATATGGATTCAACATTATCTAAGTCCATTATTATAGAGGAGGCGAAGCCGCGATGGAGAATTTCATTATCACATATGTTCCTTCTTTAAAAATCATTATTATTTAAAGTAAAACATAAATAAGATGTGGTAAAGTAGAATGGCATTTTAATTTCGTTCTCCACTTTTTCAGGTAACCTCCTCAACAGGTTCATGAACGACAACTGGAAACAGATCCTGAACGACATGAAGCCCGCGATATCCCAGAGCTTCGGGGCCAACATCCAAGAAGTCGCTAACAAAGTCTTCAGCAAGGTGCCCATCAACATCATCGCACCGCCCTGAGCGGCGTCAGTTCTTCGAGTTCTTTCGATATCGAAATATAACTATTTAATATCTTACATCAAGACGAATACTTTGTGTCTTCTGTTTATTTATTAAGGAAGAAAGGCAGTTGATTGTGCCAAATACCAGTCTTAGTTTTAAGACAGAAAGTGAAAGCTTTAAAACTATGATTAAAATAGGTTAGGTTAAAATTGAAAGTTATTTATTTATTTCTGTATCATTACCAACCAAAATAAAATGTTCATTATTGAATGTTTGTTATTGTTTTTTGTTCTTTTAATTTATCAGCTGGGAATAGGTAAAAGTAGTCAATTTTTAAATAAAGTAATACATACCTGATGGTATAGAAGGATTAATATAATTAGGAATTGATCTAATTAGAAGTGACTTCAATAATGTTTAGTTTATTAGAAAACTAGTTTCGAATGTTTTATGTTAATTTTTAGTAATAAAAACATTAGAACCATTAAAACATCAGCAATTTGAAATGCTATATAATGCATAAATGTCCCATCTCTTCCTATTTTCCTCCACTATTTAATATCTTTAACCCTAGGGCTAATTTATAATATAACTATTTTTGAATATATTATTGTTAACAACGGCATATTTCTATAAAATAGTTAGAACCTTACAACACAAAGCCTTCAAAATTAACGAATCTAGATCTAAAAAAAATAGTAAGATCAAGATTAGGTTTTTTCTGAGTCGAAACAAACCATCCTCCTCTACAGGTGCATAGATGCGTCTCAATGTCTTCCTTTCGAACCTGTCAATACGTTCAGCTGATACTTTACGCAATGTCCAGGTTTCAGATGCGTATGTCAGGACGGGTCGGACGAGTGTTTTATAAAGTCTGAGTTTGGTTGTGCGACTGAGCAGTCTACTTCGAAATAGTTTAGATAGACTGAAATAGGATCGATTAGCTGCTATTATTCGGCATTTTATTTCTTCTTCTTCATCTAAGGAGTCGATCATCGATCCTAGGTATTTAAAACTTTTAACGCACTCAAATCTATAGTTTCCCATTATGTAGTGTTTCTGCGGGTGCACTGGATTCTTCCTTTTTTACGTGAGAATCTTTGTCTTATCCTCGTTAATCTGGAGACCCATTCTTTTTCCTTCTATCTCAAGTACCGCAAATACCTCCTTGAAGTTTTGTCGGTTCCTTCCTGCAATGACGACATCGTCAGCATATGCCATTACCTGTGCCATTTTGTTAAATATGGTTCCCTGAGACATCAGTCCTTCTATTTTTATCATTGCATTAAGGACAACGCTGAACAGCAGCGGGGCAAGAGAATCCCCTTGTCTCAGTCCTGAGCTTATAGAGAATGAGTCTCCTAACTTTCCGCCAATCTTCACCCTGCCTGTCGTGTCATTCATTGTACACATTGTGAGTCAAATCAGTTTAGCTGGGATGTCCATCTCTCTCATAGACCGATATAATTCTTTTCTGATGACTGAGTCATATGCAGCTTTATAGTCTATAAAGAGTAGCAACATGCAGCTACCGAACTCATTCATTTTTTCCGTCATCTGCCTAAGTGTGAATATTTGGTCAATGGTTGAACGATTGGCCCTAAATCCACTCTGATACTCTCCAAGCTGCGATTCCACGTATGGGATTAGACGGTTATACAGGGCTATTGAGAGCACTTTATATCCCGTATTTAGTAGACTGATTCCCCTATAGTTCTTGCATTGAGTCGAATCGCCTTTCTTTTTAAAAATTGGTACAATGATAGACTCACTCCATTCTTGTGGCATCGTCTCCGAGATCCACACTTGTTCGATTATCTTTATAATTTCTTCTATTAGTTGGGGACCTCCTGCCTTTAGAAATTCTGCTGGGATGCTATCTGAACCAGGTGCTTTGTTTTTTTTTTAATTTATCCAAAATTAAATGAATATCAATGCTATCAGGTGGCAACGACTTCCTCTCATTTTCCTCTTCTGGCGGGTTACCAATCGTCTGATCCACAGTTATGGGATTAAGGAGTTTCTTGAAGTGGTCTCTCTACCTTTCTTGTATGTCTTAGTCCACCACTAGTAGCTTTCCCTCAGCATTCCTTATTGTTGAATTGTTGCTGAAGCCTGTAGTTATGGTTTTGACTTCTTCAAAAAACTTCCTTGTGTCACTACTCCTTCTTGAGTCCTCAATTGCTTCACCTTCTCTAGTAGCGCTTGCTTCTTCTTTTTCTTAAGTACCGTTTTTACCTTAGTTCTTGCTTCTTTGTACACATTCCTACTACCTCTAGTATCTCGGCTCAAGAATAATCATAGATATAAACGTCAATAAAATTTTCAAACAAACATTTGAAAGTAGTAGAAAAAATATTCATAAACAAAAGACTGTAGAATCACGAAAACAAACTGGATTGTGAACTGACAAGGGGAGGACACACTTAGTCTCTCACGAATCTTGTTGGAAATTTGTTTGGAGGTTCCTAGTCAAAAAATATTAGACACGTGACAACTCGCTATGAGCCGGTCAGGAGGCTCCGAGGAGGCAGCCCCTTCACCTTACTCGGGGGCAGTGGGCTAATAACCCACTCCCCTTAAACACTCTTTATTACGAAACCTCTACAAGAAATAGCCGGACTGTCTTTACGGAACAAAATCAGGAAATGTTTGAAGGATTTAAGAATCGCCTATTGGAACATTTTATCATTATATAGACTCGGAGCGCTACGGACGCTCCTCGAGCAAATTGACAACTATCGCATCGACATCGCAGCGGTCCAGGAAGTCCGCTGGCTTGGAAGTGGCACTCATGAAAAGAAGTACCATACCATATACTTCAGCGGCCATGAAACCAACCATATATATGGAACCGGATTTATCATCAGAGGAAGGGCCCGGCAATTGGTAACAAAGTTTATCCCCATATCCCCTAGATTATGCTACCTACGTCTTAAGGGAAAATTCTCCAACATTTCGATAATTAACTGTCATGCACCAACTGAAGTGTCATCTGAAGAAGAGAAGGACACGTTTTATAGGTTTTTGTTGATCGAAATTTGCATTAATATACATCAAAATAAAGCTCTCTTCTTTCCAGCGTGACAAAGTATTTAAAGGAAAGTAACCAATAATCGTTTTAAAAATTTCTTCCCTTCGAAGCGAATGGAAAATGATATTTTTTGTTTTTATTGAATAAATGTTTTTCAATGTTTTTGAGGGTGCTGAATTAGAATCTGACGTCAATTTTCGTGTTAAAAAATCTATAGAGGTAGTTTGCTTGAAAATCTAATCATTTTTTTAGAATTTAATTAACCTAACCCAAAATCTTTGGAGCGGATGTATTTTTCTTAAATTCGCAATCAACAATAAAAATCTTGGTGCAAGAATCATGTCGATATCATTTTTTAAACACGAGATATCAAATATATTAATTTAATGTTATTTTATTTTTTTTCTCGGCTTCTAGGGCCGTTTGGTCGAAACAGCAAAAAATGTGTCTGATATTTTTTGACCAGAGACCTCCTTAAAAAATTGCCAACAAGATCCGTAAGAGACTGAGTGGGTCCTCCCCTTGTTAGTGAAGTACAGGTAGAAGTAGAGGTCTTCAACAAGTAGAGGTAGAAGATGGCTAAATTTTAGATTTTTTTAGACACACTATTGGTTAACAGAGCAAAGTCCAGAAATGATGGGAAAAAACTGACTTTAGATTCGATTTCTACACCTTTGAAAACATACCCATATGAAATTTAAAGTCGATGCAATAATTTGTAGAGGCTCAAAATGCGATGTCCAGAAAAAACATAGTTTCGTCCCACTGTGGGGCGCCTCATCTCTCTCAGAGGCGAATTGGTGTGGCCGCCCCGATCACCGGATTTGACCCCGTGCGACTTCTTTTTGTGGGACTATCTGAAGTCCCGGGTCTTCAACAACCGTCCACGGACTCTTGATGACCTGAAAGTCAACATTCGTGAAAGCTAACATACCGATCAACATGTTGGAGCAGGTGATACAAAACGAAATGTACAATGGCGTAATTAATTTACTTTTCAAAAAAAAAAATTAATATATTTTGTTTCCATGTAAAAGGAAATTTTAGTATATATATTTTTATTGAACAATTTTTTTCATATCCTTTTTTTTATGAAATTTTAAAGTATTTCAGATTGAATTAACACTAAAACGGAACGTATGACAAAATGTTTATTTAAGGTTGGTTAAGTTTTGCATGTTTGTGTAAATAAATGGATTGCTGCATGTATTAAGGTTTTAAATGCACGCTTTAAGTTTTTTACTGCAGAAAAATCCGGTCTCTAGTTATAACCTTTACAGCAACTGTTATAATATTTTCTTTAATAATTGCTTGCAATGTTTTTCATCGGAAAAGCAAACAAAGTAATAATACCGTTATGTTAATGTTAAATTTTCATTGTCGAACAGTATAAAAAAATTACTTTTCTAAAATTGGAAACTCGAAAGCAATAAAATGGAACGACCACCGTTCCTCCATTTTTTAAATATAGATTTTTATGTTTCGATAATTATAAGTTAAATCGATACTTACACATCTATGTAAATAATATGTCGTTTTTGCTCTGATAATACTCGCTTGATTTCAGAAGAAGTATTATTTAAAATTCAGTTCCAATAAAATGTTTATTCTTAATATTGAAATTCTCAAGCTATATGAAAAGATGTAATGTAACTGAAACCATTGATAAATAAAACATAATTAATAATTAATGAGATTTAAAATACCAAAGAAAATTATAGAATAAAAATCATTGATTCAATATTAGCTATTACACATTACAATCATGGACACGAATCACCTGGATTGTGTCAGCCAAAATCACAACATATTCTAAGTAGGTAATAATAGGTTAGAAAAGTAGACAACGGCAAAATTAGAACGTTAATTGTTAAATAAGATTGTGCGAGAAAGAATGGTCACGGAATGTCGTACCGTGAGTACGTTCCTACCTGTGTTGAGGCTCTGTTTGGTAAACCGTCGACCAAGTTTAAAGCCCGCGCGATCGTACGAGAATCGAAGAACGGCTATCTGGATCCCGCACAGTGCGTCTGCTGTTATTGCGAAAAGCATAATGGGCAAAAGAAGGGACCGGTTGCGCAGGAGGACTTCTTTACAAGAGATATGGTATTGAAGTGCTTTTTAAACTGTCCAGATTGTCGGAGGCAGAGTAACAATAGAAGTGAGATTAGATATCGATACAATGCCGGAACAACAGAAAAACGTGGATACGTAGATAGAAGTCTAAATAAGAGAATCGAAAATGGAATATGTGAATGTTTTTGTTCTAAATGTGAATGCCCAGAAGAAGGAAAGTATACACAAGAAAGAAACAGGACTAAACCAAAAATAAATAAAAAAAACAACAATGTCGGGCCCTCAAGAAGCATTAGTTCACAGGACCATTCTGATAGTGATCGTTTTTGTAACGTGTGTCATCTCTGGGTAAGGTCTGACTCTTCAGAAAAGCGAGAAGAGTACTCAAATAAGATGTATGAGGATCAAGTTGAAGAATGCATTGAAGCATGCCACAGAAAAAAGAAAACTAATGTTCCTAAAGGATTCCACTTTGTTATCGAATCTTGCAAATTTTGTGGCAGTGGTCAAAATGGAGCGAATGTGTCTGTTCAAAAGGGAGAAGACCCCTGTAAAGGACTAAAAAGCATAGATATTGAAACTGAAGAAATCTGCGAATATGGCAGAAAGGTTGAAGAATGCTCTCACAGCGAGGGCTTTTACGAGGTTCAACGAAATAACGAATCTTTCACGAACGGTAGTGGTGAAGATAAAGCGCTGACTCATGAAATTTATGAGCAGCTTGCTGAAAAAATTGGCGCTTTGGAAAACTTTCTTGACAAGCCTGGAGTCGAAGTTCCAATACAATCAGTACACCAAGAAGATGCATCGAGCGTCAACAATGAACCAAATTATAGTTCGCAAATAAAAAATTCATTTTCCGCTAGTGAGATTAATAACATTGAAACGCGATACAAGAATATGATTGGGAATTCCCAAGATTTAGAACAGAAATCTTCGATATCCGAATCGAAGGAAGAGACTGCTGAAGACTCGGTCTTCAATACCGGATTCCGTAGCTGTGAATGCGAATTCGCTCAAAAAATAATAAAAGAGGACAAGGTTAGTAAAATTGAAACTGATAAAAGCGAAATAAGAATACTGAAACAGAAATGTGACGAGGCTTTGTATCAACTCGAGATATTCAAGAGGGAAATTGCCGATAGTAAGCAAGGGAAGTGTCAATGTGATCTGAGAACTACTATGAATGTAGTTGAGGATTGCAAATATAGGTGTGCTCAGCTAGAGAAACAAGTAGTGATGTTGCAGCACACAATAGAACGCTACACGCAATCCACTGTTAGGGATCCAGAAGTTATGGATAGGAATAATCCGGATGACAGGGAGATCCGGAGGACAACTAGAGTGAAGGAGGCGTATAGAGTTAAGGATGCTCGAAGGAAATCGCAGCAGAGAAATCACGGTATCAACCAAACGCAGTCGGGCAACAACAACAACAACAACATCAGAAGGAACGTGAAGCAGCAACAAAGCCCGAGAAAACCCAGGGACCCTTGTGCTCCGCAGCGAATCCGGCACCTTGGCTGCCAGCACATGAAGTGCTTTCCTCCAGAGCAGGTTCCGGACATCCCATCCTTCAAGACATGTCCTGGTTACTCGGAGGTCGTTGAGAAAGCCCCTTACAAAAGGTAACTTTATCCTTCATCTGTTCAGAGGCTCCTCCTTAAGGAAGATTCTTCTTCTTCCCGTTCTATTCCGTAAATGCTATAATATGTTCTATATTGATGTAACCTCAACTTGATAGTGATGACATAAAGGTCAATATTCAATAAAGTACTGATTATAACTGTTTAGTAGAAAAATATTTTTAATTTAGTTAGTTTTAAGTTGAGTAGCGCTCTAGCCCCTTCACGCGCCCAGGTTATCTTTTATCGATTCTAACCTTGTTCCGATTTAGTTCGATGTTTTATTTCTTACTGTTCGAAGGGGAAGGTTATACTCCTGGGTCGATCCATTTAAAATCACCCAATATAAATGTAATTTGTTACTCAACATTTTTTATTTTCCTGATTCTTGAATCAATCCCTATTGAAAGAGTGTATATAAGTTAGTGTTTTTATTGAAATTCACAGCTCTATAACTCAAAACATAGTTAGGTTTCAGTCATATTTTTTTTGTGGTGATTTTTTATTAGTACAAAGAACATTTTATAAAGTTTTCATTCAGTCCTTTTTCAGATATAGACCTATAAAAATTGGCATTAACCTGTTTTCAGCCATTTTTGAAAAGCCTTAGAGAAAAAAGGAGTTCATTCTCAAGACTAAATTTATGCTGCTGATAGTTTTACGAGTACTTAACACAGAAATAAAATATTATTTTTGAGTCTCTCCTCCTTCCTAAAAATTTATGTCCTTAAAAATTAACGATTATTATATTTTTCCTAGGTTTTTGAGAAAGAGTTTCAAGGGATTTCTCGCATGATAGGGAAATTAGAGAAATGTCTTTTTGAAGTTCATTTCATGCTGGACACACTTGTTTTTAAATTATTCTGATATCATTAAAAACGACTTCGCAATTAAATTATCCGCAAAACCCGTTTTTTTTTTTTTTTTTTTTTTTTTTTTTTTTTTTTTTTTTTTTTTTCACTAAATCATCATTTTAAAATGGCTGTCAAATAAAAAATATGGCTTTTAAATTTATTCAATTGGAATTTTTTTAATCTGTAGAGTTTCTTTCCGCAGACGCTCCCATTTTCAAATGCCCATTTCTTCCATGTCACTCTACCAAAACATAAATCCAATTAGTGCTATTTAATCTACATTTGACAATTTTTTCTTTAATATTAAACTCATTGAAGTGTTTTAAGTTACCCTGTAGAAAGTATTATGTTAAAAATTTTGGGGACGTCCCCGGGGAAAAAATATTATTTACAAGTTTGGATAATAATTAAATATAATAATTCATTGAACACATCTTTATTAGGGTTTCAAACAGTTTTTCTCCAAAGATATTCACACAAGTGTGAATATAAATTTTGGGAATGATTTCCGCCCGCATGTATACCTAGCTTAACTGATCTCCATGGTGATTCTATGTTTTGAGTGTGTGACAATGGATTAGGATCTATAAAATGCAAACTATGGTTCATTGTCTCGTGGGTGTGTCCCAATTTTGCAAGCTATGTGTAGCTTCTCCATTCGTCTGTAATGATAGTGCTTCCCTGCTTGACATTTGTTATGATCAGAGGTAGCAAAGTTGAAGCGTCACGCTTATTGTAGGAGCGAATTTCACCCCGGAACTTCTTTTGCCCATCCCGTTCTATTGTCACCAGAATCCAACTCCCGTCCACAATCCTTCCTCGATTATATCTGTGGCACCTGTGCATATTGGGCTAAGTCGAATTTTGCGTATTTTGAGCCATCTACATCACCAGAATCGTATTTTTTTTTCTCTTTTTTTGTATCTAACTGGCAAAGTATTGTTCCATCCATTGCAATGAAGGATATTCCTTTGTGAATCGTGGGCTGATACTCTAATCTTGAACTTTTACTTTTGAAAAGTGAGTCAAGTTTACGAAATCCCTTTTGCACAAAAGGAACAGCTACATACTAATAGAAAAAAAGGTAATAAAAAGGGCACAATGCATTGTGGGTAGGTAAGATGGCTTAACTATAACAAAGATAGCTGCGGTGTTCTCTACTACAAGTCGACTCTCTAAAAATGTTAAAAAGTAAGTAAGTTTTTTGAAAAAGGGCAGGCTAAAAAAATTAGAATCACTTCCGGTAGCGGCAGAAAAGAAGAAACATCTGTTAGATCTTTTTCCCTACATAAGTCCAACATTTAAACGAATCTATGAAGAGCTGAAATCTACATCTAAGCAGGATCTGTACCCAGATTTAGGTAATGAAGAAAACGAATGAAAGAAAATTATAGGTGATTTTTTTCTTTTTTTAAACTACCAATAAAATAATTATTTTTTTTCTTTAGGCATGCTGTGTGTGTTATTTTATTTTCTATTATGTAAACAAAAATAAATAATGTCAAAAATAAATTTTTGAAAAAAATAATATATTATTTAATGTATACCTAATTTTTCTCAACTCTGAAAATTAGTTAAGCACTTGGCTTTCAGAGGTCAATCACATTAACATTAATCACTTAGCCCATTTCACACAAAATCGATTAGTGTAATGTGGGCTAAGAGTTCGATTTTTTTGGAACGATTAGTATTAAATATTAGAATATTGGCAAAAACTGAAAGATACCTCACCAACATAAATAGAAATGTACTATCAAGAGTTTAAGCCCCACAAATTTTAATTTTTTTAACTGGACGATTTAGGAAAAAATCTCAAACATTCAATTCAGTTTTCCTAAAATCGCAATTTTCGCACTTAGCCCACTATGCACAGGTGTCACAGATATTTTCTTGCCACAGTGATGTTAAGAGTTACAATGATTTTTTTTACTCAAAGGATTATTTTGTTAATATAGCGGGTTTGAGATTTCCAACATAATAATTGTATACACTTTAAATAATTAAGTATGAGAAGAAAATTGGTTAAATGTGGATTAAATGGCATATGTTTTGGTAGAGTGACATGGAAGAAATAAGCATTTGAAAATGGGGGGCGTCTGCGGAACAACACTTAATCTCTACCCATATGAAAGCCATGATAAAAGAATCAGGAAAATAAAAAACGTTGAGCAACACAGACTGGGTGATTTGAAATGGATTGACCCTCCATCATTTACGCGCAAATCTAAATCCATGTTCAATCTAATATTAACTCCTGTTTTACCTTCTGATATTGAGAAATATTAAAACAAATAAGTAGAAATAAGAAAATATCAAAATATAAAACACTAGTCCACTCTGGGTTCTGATGGGAAGCATGATGCTGCCGCTGAAGATGGGAGCGCTGGCGATGCTGGCTGGGAAGGCCCTCATCATCTCCAAGCTGGCCCTAGCACTCGCAGCAATCGTGGGCCTCAAGAAGCTCCTCGGAGGGGACGACCACCAGGACTCCTACCAGGTGGTCCAGGTTCCTGCAGGACACTCACATCGGAAGAGGTCCTTGGACCTCCCCTACAGGGCCTACAGACCCAGATCCTTATGATTCAATGTTTTTTATCCTTTGTACATAACTGTAATATTTATTTATTTTCTATTTATTTAATATAAATTTATTTATCTGAGATTTAGTAATTTTTATTCCTAGATTCTGGTTTTCTTCAACGGTTTTTTTTCGTTCAACAGTATAAAGTAGAATAAGTTTAGTTTTAAATAACACCAATGAAAACAAGTATCATTAAAATGCCTTATGAGAAATAATAAAACAAATAAGTAGAAATAAGAAAATATCAAAATATAAAAACTAGTCCACTATGGGTTCTTTTTCGTTTTTCTTTCTTAAGTGAGTACCAATATGTTTGATTTCTTGTCTTTCATTTAAGAAAAAAAATAAGGTGACGGTCGGCTTAAGAGGAGGCACCAAACTGGCTTGACCCGCGCTACACCGACCAGTTCGATCCTTACGCTTCACTTCGAGTCTACATTTATCGATAGTTCATTCCTATAACCTCACATGCAAACAATCACTTCCACAGTTTCAACTTGGACTGTGTTGTTTATTGTGTTATATTGATATTTAGTCTTCTTAAATGAAGACCCAAAATGCCTCGCCTAGAAGTAAGAGGGGTCCCTAAGCATTGGGTCGAGCCCACAATAGAATCATACCTCTGGGGGAAGACGAACCTCAAGAAACCGGAAGTAGAGGGGGCCAGGAAGGAGTGGTTAAGAACCTGTTTCTCCACTCCGGCAAGGGGCGGCCTCACGAGGAGCTGGATTCTCGAGGCACACCCCGCTATGAGGTCTGCCCTGATGACCCTGGGCCCCGAGGATGTTAGCGGAGGTTGGTGGTCACTGTCCATCAGAGATCACCTTGACACCCCACTCTGCCTAAAATACCAGGACTACGGGCATATAGCAAAGAATTGCAAAGCTAGTGAAGTGGCTTGCAGATGGTGCACGGGGGTCGGGCATGTAGCCAAGAACTGCCCGGAGAAGGCTAAAGGAACTCCCCCATGCTGTAGAAATTGCCACCTTAAAGGCAGAGTGGGGAAGGAATCCCAGCACTGTACTGGCAGTAAGGATTGCCAGCAGATACATCTGGAGATGATGGACAGGGAGGCGAAGAAGACCCTGTATGTGTAGGCTGCATATTCTGCAGGTCAATATGGGCCGAAGACGAGTGGTCGCGGACGAGCTAAGAGCTCTCACCCGAAGCTGTGACATCATGGTTGTTCAAGAGCCATGGTGTCAAAGAAATTTGGTCGCAGGGTTTGGTGTCACGTCGAGGGTCGTGGCTCTGAGCAGTGGACGGAGGAGGCCCAGAGCGGCGATAATCATCGTCAATGGAGCTAAAGCAAAATACCACAGCGGATCAGGCGGCATGTTACATTAGATGAGGCAGAATTTCATTTGCCCTCGTGTCCTCGTACATGCCGCCGAGACCGGCAAACATAGAAGAACACATTTCCGCTGTGGAGGCTGTCGTACTGAAGTACAGAAATGCGATAGTCTGCTCCGACACCAACTCCTGGAGCACGGCCTGGGGTTCAGTGCGCACGGACGTAAGAGGTAGAGCAGTGGAAGAAAGCGTAGCGAGGTGCCAGTTGGTGATAATGAATGAGCCCTCTGGTCCCACATTTGTAGGAGCAAGGGGCCAGAGCTGGATCGACCTGACACTCGCCACAGCAGTAATGGCTAGACGCATTGCGCACTGGGCCTTACGGTCAGACACGAGCTCCGACCACCGGGTCATCGCCTTCAGTGTCGTGGAGGAGGAAGGCACAGCCCAGGAAGTGGAGAAGGGCTTCGTGACCCCGACGGTATAATACACCCTGGAGGGAATATTAACCGATAGAGAATGGGAAGAAATGGCACCGATGGAAGGTGAGTCGGTTATCGATTACAGAGTAGAGATGCTGACGGGTGCTATCAGAGAAGCGGCGAGTATTTCCCTCCAGCGCCGTAGGGTGAGAGCACGTCCGGTTCCATGGTGGACGCCGGCCCTAACACTACTGAAAAGAGAGTTTTACAGGGCCAGGCGTAGGTACCAGGAATGCAGAGAAGAAGATAGGAGAGCTGCACTCCGAGTTGAGTACAAGCATAGGCAGAGGGTATACCGAAATGGTGTGCGGCAGCAAAAGAGGATATCCTGGGATGAGTTCATCGTTAAGGAATCAGAGAAGAATCCCTGGGGAATACCCTACAGGGTGGCAATGGGGAAGGTTCAGCCGCTGCAGCTGATGGCGGCTATTAGGGAAGGACAGACCCAGGCAGCCACCCTGGAAGAATCAGCGACTATGTACTCGTATATAAACTCTACCTACCCCAGGGATGATCCGTCCCAGGATAATGAAGAAGACACCTTCGTCAGAAGCACCACGGTATACCCCCCAGGTACCGACCTATGCCCACCATGGGATATATGGGACCTTCGTCTTGCCGTGGAGAGACAAAGGACCGGTAGAGCCCCAGGACTAGATGGAATTGACGCGGCGATCCTCAAAAGCAGTTCTCCCTACATTGAAGATGAGCTGCTTGCCATCTTCAACCATTGCTTGGATGAGGGGTACTTCCCCAGTAAGTGGAGGATCGCCGATTTGAGACTCCTCTACAAAGGACGAGGTAAGGATAAGGAGACGGCTAAGGCCTATAGGCCTATATGCCTCCTCCCAGTAGTAAGTAAAGTCCTGGAACATCTGATTGTTACCAGCCTAAGACCGGTCCTCAGAGCAGCGAGTCACCCACGGCAGTTCGGCTCGACCCGTGGCAAGGGAACTACGGATGCGCTGCTGAGAGTGCGCCAAGACGCGGAAGGGAGGGCGGAGAAGTTTGTCATGTTATTGTTATTTGATATTATATATGTCCTCATCATATAATATAAATAAAATAAAATAAATAAATAAATTTTATTAATAAAGCGTTTTATTGGCAGCAGCGGCATACATAAAACCCATATGTTGAACCCGCTGCTGTCAAAACCCCGTATGCCTGAAAAGGCAAGGAAGGGGGAGCAAAATAAAATTGAAAAAAAAAAAAAAAAAAAAAAAAAAAAAAAAAAAAAAAAAAAAAAAAAAAAAAAAAAAAAAAAAAAAAAAAAAAAAAAAAAAAAAAAAAAAAAAAAAAAAAAAAAAAAAAAAAAAAAAAAAAAAAAAAAAAAAAAAAAAGTCTTCTTAAATGTAATTAGATGAAACAGAAGTTAACAACATGAGATTCACAATGGATTTAGTGTTTTATATATTCATGTTTTCTTATTTCCTCTTATCTAATGTGTAAAAGTGTTACAAAACTTAAGAACATTAATTTGTACATGGATTTGGTGTTTTATATGTTTTTATTTATTATATCAACTTAAGTGAGGAATTTTCAGTTTACATATTTTGTGAATGGATTCTTTGTCATCCATAATACTTATTGCCCTAAAATGAGACAGATTGTATTATTATTTTAATAAAACATATCGATCTAAAAATAAATGTGAGAAAGTATATCATAGGTTTCATATTTTCTTATTTCCACTTCCCTTGAGAAAATATAGCAGAAATTAATATCATAACTTTCAACAAGGATTCTGTCTTGTATTATATAATCCCTTATAACATGGAGAACGGACAATGTGAAAATAATCACAGCTTAAGAGGTAAATGACATATTATATAATTGTAAAATTATTGGTGTATATAGATCAATGTATCTTGGTGTGCATAGATTAATGTATTTTTTAAAATTTTTAGAAGCCTGATGATGGAGCATTTTCTCCGTTTCTCCGAAACATGTAGCTACAAATGTTAAATAAATAGGAGTAATGTCAAATAAATACTTAAGGATTCTGTCTTTTAAATATTTATAATTTGTTATTTACACTTTCCTCAGATCACAAAGTTTATCAAGAATTAACATTACTGGTGGTTTAGCAATTTATTAATTCTGATTCAATATAAAATTAATTCAAAATTGATTTAGTGTCTTATATTTTGACATTTTCTTATTTCCACTTCATTTTTTTCCTATTTCTCATTTTAATATCATAAGGTAAACAGAAGTCAATATTACTTTAAACAGGAATTTAAAGTTTCTCCGTAAATAAATGAGAATAACATTTCCCCTCGAAAAGTAGCGACTAAAACACCGAAATAAATCGGAAGAAGGTAAGAATCGATAAAAGGTATGCTGGGCGCGCGTAGGGGTTGCCTCCTCACCAAAAATAATATGTATATAATCTATGTAACAAAGTGCTGATATTTCAAAAAATAGTTAGTAAGTTTATAGAACTGATTGTAAATGTTTAACATTCGAAACTAGATTTCAATATTGAATATTGTAGTAAATCAGAATTAATAGAATCCTAAATGACAAGTAATGCTAACTTCTGAAAAACATTTTCACATTAGGGAAGTGGAAATAACAAATTATAAATACATAAATCCAAATCGACTTTGAAAGTTATGTTATTAATATCTGCTTTATTTTCTAAAGGGGAATGGAAATAAGAAAATATGAAACTTCTGTTATACTTTCTCTCACAGTCGTTTCTCAAATTAGGGCTTTATAAGTGATAGGGACGACAAAGAATCCATTCACAAAATATGTAAACTGAAAATTCCTCACTTAAGTTGATATAATAAATATAAATATATAAAAAACCAAATATATGTAGAAATTAATCTTTTTTACTTGTGTTACACTTTCACACATTAGGGAGGAGGAAATAAGAAAACATGAATATATAAAATACTAAATCCATTGTTAATCTCATGTTGTTAACTTCTGTTTCATCTAATTACATTTAAGAAGACTAAATAACAATATAGCACACTAAACAACACAGTGCAAGTTGAAACTGTAGAAGTGGATGTTGGTATTTGAGGTTATAGGAAAGAACTATCGATAAATGTAAACTCGAAGTGAAGCGTAAGGATCGAACTGGTCGGTGTAGCGCGGGTCAAGCCAGTTTGCTGCCTCCTCTTAAGCCGGCCGTTACCTTATTTTTTTTCTTAAATGAAAGAGAAGAAATCAAATATATTGGTACTCACTGAAGAAAGAAAAACGAAAAAGGAAGGCATCAGAACCCAGAGTGGACTAGTGTTTTATATTTTGATATTTTCTTATTTCTACTTATTTGTTTTATTATTTCTCATAAGGCATTTTAATGATACTTGTTTTCATTGGTGTTATTTAAAACTAAACTTATTCTACTTTATACTGTTGAACGAAAAAAAAAAAAAAAAAAAACCGTTGAAGAAAACCAGAATCTAGGAATAAAAATTACTAAATCTCAGATAAATAAATTTATATTAAATAAATAGAAAATAAATAAATATTACAGTTATGTACAAAGGATAAAAAAAACATTGAATCATAAGGATCTGGGTCTGTAGGCCCTGTAGGGGAGGTCCAAGGACCTCTTCCGATGTGAGTGTCCTGCAGGAACCTGGACCACCTGGTAGGAGTCCTGGTGGTCGTCCCCTCCGAGGAGCTTCTTGAGGCCCACGATTGCCGCGAGTGCTAGGGCCAGCTTGGAGATGATGAGGGCCTTCCCAGCCAGCATCGCCAGCGCTCCCATCTTCAGCGGCAGCATCATGCTTCCCATCATCAGCATCATCATCATCAGAGCGTTCAAACCGCGCCTCCTCTTACCACCACGACCTGTCCAAAGCAAGTTTTAATAAGTGTTTGATTATAAAGAAAATTTTTATTATAATTATTATCTATTAATAGTTCAAAGATATTACATATTATATATGTGCCAGCAATCGTCCGAGGACTAGACCGATGAATGGGATGAATGTGTAACAGTTGATCACATTGGAGATTATTTTTGGGTTTCATAAAGAATTTTATTTATTTAATTGATTTGGATGTTGAGTGGCGCTATCCTCGGTCATTCTGTAAACTCTGGTGGCTAATGGTCAGAATATCTAATTTGGCAGATATTGTTTTAACATCTAACTTCTCGAGGCAACTCATATAATACGAAATTATGATCGACACGATATTCAATTTTATTTTAATATTTAGAATTTAGATTTTCTTATAAGTTGTAATTTATTATTAAACAGGACCACTATAAATTAAAAACATCAACCCTCATAAAATAGAGGATAAAACTGGGTACTACCATTTACTCAAGGCAAGCTTTTTTGTAAAGAAATAATTTACAAAAGTGTAAAGAAAGGCATACATAAGAACACATTTCTTTACTGATTCATGCTATTGACTCATGGAAAATTACCACAATCACAAAAGCAAACTTTAAGTAATGGAAATGAGGTACTTGAGGAGAATTGAGGGTAGAAGAAGGAAGGGCAAGGTTAGGAACTTAATAATCAGAAGAAAGCAGGTTTCATTGTATGGTTACATTGAATGGCTAAAACCATTTATCATCACCAGAATGGAAGAAGGCACAGAAAAACGTGGAATGGAGCTTTAAGGAAGGATTTAAAGGAAGCATTTAGCGTTAAACGTATGGGTAGGTAGCTGGTGATAATTTAAATATAGAACAAGAAGAAAACAAAATAGATAGCAATAGAAAAGCAATAGAAATAATCTCGGTGATACAAATACATCAGGGATTAAGAATGCATAGAGTAACTTAAATATCTACAATAACTCGGAAAAAATAAATTGATGAGGAAATAAAAGCGAGAATAAAAACAAAAAACGCATCTTATTTTCGATCACAGAATTACAAGAATTTTATCTTGCCTAGAGTTCTTAACTGACGTGAAACGTAGCCGCTTATGATGAGGGAAGAACAACCTCTTCAAAATTTCGAAAATAAAGGATTACTAGATTAATTTATCCAATTCGAAAGGCGGAATGGTGGGATGGGTATAGTTTAGGTAATAGCAGCGCGACGGCCAAAACGGACATATAAAGTCGTTTGATTTAAAAACGACCAAATGTAGACCGAGGTGTAGATGGAGGAATTATGTAAGGGCTGATATTGGCGATTTGGTCATCGATGAGGTGATGAGGTTACTAAAATGAAATGGAGTAAACCTTGGTTGCTGAAAGGAGATGAGTTTTTTTCATACCAATTTACTGAATAAATTACGGAGACAGCCCGACGATTTTCGCAGTTATTTGCGTATGGAGGAAGCCACCTACCAGTTCATGCTAAATTTAGACACACCAATGATTGCATGAGCAGATTCTGGTATGAAGATGCGCAAATCGCTCCCCCCCCCCCATGAACACTGAACCTCAAATCGATTTTCTGTCGCGACAGAATGGAAACCCTATAGGTTACCAACCTCCTTCACGCAGAATCGGAAGGTCAAAAAGGATTGCACTTAAACCGGATTCGAACTTACATCGCAGAATGAGACTGACCGCCATGTTGTTTAAGTAAAAGCATTAAGTAAACTTGGATTTATAAAGATTAATTTTCAAGTCTGCTGTTATCGACCGCTTACCGCGCTGCAATCGCATGGTTTCAGGCAAGAATTAACATCCCATAAAGTTTTGTATTTGTCAATGTAAACGCGCTCTATTACCAATAAAGTTACGTGATGACACTAATAATAAAACTCTATTACTGATGCTACGAATGAAACAACATTCACTATCAGCTGTTGTGTACGGTTTAACCTAACATTGTATGAACCATTCATGAACGAATCATTCTGATAACACTTAGTTACAAGTACAATGGAATCTTTTATCTTCGCTAGAAAAGACACTGCCTTATTGATATATCCGAAGTGATAGAGCGTATCCTATCAAAGGGCTCGTTAAGGACCAAGATCGTGGCTAATATTAAGGTCAACTATAATCTATTGTGTCCGTTCGTTGAGTCGCCATTCAACCAATTCTTTAGAGCCACCGTGGAAATTCTATTAGATCACAGCAGCTAAAGCTTTCTTTTCATGTATTAACAAAACCTTAACATTGGAGTACAAAACATCATTACAGTATTACAAAAAAATAAATGAGGGTGCCAGTTGTTATTGTATTGAAATATTGTATCAATTAAATGTATTAGTATGCTTTATGGTACTTTTTTTTGTAAAACTATCATAACAAACTCTGAATGAAACTTAACTAATTACATGTAATAATGAGAGATTACAGTGACTCAGTGTTGCCACGCGGTTAAGGTGTTGTCTTAATTACTTCATTAATATCACATGAATACTTTTAATTAGTTTTAAGCAATAATTATTTTAACATGGAAGATGTTTTACCGGTGATCTAGTTGGTCAAAAGCGATATGTTTTTGGGTAACGCGAGGGTGTTACGCGTAGTTTGGTAGTTTGATATTAGGAGAGCAGAAGCAGTTAGGAGCTCGACTCTTCTCATCCTAAATAACACTTTACTAGAAGGCAGGTTCTAGTGAATGAACTCCTTTTGACTCTGTTTCTCCTAATACGAAATAATTTTTTTAATTTTAATAATTATTATTATTTTAATTAGTATAAAATGTCACAATAAACAATAAATAATTGAACAATTTAGTCATCTAATACAATATAATATCAAAATTTTACTTCGTTTTATCTCTTTTTGTGAATGCGAAATTAATCTCCTTAGAAATTAAACAATACAATCAGATAGTTCAGCAAAAAAACCGTCAATGAACGGTCAGCAGGATTTTCATTATTTTCATTCTCTTTTCCAAAGTTCTACTTTTGTTTTATTATCTCTGTTCAATGATTTTACATTATTTAATATCAAAATTACAATAAAATGCCAATAAAGTATCGCGTATTTGTTGAAAAAATAAAAACATTTTCATAAAATTATCAAGAACCTTCTAAAAGGAGGTTTCAATTGTTATTATATTGTAGTAATTTATCAATTAAATGTATAAATATGTTTTCTGTTAATAAAAACTAACCTATCTCACCATTGGTACTTAACATTTAAGTGTTCAAACTTTTCTGAAGAATTTTGTGGAATAGATTTAATTAATATGAATCGCTCCATCCTGATTGCCACACAAATCAATCCAACAAAACAAGGGACTGCTTAGTGATTCAGATTTCAAATACACTTGAGGATTCATTTTTACTGTATAGAAAATGCATTCAGTAATTTTCAGTACGTATCTAAACCCACAAATAATAATATTGATCTTTTATAAAATTCTAGCCATTGTATTTAACAAAATTCAATTTATTGTTTCCGATTTTTCATGACCGAAAAACATGAATTCGAGCCAAAAAAAAAAAAAAAAAAAAAATGGGAAACGGCACTTTGATATATTGTTCCGATTCTCGGTACATTCTCCAAACGTACCATATCAAGTATCACAGACACCAATGATATTTTTTTTCGTTAATACTTTCACATCTATCAATCGGCGATCTCCCGTCTTCGTCACGGTAGCTCCAAGATGCCGAAGCTTTTCTATTTTTTTTTATTCCGACATCATTCTGTTTATATGTCATTTTTTCACGCACAAGAAAAACGTATATTGTTTTATGGAATGCCACACCATTTTATATCAAGTTTCTGTCTGAATAATAAATACTCTTTCTTTTTGTTTACGGCTTAAATATAAAACGTAAATAAACCTATCTTCAACTTTGAATGGCTGATATGAATTAATGAGTAAAATAATTACATTCATTTAAGTTGAAATATAATTACATTATATCATTTTAATAGTGTTATAGCATTGTTAACTGATGTTGCTGAACGAAAAATATTTTGGAGTGAAAAACCTAATTTCAAAGACTAGGAGAGTTTGAAAACAGTAACCATGGAAACATATATTCCATGAGTTGGTGACGAAATTGGTTGTCATGGTAATGGTGTTATCAAGACAATAAAAAAAGGGTAAAATGAAGTTGTAAAGTTGCCAATAGTACACAACATACAACGTTAATCCCGCCTACCATTTAATTATCATTAAAACAAATCCTTTCCCCTTACGTTTTTGAACAAAAATAAGTGGTGATAGTTCAATCAGCACCGCGCAGGGCTCATAACCTCGGATCCAGGTTCAATTTTATAAGATTGACACAAAGCTTGGTATAACCTTTTGGAGGGGTAAATGGGATAAAACCTGGCGGTTAAGTGGAGTTCTGGCAAAAATTATGCCAATACGTACGTTGATTGAAAAAAAAATTTTTATTGTAAGGTTTATTTTCGGTCTTATAAGGTTTTTTTTATAAAAGTAAATGGTGATATTTCGTATAAACATTTTCTCCACGCTTTAACAGAAAAACCTCTTCTATGTTCATCAAGATCTTAACCTAATGCAAGAATGACAATGTATTATTTCAAATTTAAACTTTATAATAGAACAGAGTAGTTTTATTTTACTACAACATACGAAAAAGAAGAAATATACAAAGTTGAAAAAGTATTCTTTGAGAAAGTTGGCAAGTTGAAAATGAGAAGGGAATTCTTACCGAAAGACATCGAAGAAAAATATATAGCCACGAGTTTCTTTATGTCAATGTAGGATAGTTGGCAAAGCATGTTGTAACGGCCTGTTAAGGCGTTAGTTAAACTTTTCGTAAAGTTAGATTTATCAAGCATTAGCAACAACTAGCGCTGGGGGTGGGCTATCGGGAAAATAAGTCATTTATAAGAAAGTATGTATGAGTTGATAAAATTGCCTAAGCTTTAAGCTTTTGGTAAAATTTACCATGTTTACTCTGATATCACTACATAGTTGATTTTTACCGTAAAGAAGGCTCCCTCATGTACATATGTATACATTTTGTAAATATATATGATTGCTGATATATTGGTAAAATGAAATACATGAATATATTTGTGAAAAAAAAAAAATTCATACATGAATGAGTTAAAAGTACTTAGTGAATTTTAGCTTTGACGAGCTGAAAAATATTTATTTTTATGCTAATCAATTAAGCTAAAGATCTTGAAATATCCCAATGTTTAGGACGTTGATTGTTAAGTTCTTCGACCATGGCCCATTCTCTGTGCTAAAAGTTTTTAAAACACAAAGGACAAGACGACTACGTGCCGATGGAAAAAAGTAGTAGTGACGTCACGTCGTCGTCAGTAGCAGCCAACGTATTAAGAGAGACGGCATTTGAAGCATTCAATGGATAGTTCGAGCGCTTTAGAACCCGGCACAGTAAATAAATTCTAATGATATTAAATAAATTAAAAATTAAGGCTTGGAGTTCCAAAATCAGCTAAATCCAAAAAAAAAACTTCATTTGGGAGAAAACCTTCCACCTAAAGATAATTTATTAGAATTTTTTTTTTCTGAATATTGGACTTGGCTGGTTTTGGAATTCTAATTCTCAGTTGTAAATATAAACTTACTGATTCATATTATAATGTTATGATGGTTGTAAATTTTTCTTTTATTTATAAGGACTTCTAACCCCCTTCTTAGCGGACACCTCTCACTGACTGAGAAATTTGCCTATGCTGTGAATATCCGTTGTGGAGAGGTTTCACTATATATTGTTCATTGTTTGGAGATTCGATTTGAACGATATACAGAAATCATTTATAAGAATAACCTCTCTTAGGTAATGATTTTTTTTAACCCATGAAAAAAGGTTCTAGTACGCTTTACTGTATACAGTAATTACATTCATATTACTCATCAAACAGGTTCGATATTTCTAGATATATAGAAGACAATATATGTTCTATATTATGAGAGAATATTGTTCTCATGAGACATTATAAGGCACCTGGGACGATGTCAGAAACTGTGTGTCATGAGTTCACATAGTGAACTAGTTTTCATACTTCTCACGAAAGTGGACGTCATGGTTGTTGCGAGTTGAGGTCAGTCTAGAGTGCGTTTGTTTGTCGGTTCATTTTTGTTAATTTACAGAAACACTGAGTTGATTGTTATATTATAGCCATTATTAATAAATAATAATTAAAATTAAAAAAATATTTTTCAAATTTTTCAGAGGCTGAATGTACCCCAGGTAGGTCTCCCGATCCCGAAATCGACATAAAGCTAAAAATACAGAAAATAAATTTCCTGCCTACTCCCGAACCCAGAAACTTTTCCGAACGGGGAGCAAGTATCCCATAAGATATCGCATTTCCTCAATTTTTGGTTTTACAGTATTTATTCACTAGCATCCCCCGAGCTTCGTCCGCTCTTATATGTAATGCTATTTGATGAGTAATAATAGAAATTTTATTTGTTTATCGATAGAAATCTTGTATTGAATTATGCAATAGCGTATTATTTCTTCAATAACATTTTACCACATAGTACTAATTTTTAACATGGTTAAAATTCTTCAGATTTTGTGTTTGAAGATTACTAAAAAGCGTAATTGGAATTTTTTTATTCTAATGAAATGGTAATCTGAATAGGCAAAAACTAATAAGAAACTCTTGAGGATAATAAAATGCGTTAGCAGTGCTTAGGACTAAATGCCCTCGAATCATATTTTTCCACACAATATAAAAATGCAAAGGATCGGCATTTTTATTTGGTTATAGTTTTTATTAGACCCTATATCTTGTGTAATTTTTAACCTTTGTTTAGAATGAACTGTGCGGGCTATCAGGACGAACCCCGGTGGCACCATCTATAACAGATAAGAGCAACACTTGGCATACGCTGATGATAGTCATCACAGCGAGGACTGAATCGGCCCTTGGAGGAGTTTTTCAAGATCTGAGAGTAGCTTGTGAAAAGCGCGGTTTGCAAATAAACGAAGCGAAGACTAAATATATGTTAACGTCGCGAACCCAGTCTCAAGTAGAACAAATCCAGTTCAACGAGCACAGTGTTACAGCGTGTGGACAATTTAAATACTTAGGGTCACTAGTAACAAATAATAATGCTATTATCGCGGAAATCAAAGGGCGAATAGTGGCAGGCAACAGATGCCTGTTCGGAGTTCAAAAAGCTTTTAGATTCAAAAGCCTTATCGCGTAAGGCTAAAATAACAGCATATAAAACTATTATTAAACCCGTTTGCGAGACATGGGTGCTAACAAAAAGAAGTTAAGCGCTACTCCGAGTTTGGGAGAGAAAAATATTTAGGAAGATATTTGGCCCAAAATATCTAAATGGCGAATGGAGAATAAGAAAAAATGATGAATTAATGTCATTGTTTGGTGCGCCAGATATAGCCGCCCAAATAAAAAAAGCGAGATTAGGCTGGCTTGGACACATGGAAAGGATGCCGACAGATAGATTTCCTAGAAAACTGCTAAATGAAAAGCCAGAAGGTTTAAGAATGCGAGGGCGGCCACGATTGAGATGGTTAGATAACGCGGAGGAAGACCTCCGTCAGGTAGGAGTTAGAGGATGGCGCCGCAAGGCCGCGGATCGAGAAGGTTGGAGGAGGCTTATTGAGGAGGTCCTGGTCCAGCTCTAAGGACTGTTCCACCGATTAAATAAATAAATAAATATAATTTTTATTTGGCAGAAATCATTTTATTCATTTTATCTCAATCGATTTGATTTTCTAACCTTAAATGCATATGACAGTGGAACAGACCTCGTTTCTGCCACTCACTATTATACACAAAAATTTTATTATTTCTAAACCTTCCTAGAACTATGAAGATGCACTTAAAATTTGGTACAGATACAATTGTAAACGCTATTACGAAATGGTGTTAACCAATATAGGGCGATTTTCAACCTTCACTTGGATACCACATATGTTGCACCACATATTTAAATATTTTGTAATAATCTAATTGAAAATAAGTTAATATTTTGTATTTTCTGTTATTCAAATTTTATCTAGTTCTTATTTTTTTTAAGTGAATTGCTATTTCTTTTAAGTATGTCATGAAAATGTTTATAGTGAATGCGTAATGTATTCGCTAATTGTTTTGTAATTTTAAGTTGTTTGATGTGGCTATAAGTCCTTATGTACAAGTACTCATACGTCTCACCAACCTGTTCGCGCCAATCGGCGCTTTTGTGAGGGGGGGAAAGGAGAAAAACTTTAATATACCGTATATTGACGCGCTCTATAGATCTATAGGTAACTAGCCCTTATCTGCCTTAATCCGTAAATGAATATTCCTCATTCTTCTACTGGCTGCTTTCCTGTACACCTTTTTTTTTTCAAGACCTCATGGTCTTCCAGTGTTTTTTGACCAAGGCAAGATAGCCTTCCAAGACCCTTTTCTTTTCTTAAAGGTGTTTTCGTTTCTTATGACATTTAGTGAAAATTTATTTTACCCTTAAAGTGGTGATATAAAGGAGGAGATCCCGATCAGATTTTAACGCCTGCGAGAAGCGTTCGCCTGCCCGTAGCGACTTCGGAGGCCTCTGACAGGATCTTCGGCGGCAATAACAAGGTGAGAAGTTTTTTATGTATTATTTGGTTGGGCTACCTTCTCAATAATATCTCCCCAAAGGTGCAAAACCTCGTTTTAATACTTCACAATACAGTTCAGTTGCTCGAATTTTCCTGTACACAACCTATTCTAGCCAGAGTGGAAGACAAGAGATCAACTTCGCCGTGAAAAATTAACTGTAAAATATACAAGATGTTCTGTAAAAAGGTAATCTGTGACCCTCGGCACAATCCACTCTCCCAACCCCAGCCTCAAAGTTGTGTTTCTAGCGTATCGATGAACTTTTGTAGTAATCCTATGAATGTTTTGATTGGAAGGACTTAAAGCTTCCTATATGTCTTTTTTTTGCCGTACCAACTATCTGAAAAATGTCCTAATTAGTTGAGGTGAAAAGTAAATTTATATTTAAATTTTAGTTTGAATTGTATTAATTTGGAGTGCTGCATTTGCCACATATTTACATTAAGACAGATTTTAGAAAAGTAGACAGAAAAATCGAAGAGATTAGATATGATTTTCATAGATCTTGACAGGGTCCATATTCATAGTGTATATGAATTTGATATTGCATTCATGTTCAGAAAATTAACCGATCAGTATGAGAGAGATGGGGCCTAAAGATAAACTATGAAAAGACAAAATATATGTCAACAGAAAGCAATGAGGTAAGTGACCCAGTTCTAACTAAGTTAAATAGGGTCAACCGATTCTGTTATCTAGGCACTATTCTCGAAATCAATGGGAGAGCGACAGGAGAAGTGAAAAAAAGAATAACAGATGGACGGAAGGCTATCGGAATGTTAAATGCAGTCCTCTAGAGTGCCAACATATGTGCCAATGTCAAAAAAATAATATATAAGGCCCTGGTAGAAAGAATAATGCTATACAGCTCAGAAACATGGCCTCTAGAAAAAATGCAAAAGATTATTGGCTGTGGAGATGGATTTTTAGAGGAGATCAGCAATAATCTCAAGGATTCAACAAATCCAGAATGAGATCATAAGAGAAAGAATGGAAGTTAAGAGAAATATTCTGGAAGAAATGGAGGGAAGGAGACTGAGATGGTTCGGCCATATTAAAAGAATGGAGAATAGAAGAATCCCCAAAATTTTTTATGAATGGAAAGCAGAGCGGAGGAGAAGGAGAGGTAGTCCTCGCATCAGGTGGAGAGATCTTGTGGCTGAAAGTATGGCTGGCCGAGGATTAACGGAAGAAGAACCAATGGATAGAGAGGAATAGAAGAACCAGCTGAGGGAAGAGTTTGGTTGAAGGAAACTTTGATAGCAAAGAAAAATCCTTTCAAAGAAGAAGAATTAATTTGAAACATTGGTTTGAGCCTTTGGTTAAAAACGTTCAACGGTTTTCCTTTGTGTGCCCCAAGTCATTCTCAAATCAGACGTCAAACTGAAGTAACCTGTAGTTATATGTATTTTTGTAGTTTTGGTGTGCTATCGGTGCAAACGGAAGTAAAAATCTCATGTCTAATTCTGGATGTAATTGTTTGGCGTATCATATAGTTAAACTTTTCTTCCAGACTTTATCATAATTGTTCGCGGTATAGGTTATGTACAGTAAGTGAGGCCTGTTGTAGTAATTGTAAATGTGGCTGTCTGGATGTCGGATATGATGATGTATAACAATGGCGGGAGTATAGATCCCTGTGATACTCCTTTTCAGAATAGTCAAATGGACGAAGTTGCTATAGCCTGAGCTAGAAAATCCTGTACTAACGGTTTGTTAAAGAGTAAATAATGTTTATTAGTGTTTTAGTAAATTCAAAGTTTAATCCTCAAAAAGGAGTCCACTTGACCATCCAATTTATCTCGTATCCAGTCCTTACAATCCAAAATCCATCGAAAAATCCCCATTGCTCCTCACTCTGTCACCAATAAACTTATCCATAAAGATCTTAATGTCCCATATGCTTCTAATTTAGCCCAAACTAGATATCCTTTCACAGTAAGCTCCATAACCACTCAAATCCAGTAGTCTCTCAACTTGTTTCTCACTCTATTCCCGATAATCCTCCCAGGTGTCTGAAAAGAAGATGGCCTAGAGACCTACTAGTGTAGAATTTTTACTGAAGTGCTTCTGATGAGTAGTTCTTTTCAAGTTTTGACATGTTATTAGAATCATTATAAACACATTTACTTTATTATGTAATTTTTCTTGATATAAATCAATATTATTAAATATATTTTTTATGTTTATATTGTGTACAGTTATAAATCTCAATAAATGGATTTTACAAAAAATGCTCAAAATGAATAGTTTCTATTGAATCTATCATTGTGTCATTAGATTCTAATCCGAATGCGGTTCGAATCAGAGTTTCGAGTACATATTTCCTGACCCATTTGAAAACCGGGTATTCTTAAGATTCTTTATACAATTCTCCGAAAAAATGTCGTTGTTTTTGCATAATTGCTTTGAACAAACACGCAATGTCTATCTAGATACCGGTTTTTAAAGATCTTTTATTTTATAAATATTTTTATAGATCGAATTCCAGAAGTTTATGGATAATGCAATCAACAAAGAAGAAATCATTGAATCGTACTGGGGTACCAATGGTTCGAAAAGGTTTAGATTTTTAATTGTCTTTAAACTAGTCAACAAAGGCAAGTCGAAGGAAATAGATTTGTCCCACATAATACAATCACAAAAAAAGCCACAATATTTTAAAGATAATTTCCTTGTAGGGCGAAGAATTCTCCGCTATGTTTTCATGGACGGTAGAGAATATTAGGTCGGAACAGAAATGAAAAACGTAAAAGAATGCAGAATATCTGGGAAAGTTCTTCGAAAAATACATGGACTTTTCATGGGAATATGAAGAAAAGCTATGGGACTTATCACAAAGCACAAAGAATAACACTTTCTGCAGATCAGGACTCAGTTAACAAAGCAATGAAGGAAAAATCCAAATCATTCATATTGATAAAATAAAAAAATGAAAACCGTTGAGTCAGCACTCATTCAATAAACGCCACAATTTTATGTTTTAGTGAATAGGTGAGCACCGCGTATTTCTCATGAACACGATATTTTGTATGCAAAATCATTCCTGATATGAAACATGTTATAAACCGATCTGAACTACTTTTTGTCGATTTGATAAGTCAATTCAATACCAAAATAATCGATATCAATCCAGTATATGTAGATTTACCAATTGTAAAAAAAAAAAATAGAAAAATTTGCAGTTTTTTTTTTTTCATTTCATAAAAACCTTTAATGGGACCAATGTTAAAAATATAAGTATTCAATATATCTATTGAAGTTTAAGAGTTAAATCTGAGTCAAGATCTGTGAAAATAATCTGAGACTTTTATGTCAAAATATTAAATTATATATATAAGTGGTTTAGATGCAAAGGGGTACAAGTGGCAATGGAGTAAGCGCATATTGTGAAACTTTAATTCTACATGAATTACAAATAATTCTGTGGCAAAGAGATACAACTGAATATTCCGTTGGGTGATGCCATCTATAGAGAAGAAATCTAACTACTTACCGAAAATCCTGAAAGTGCTTGTGGCAAACAGATACTTTGATTGGCTTTTGCTCTACAATGCGGTTTTGTTACTTGTACCCCTTTGCATCTAAACCACTCATATATTTCTTATTATGGAATTCATCTAATACTTTAATATATTTAACAAAAAGTAATTGTAATTCTTTTGTTTTTATGAACAGCTGATATAACAGACTTTGATAAGTGAAATATTAACTAAAGATTGAGATTTTTTGATTATATTTTTGGATTTATTGAAAATATATGTATAAATATAAAGATCCTCAATATATTATAGAAAATAAATATATACTGATTACTTTTTTTGTAATTTGGTCATTTTTAAATCCAACTACTTTACGTACACGTTTTAACCCTCGTGCTGCTATTACATGAACTATATTTACCAAGTAAAACTCCCACAATTCCGCAATCTGCAGACTTCTAAATTCTCTTGTATGCTCATCTCTTTTCCGGCCATATATTTTACGTAGTGCGTATACACTGTTCTTCCATTTACACAAGCGGCCACATTTCGTATTTGTAAAGAACTGTGGATAGCATGATAATCTTGTATATATAATTTTATAAATTTCTGGACAGTAAGCGCGAACTGAATAATTTTGCGACAGAGGAATAATAAGTATTACCAGTTTTTGATCTTGGCTATTTTTCCTTGTTATTGTAGACCCTAGATACTTAAAAATACTTATTTAAATTTAATTCTTGAAATATCTATATCACCTAAATAGTCACAGTTCCCATTACTAACCATATATTTTATTTTATTAGTATTAATTACAAGAACAATATTTTGTTGTCAGTTGTTATGAGCGTAACCTAGGACCGGAATTTTACCACCCATTTCTAGTCCTTTTCTCTTACGCATTACCTTCCTAATGATGTTATACGTAATACTAAGTAAAGTTAGTAATATTGGAGAAGGAGAATCTTCCAGTTTTAAGCAAGAATGTATTGGATAATAAGAAATTTAAGAAAAAAAAAGTAGTGATTTGTCAGTAACAAAATTTTTTCCTAGTTACTAAAAATGTTTTTCGCATTCAAATTTGATCCCTGAAGTACAAATAAGTTGGATTACCGATTGAATGTCCAACAGAAGGGTTTGGAACAACGCGTTTACACACTAAGATGATATTTGGACAAGTTTACCTTCTTCAGTTGGTTGAGTAAGGTCTATCCTCAGGTAGCGGCCGTCGAAGATGGAAGCGACCTTGTCCGCGATCATAGAGTCGAGGACGGCTTCCTTGTCGTCGGATCTACTGGCGGCGAGGCTATCCAGAAGTGCTGCCTCCGAAGACGGCGGAGGAGGTTGTGAAGAAGCCGGGTCACGAAGAACAGCCAGACCTGGAGCTATTTCCAGCCTCTGGAGGCGAGCAACTCTGTCCAGACTCCCGACTAGGCGAGCCTTCAAGCAGACTGCCAAGTCTTCAGGACAGTCTGCGAGGAGGCCACCTTCTTGGGCGGCGACGGCGGTTACGAAGAGGAGGAGAGTACTGAGTAGCGGAGCTGCCATGGCTGAGGTGGTTGTGCAGTGCCGCCTCTCGGTAGCCTTCACTTTATATACTCAACGCTCTCTCCCGCCCCACCATCTTTCTCTTGAGGATCTCTGTTCCACCACATTTAATATCATATCACTCTCGATCACAATAATGCAATAAGAACAATAAATAATATAAAGTAATTATAAATATTTATAACCGCAGAACTATATTCATTCGCGGCTTCTCCTGTCCTAATAAGTAATGAACTTAAATAACTTTAGCTGTTTGAGATTTTAATTTTGCTATCGATTAAAAACTTGTATTGAACTATACAATTAAGAATTATTTTCTCAATAATATCTTCACACATAGTTGAAGTTTTTTAACCTCGTAAAATTATAGATATATCGATAGGTAATGCCTATCGATGATCACTATCGATAGTGTCGACTACTTTCAAGTTTTGAAACTCTCGGAATTATACTGATCTATCTCTGTCCAGTTTCGAGTTCTTTTGAAATTTGAATTCGGCATTCCTAGAGCTCAAGGGTTCACTCTAAGATTAAGCCAAAGGAAATGCTAGTTTTTCTTTCGGGAAATACGTTGACTTTTGAAATTAACTATTTCGTTATTTTTCTTTCTGAAGATTTGATTTGTTTATTATTATTGTAACAATGTAAATTGTAAATAATTTTTTTTTAAATTCAGATAAATTACTTTTTTTCTCTCATCTTTATGATGTAATCTTATAATTTATAACCCTGCAAATTTCAAATAGTAAGTAGATAATTGAATTTGATTAAATTAGTTGAAATTCTTTATTGTATAGCTTTGGAAAAAAAGAAGCAACTATCGAAAAACTATCGATAGCAATCGATAGTTCTCAACCGATAGTATCGGCCTATCGATCGCCCAACCCTATTTGCTACCACGGCAGACGTCGGCTTCATACCCAAAATCGCAAACAACCGTCCAAATTATCGGTTATTTTCGGTATTTTATCTGTAACACGAAAAAGAAGCTGTTTTTACAAAAAGTCTTTGAATAATAATTATAGCTGGGATTATTACCTACGAAATAAAAAAAAACTACTCCGAAATCGGACCATTTACCGCGAAGCTATGGTCTTTGGAAAAAGTGTAGACATTGGCCTACTGGTGGTCAGTCCCACTTCTCCGCCAAAACATGTTTGTTGCACTTTTTTATTTATAACTCCGAAATTATTCGTCTAATTCAAAATTTTTTCCACCTTAGAGCTAATTAAATTTACTATTAGACTATCTACTATATATTTATCAAATACCACTCACTCATTTAACACGAAATCTCAGAAACCACCGAACGGATTGGAATGAAATTCGATACGTAGCTTCCTATCGCCACCTATCGGTCAATTTTCAAACTTTACTGCACACCACATATTTATCGCGTTTTTAACAATTTGATTGAAAATACTGGTACGTGTCTTAGTGCCAGTCATATTTCATTAAAAAAAAAACATCATACTTTGATCTCATCACGTCTATATATATATATATAAAAAAAAAAAAAAAAAAAACCTGTACCACTTACAACCCATGAAGAAAATAAATTTTCTGCCTTCAGTCGGACTCGAACTCGGGCCCGGGAGCATGGTAGTCAAGTGCCTTACCCACTGAGCTACCGCGCCTCCATATATATATATATACTATATATATATAAAGGGACAAGCCATTTTTCGTTTGTGATCACTGACCGTGAAAACTACTGAACCAATCTGTACCAAATTTTGTTGTTAAAAACGCGATAAATATCTGGTGCGCAGAGAAGTTTGAAAATTGACCGATTGATGGCGATCTCCATTCAAGAGAGGTTAAAATGATCTGGTTTTATATTCAGCTAGAAATTGATAATAAAATTTACTTATATTTAATTAAATTATTAAAAAAGGTTTAAATATGAGGTTTGGCATATGGATCCCAGTGAAGTTTGAAAATATATATTTAGTTAATATTCCGCAATACATTGGTAAAACTGCTTAACTGAACCATTTCAAATTTTATCTGTATTATATTCATAGCTCTACGAAGGTTTAGAAGTACTATAATTATAATTTAAACGTACAATATTGAATGTCAGAAACGTGATTTGCCACACTGTTATATAATTTTATGGTTAGAAATTAGAACCTAACTATATGAAATCAATAAAATTATTTGAGCCAAATCAAATTATAAACAATACAAAATGTATTGTTTGTAAAATTACGATTCATGGACCTTTAGTTGTAAGCACTGATAATTCAATTCATTATCCGCAAGAGTTTTTTAATAATTCCTAATCAGTGCAATTTTACGAGGTTAAAAACTTCAATTATGCGTGAAGATATTATTGAGAAAATAATTCTTAATTGTATAGTTCAATACAAGTTTTTAATCGATAGCAAAATTAAAACCTCAATCAGCTAAAGTTATTTAAGTTCATTCATTACTTATAAGAAGAGGAGAAGCCGCGAATGGGGTTGCTAGTTATGAATGAATTGTTAATACTGTAAATATTTAAGTTATAATTTAGATTATTGTTTGTTTATTTCGTTTAACGTCACTTTATGCTGCTATGGCTAATCGGACGATGCTACGCACAGTGGGACGAATGGCCTATCTAGGAGGAAAAAAGTCATAATGAAAATTAATGAAACTATTGTGATAGGTGTATAGCTAAGTAGTTTATGGAACATTATCAAAGGTTCTTTCGTTTTTTGGAGGTGGATTTCAAGGTAAAAAGAACGATGAAAGTAGTACCTAACTCGACAGGTCAAATTTTGTTAAAACTATTGATTCTTTCAATCTAAATTTGTGTATCATCCTATGGATATTTTTTCATAATTCTTTTATAATTAGTGAATATAGACGATCGTTATACCAGTAAGCCACGCTCAAAATAAGTTTTTTATAATTTGACCTATAATATAATTTTTTGAAAAGTGCCGCAAACTAAAGTATTTTTTAAACTAAAATGGTCTATTACTAAAAAGTATCCCAAAGTACCTCTTTGAAATTCATGGTACAGGTGCCTTAGAAGGTATATGAAATAATCATGAAACATTTAGCTGCTTTTATCTGCTTTCTTGTCTGAAAACGAATTTTCAATTCCAAAACCTGCAAATCGGCAAAACCGTAAGGGCATTGATTTAGTGTATATTACTATATTTGAAACACTTAAATTAGAGGATATTATTCCAACATCTTCTGCTGCAACTGATGAGATATTTAAAATTGGTAATAACGAAAATTAAAACGAAATAATAAGAAGCTAAAAAAAACCGTAAAGTCATATTACATTTTATTGACTCCAAACATCAAGGAGATTGAGAAAATTACTTTTATAAGAAAAAATAGTTTTAAATACATTTATTAAGTTTTAATACTCAAAAATACATAAGAATTAATGTATGTAAGCAAGTTTTTTATTTTTTTTTTATTTTTAATTTTTGTGACATTTCGATAGTTCCTATTTAAATGGAGTCTAAAGCATAACTAAGTAAATAGTTTTGTTGAGTAGGCAAACAGGTCAGTTAAAATATCACAGAAAGATTTGAAAACAGTATCGCTTCATAATGTGGATTGGATTAGTACACCGGAAACATCTTATTTATACGATACCAGCTTGACGTGTTTTTTCATTCATTACTTTTTTAGATAATTAAAAATAATTTCTGCTAAAACTAGTAACTATAAATAATTAACAATTATATGTCTATTGTTTATATAAATCAGGTTGCCAGGTCTGTTTAAGTGATTCAGACTTTTTTCCTCCTAGATTGGTCATTCGTCCCACTGTGCTGCGGTGGGAGTCCTAAATTTTGCCTATCCAGGTATAATTAGGATAGGGATCTGACATCGCACAGGCTCGGGACCCCCATTTTACGTCCCTTCCGAAGGACGGCATAGCTAAGGATATTTTACTCCCTTTAAAAAATCCTAAGGTCACATAAGTTAGATTAAGTTATGAGTCAGTTATAAGGATTGTTATAGTGGTACCCTCACCTCTAATTAATTTCAATTTATGCCTTTTTAAGTAAACTTGCATCACCTTCTCAACTGATTTTAGCATAACTTCATTTATTTCTTCTTTTTTTTTATTTATTAGATAATATTACAATTCACATTTTTAAATGCTGTACCAAAAATAAACCAGTCTCAAACTTAAATAAAATAATATCAAAGAACTTAAATATATGCTGATATGATCATAATTTATAATGAAAGAAAAATATACAAAAAAAAATTCAAAGAATCAGCATACCATCTATTACCAGGTGGGAAAGTAAAAAAAGGTAAACATTTTGTTCTCTTGTTATAATGCATATTTATCTATGTTTATCTATGCGTGTGTTTGATATTATTTTGTTTTTCCTTCCAGAGGGATCAAAAAATGAAAAAACATGTCCATTACGTCTTGTTCTTGAGGGATATTATCCATCTAATGAAAAACTGTACTGAATCATATTAATTTAAAATTTAATAACTTTAACTTTTAAAGAGAGCTAGGTTTGAAGTGGGAATGTACAAAAAAAAAAAAAAAAAAAAAAAAAAAAAAAAAAATCGAAACTAAGATTTTGTTTCATGTACTATCAGTTGATGTGGTCTCATGGAAGCTAGAAAAGATGATTGTCACCTGTTTTGGAGTTTAGGAAAGCGTTCAGAATGATAAATATAAACTTTGTAATTTATATTTTCGATTTAAAATTTAAAATGGGACTATTAGAAATGTTGTCTTGATAATAAATAAAATGTTCCAATCAAAAGTACTTATAATAATCACGAAATCACCTTGGTACATTTCAAACCACACACTTCACTCTGATTTTCAAGTAGCCACAGTAAAGGAACTTATGCATAACCTTTATAGACGATTTCACGACAGACGTCATTGAAATAATAACATACTCATAAACAATATGGCCAGGACATATATACCTGGAAATACTCTCAAAAGGATTAAATATTATAAATTCTATTTATTTATTGCTTTACAAAATTTCAGGGAAACTGTTAGTTGTTACAGAGGAGTTTATAATTATCATAAAGTAGGTATATTCATTTTTTTTTTTAAATTTCTATTTCATTTTCTTTTTCATCGATAAATCAATAAATGGTTTTCTGAAGTTTATTTTTCTTAATAAAACAAAAGGTCACAAATAAAATTTCAATTGTTTTATCAATCTTTCAATAACCTTGTTTTAATCAGTTCAAGTTGTTCTGGGTCAGAAAAAAATATTACACTATCCATACGATTGCTTTTAGACTTTTGTCCCACTCGATTCACGAATGGCCCCACTATGCGATGCTTCTTAATCTCCTTAATGCCATATGTTATTAATCTAGATCATTTTGCCTCGTACGTTAATATAGTTCACTTGGTTAACGTTAACGTGGTAAACTTGAACCATAATAAATTTATCCTTAGATTTTTAAACAAAACTATTATAATTATTTACATCAGTTAATAATTATTAAATTAAACAATTCTGCTTCTTACAACTGGAAATGTATAAATAAATAAATGCAAAAAAAGTTAAATAATGGCCCATGATAGTGGTTTATGCTCCAAGCTCTAAAAGTTACATCCTCACACTACAGAAGAGGAGAGGATTATGTGTGCATGCGGTCCTTTTAATGAAGCACCTATCACCCCAGACTTTATTCATGTTAATTAATTCAATTTGGATTTGTGAATTAATTGCCACCTCTATTGGGATATTTTTATTAGAATACGAGTTTCGAATTCTAAATATTCTTCTTCATTTCTAAAAACTACAAAATTTTCAACACACCAGCACTATGTTACATGGATTATATACACTAAAGTTTTCAAAAATGTAAGACCAGAAATCAAATATTGGTACTCAACTGAGGAGATCTAACAGATATCTGAAATATACCCATCCTGGAAAAGGGAAGGGGGCAGGCAAATTTTGGGGATTTCCCTTATGACTCATTGGATTTTTCCGTTCCTATTGGAAACAAATTTAAAATCTATTTGATGTATTATTTTTACTCCCGAGTCTTTATTAAATTTTTTGTTATTTTCATTTAGATGGATAGCGAAATTGGAATTTTGTGTCTTATTATTTTATGCTCTCATATGTTCTTTTAACTCTTTGATTTGCCGATCGTCCAGTTTTTCCCGTGTATTTGGCATCGCAGTTCTTAGTTTCTTAGTTTGTATACACCACTTTTTTGAAAAGGGTCTATTTTGTCTTTAGGTTAAGGGAAGTATGATAACAATGGTTTATCTATTTTAAATGCAAGGTTTAAACCTAATTTTATTTTTTAAATTCCTTTCCGACTTGTGTTGATATTGAGCCGTAATATCGTATCAAAATATATTTCTTCGAGGTAGCTTTATCCTCTGAGGGTGTTATGTATATATTATTCATAGTTTTATTATGGATTTATTTTTTTTAAAATATAGTCGATCGTGATTTTGCTATATCCGTTATTGCTTGCTATAGTGTTTGGATTTCTTTATTGTAATCCCAAAAGAAGTGGCAATTAATTCATCATTCCTAGTTCTATTGACCCTTCTATACCATCATGCGTACCTCAAGTGATGTAATTTGTTTGGGTCTTGTTCCTCGCCACTATCTATAGGTCACCTAATGACCTAATCGATTCAGTCTTTAAATCTCATACCAACGACTGCGGCTTGGATCAAATACCTTTAAAAATAATAAAACTCTGCCTTCCTGTTATCTTACCTGCCCTGCTCCACATATATAATTTCTCCTTACAAAGCTCCATTTTTCCTACAGCTTGGAAAAAAGTCCTTGTCCGTCCATTGAACAAAGTACCTTCTCCTTCTTCAGTTTCCCACTTCAGACCTATATCAATCCTATCAAATTTATCCAAACCATTAGAAAGATTAGCACATTCCCAACTCGCCTCCTTTCTTGAATGTAAAGCCCTCCTTAATCCTTTTCAGTCAGGCTTCCGTTCCGGATATTCCACGCAATCTGCTTTGGTAAAAATTACCCAAGACCTTTATTCCTCCTTAGACCAACAGAATACTACGATCCTGATTCTATTTGATTTTTCAAAAGCTTTTGATTCTGTTGACCATACAATCCTTCTCTCCAAACTCCATAACCTCTCAATATCTAATAGTGCGTTAAGCTGGCTTCTTTCCTTTTTATCCAACCGTTTCCAAACAGTGATTATACCTGGAAAACCTCACTCATCTTCACTACCACTCTCGCGAGGAGTCCCCCAGGGATCTTCTCTTTCACCTACCCTATTTTCTATTTATGTTAATGACTTACCGAATCGCATCCACTACTCCCAATATCATCTTTATGCTGACGACTTGCAAATATATTTATCATTTCATCCTTCAAATATGCTAGAGGCGATTTGTAAGCTACAGAAAGACATAGATAGCATTAACCTTTGGGCAGTGGAGAATGAATTAAGTCTGAATCCAGAAAAAAAACAAAGGCTATCCTCATTGGGTCAAAACCTCACCTAAAAGCTCTTCCCTACTATCCACTGCTTTTTCTCAAAAACCGTCCAATTCATTTCCAAAATTCCATTAAAAATCTGGGAATAACTTTCGACCAACATCTTACTTGGAATAACCATATCTCTCAAATCACGAGGAAATCCATTTTTATTCTTAAGCAACTCTCACATTACCGTGATTTATTACCATTAAGTACTCGAAAACTTTTAGTATCATCACTCATTTTCCCTAACTTTGACTACGGATGCACAGTATATGGAGGACTGTCTGAAGAGCTCGAGATGAGATGTAAAAGAGTAATGAACTGTTTTATTAGATTTATTTTTGGGATCTCCAGACGCTCTCGCATATCTCATAAGTATTCTGAAATTGGTTGGCTTTACCCCAGTTTTCGACGTCAATACTTCCTGGGTGCTCTCATATTCCAAACCTTAAAAACCAAAAAACCCGCCTATATCCATGACCTCCTTACTCTGCGCTCCTCCGTTCACCTTTTAAATACTAGAACCCAACCCATCAACCTATACACTCCGGCTCATCGAACTGCATCCTTCGAGAAATCCTTTATTATCCGTGCTTCCTCTTTATGGAATTCATTGCCCATCACAATTCGAAAAAGCTCCACTCTTACTTCCTTTAAACAACATCTATTTCTTTACCTCCTGGATCTTCAATCTTCCGAGCAAATGTAAAACATGAATATTTAAGTTATATACATTATAATAGTACACATAAGATGTATCCTATTACAAGTTTCCTTAATTCATTTTTGTAACTCATAATTTAATTACCAATCAATTTTTATTATTATTTATTATTATCATTTATTATAATTATATAATTATCATAGCCAGACGATTGTTCTATGTATTGTACTCGTTTTGTTATTCTTAGGGGACAAGTTGTCCCAGAATAAAGTTCATTTTTCTTCTTCTTCTTCTTCTTCTTCTATATAAAACTAACGAATGTGAGAAATCTTTTTTTTTTTTTTTTTTTATTCGTTCCTTTTATGATGCATTCAACAAGGTCTTTTGGTAAAATTTCGAATCTGATCGGCAATTTTAAGACCGAAATGAGTAACGTAATTTTTACGAATTTCTAGCCTTTTTCCACAAGGTAGGCCTCGTATTGGGTTGCCACGCATGAAAAAACCGTTTTTGGAACCAGGAAGAAAATAAAAATTTGAGTTCAAATCTAACATATTTTTTATTCAAAGTGTTTACCATAATATTCGATACACTTCTGCCAATGGCTTACCAAGTTTTCAATCCCAGATTTAATAAACGTTGATTCACGTGATAAAAGGAATTCAGAAAATGCATTTTTAACGTCTAAATCAATAGTAAGCAATTTTCCTCGCAAAAAGTTGTCCGAAACTCCGAAAAAAGTGGTAGTCTGTAGGGGATAGATCAGGGGAATATGGGGGGTGTGGTAAGACTTCATAGCCCAACCCCTTTAATTTATTCACTGTCTGTATTGAAACATGAGGTCGGGCGTTATCATGGAAAAGGGTATGTTCTTTCTTTCCTATTTACCAGTATCGGCTGTTGCTTGATCAAATTTGGACGAATTTGGTCAATTTCTTGGCAGTATGGTGTTGAATGAATTGTTTTCCACGTCCACGGGCAAATTTTGTAATGTCGTATCTCCTGAGGAAAATTTTGTAAACCAACGACAGGTGGTTCTTTCATTAGCGCTTCCATCACCAAACGCATGATTAATATTTCTTGCTGCCTGGGCAGCGGAATGACCGAATTTGTACTCATAAAAAAAAAAAAATCGTTTGGAAATTGCGTGTTTCCATGGTCACGTTTAAAATTGTACTAAAATCTGTATGCCTACTTGAGAAAAAAACAAACGCAGTTTGCAAATATAACATAAACAAGTGCTTATTATAGATAGTAAATATTTTGATAGGAATCAACAGGCATCGCTTTAATCCTCTATAAAGAAAAATCTGACATTTCATGTGTGACAACCCAATAGAATACAATGGCAAAAGAAAGAAATAAAAAAAAATGCGTTTTTTTCATATTCGTTAGTTTCAGTAGTGGCGGCGATATGTTATTTGAAAATCACTCTTAAAAAGGCTGAATTACATAAAAAAATAGGAATACTAAAGAGGTCTCTATTTTGCTTCAGAGAGAACTAATCAAGTGCTGTAAACCTTAAAAAAACAAAAAACAATCCATAGAATGTAAAGAGTTAACTATTGGGTTGTTTCACATGAAATGTCCGTTTTCAAGGTAAAGGGATTTTAGTAAAAATACAATATGAAAACAATATATTTTTATTCGAAGTATTTACCTTCTTTTTCTACACATTTTTCCCAACGTGAAAAACAACTTTTTTATCCCGGATTTGAAAAACTCTGAGCTTTGAAGTGAAACAAAATCTGAAAACGCACTTTTGATTTCAGCATCATTTGCAAAAATTTTTCCTCTGCAGAAGTTGTCTAAATTCCTGAAAAGGTGATAATCTGTTGGAGACAAGTCGGGAGAATATGGTGGGTGCGGAAGAACTTCGTACCCCAGCTCTTTCAATTTATGCATGGTAAGTTTTGAAACGTGGGGTCTAGCGTTGTCGTATAGGAGTATAGGGCCCTTCCGATTTACCAATCCAGGTTGTTTTTTTTCAATAATTTTTCGTGCATTTGGCCAATTTCATTGCAGTAGGTTGTAGAGGTAATGGTCTCACCTCTGGGCAAAAAGGAATAATGTATGATTCCAGCCATGGACCACCATACTGTAACCATCAATTTTTTCGGGTGCAAATTTGGTTTTGGCATTTGTCCTGGGCTTTCGTCGAAGTCTAACCACTGCCCTGACCGACGCTGATTGTCATAAAAAAACTAAAAAATGTTTAAACTCATAAAAAAATATTACACGAAAATCGCGTGTTTCCATGTTCATATTTGAAGGTATACTAAACAGTGTGTAATTGATTGGGAAGCTAATGTTTATAAAAGAAAAGTAGAGGATTAGTAACTGCTTGATTATGATATGTGAACTTTGGAAGTAAACAACAGAGACTCGCAAAATCCTCTATGTATTTCAAATATTATAAAATCGGACATTTCATGTGAAACAACCCAATTTAAGAGTCATCTAAGATCTGCATTATATTCCAGACAACCCAAAAGAAGCAATCTCTACTCGTTTCAGTCTTGTTGGAAATATAGCTTTCTTTTCGCGGGTTACGCACAGCGCTGAGAGGTGTGAATTAAAAAAAAAAAAAAAAAAAAAAAAAAAAAAAAAAAAAAAAAAAAAAAAAAAAAAAAAAAAAAAAAAAAAAAAAAAAAAAAAAAAAAAACCCACAGCGAACGAACGAACAAACGGAACAGACGGAACATATATCTCTTATTTGACACGCTCTAGCTGAGTTTTACTTCAATAAAAAATTCGACAGCATCCTACTTGTCAAAAATTTAATGGAAAATATTTTTTATATTATAAAATTTGTTGCTAGTACCTACCGCTTAGGAGCTATATTGGCTCAATGAAAAAAATTAACGTTTTAAACAGTTGTTTTTCTCAACTTTGTTTATTTCGAATAATCAATGATTCTTAAAAGACATCTCACCTACTTGAACCTTTCGCCATTTTACACTAAACCTGCTCTAAATCTTGATATTTTTTTTAGAAGCCATTTCCGTTTGGCTTTCCTAGGTGAGTATCAATGTATTTAATTTTTTTGTCTTAAATATAAAAAAATAAATAAAATGATATGTGTATTATATGAGGCGTGGAGACGCAAAAGGGAGTAAATCCAAAATTCAAAATTTTTCAGTAAACCCAAAAATATGCAAAATTCAGGTAATTCTTTTTTTGAAACAATTATTACTGGATCAGAAATTTTTAAACATCAGAAACATATCTGTAAAATATTGTTCAGCTTTACTTAACTTCAAATTTTTGAACAATTTAAATAATTTGGATTTACCCCAATCTGCATGGGAAAATTTAAAAAAGGCGATAAATAAGAAAAAAAACTCATGACAATTAACATATTCTATTGTTTTATTAATTTAACACTGAACAAACTTTGATGAAAAAAAAACTTGATTCAAACGATTTTCTCGAGATTTCTTTAAATTTTCTTAATTTTTTAAAAAATCTAACACTAGTCTTGAGTTTGAGCCAGTCATTAAAGCAAAATTAACAGATACTAAATGGGTTCAAACCTTATCCGTAGTGGAGTAGAATATGTTGAAGAAAAATCTTATGTCACTGCGGCCAATAATGGAGCATTTTAATTGTTTGTGCTGGAGGTGTTTACATTCAAGTAACTGGCTGGACCCAAGTTCCCTGGAGCAGCATATCTATTGAAGTTTGAAGTTTAATTTTATTAAATTGGATTGGAATCGGCAGATGTGAGAACAGATAGAAAATGGTACGTGAAGATTGTCCAAACCTCTGATGTTTTGACTAAGTCCAATTCCGATTAGATTCAATCCCGTATTTTTATGTCGATGCTGTTATATTTATTTTAGGATATCTATCCATATTTGACACAACACAATAAATTGATTATCACACGTATAAAAATATATCCACAACTAAAACCTTTTCAAATGTTCATTACTACTTTCGTTACAAGCATAAGTGGTGGCTCCAAGCGGCTGTTTTGAGAAACAAGGATTCACCCGCTTCTGATACTCAACCCAAACTTTGAAGGTAAAATTGGATTGGATATAGCATGTTTTGAAGGGTAGACGATTTACCACTTTAGAGAGGATAACTTTTAAATTATTCGAAACTAGTTTGCAAAATTCCAATAGAGTTGGGAATTAATTTTTAATCCTTGATTATATATTTAATGTAAAAATCCTTGGAGTTTGTAATACCTATTTTTTGTTACGACGTTTTCACTCTCTCAAAAAGCGAGGCGAAGGCGATCTCCTGACAGGAGTGGACTATTGAAGGCAGCTCGACTGTGGCCGGTGATACAGCTAAGTGTTGGTTTTCACTTCATGGTCAACATTGCCATCCATGTTCGACTCCATCTTCACTTTTTACTAATTTCTCTTCTACTCGTTCATTTAATTTATTATTATCATTATGTACGTCCTTTCTTGCTACAACTGAAGTGAAACAGTCTAACAGTATATATGAATAGAATTCTGGAGCTTAATATCGTAATATGTTTTTAAAACCTAAAATTACATTATAATTTTATATATTAAGTACTTAAAACATGTCAGTTAGTTTAACAGAATTCATTATTGCCCACAATATTAGTTAACATATCATAACTGTTGTGTACAACACATTAAATTATACAATAATAATATTAAGAATTATTATTTCGTTTATTTTGTTCAGATTGTTTTGTTTTTTTCTTTATAATTGTATCCTTAAAGACGAAAATAATTCTAATTGGGAAAGGAGAGGGATTTATATTAGGAAACTTAGGAAGGTAGGAAGTAAATAAACTATTTATTTTTGGGCCACGTATATATAACTTGAAAATCGAATTGAATATTTCTAAATAGTATCCTTAAGGACAAATATATATATATATATATATATATATATATATATATATATATATATGTGTGGCACAAAGACGTCCTTCTGTCATATTAAAATAATGGGGCGTATAAAAAAAGTGACCGTTTTATCATACTTGAGTATGTATTCTAAGGTCATAAAAATTAATGAGTAAACAGTGGTTTCTTCAGTATGTTCGTCATTCATTTTGTCCTTAAGTCTGTTATGATATCTTACATTCAGTGGATTAATAGTGAAAATATTAGGGCGTATCAAAATAATGACCATTTTATCAAATTCCAGAGTTCAAAAGTCTGTAAATATCTTAATGCTATTTATTATTTACCAATACTTAATAATCTCTTTAGAGCATTCTCTAAGCTTGTTTCTCACACTAGACTTCTTAAAAAAAAAAAGCCTCAGTTCAGATATTTATTTCAAAGAAGAAACATGACAGTGTCCTACGAAATTCGCATAATTTTAAGACATTACTGGAAAAAAAAAATTTCACAGTCGCTGAAGCAACTCGTGAAATTATTAATTATGAAGGGGAAGGTGTCCTTAAAGAGGGCGCGGATGCGTGGCGTTGGTTTGAAAAACTTAGAAGTGGAGATACGACGTTGGAAAGGAAGAAGAGTTCCGGGCGGTCATTAATGGTGTGATAAAGTTACCAAGATATTATAAAAAGCTGTTTTGAAATTGTGATTTAAAATGTTTAAATTAGTTAAAATTGAAAATCGTGATCGACTTACTTGATAACTCTGGAGTCGTCTACTTTGTGTTAGAACAATAAGAGAGAATAAGATTGGCACAACTTCTAGTTGAAACAAAAACTTTCTTATTAAATTGATTAAGAGAGTTTAAATTAAGGGTGTGTTCATGCTCTTTTGGAACAATCTATTAATTTGGTTTTGATAAACAATTTTATTTGTTTAAAAAAAAAAAAAAGGGTGTGGCAGTTTATGTAACGGGTTATATTTTTAAAATAAAATATTTTTATTTATGTGTTCACGTTAAAAGCAAGGAAACTAATAATTATTGTGTTACAATATAACTTTATTAATTATAGGTCAAAGATACGAAAAGTACGACACATATGACATACTAGATACATCGAGATTTCTGGTAAACGTTAAATCAATAGAGGTATTCCCTAATTTTGTTGTATAAGTTTCGATATAAGACAAATTGAACTCATTCAATATCTGTTAGCCAAAAATCATAAAAATTTATGATATTACGATCTAAAATTATTTTTATTGGTTAATTTCCTAAGGAATGATTAAACATGAATTCATGATTTTATGAGCCTGTAATAATAATATAAAGTGATTCTATTAATATATATATATTTTTTGTTATTATTATTTAACAACTTTTACAATTTCAATAAATACATAATTCGTGTAACAGCCTCTTCCCTGAATTTCAAATGAATTTCAGAATTGAATGAAGATGAAGAATTTCAAAGCCTATAACAAAAAATTAAATTTTGTTTTTACACGGCTTTATTCATAATGATCTAACGAATATATAATCAGATCTGCATTTTCTTTACTCTAATGCTTATTCCTTCCGAGATAGGTTTTTGCAACTTATATTATCTTCTATATGTGGCCTTTGCGAAGGTTAGCTAAGCAATGGAACCCACTCCAGTGACCCGATGCCTGGAGAAGATCCAGAACAAGACGGACAATGGACAGACTTTCACGGCCTGGAGTTTCTCGAACTCTTCTCCACGTCGCATCCTCTTTGCATCCGTCCATCCTTTGTCCTCTGGGTCTCTGCATATCTTTGCGTAGCATGTTCCTCCACCATGTATCTCTTCTGCTTGGTGTAGCTTGAGATGGTTCCTCGACTTCTTCATAACTCTATTGTTAATTAGCGAAGACGCTTGCTTATCTAGAGTTATGTTGAAGACTGTGAAAGGATATATAAGAAATATGTGTTAGTAACTATACATTTATTTTATAAAGGTATTTATAACTAGAAGAGATGTGTCGGTACCAAAATTTTTTGATTTTCGACTCCCGGTGCCGGTAACTCGGTTCAAAATAAATTAAGATCTCATAAAATAATCGATATGAGAGCTAAAAATGTATACCAAATCTTATTAAAGCAATAACAACCCAAGAAATAAATTATTAGGCAGCAAATAGCATTTAGTATCTACTATATATAATGTATAAGTTAATTGAAGATCAAACAATGTACAAGATAAATTCATACTATTTATTATTATTTAAAAAAATAAATATTCCAATAGTTCTGGGTTTCATTTATTACTTAAGGAATCCTCAATGTTACCAAGCAGCGAAACCTTTCGTAAAACACTGTAGATGGGAGAACTGATATGTTTATCTGAATGTTGAATCCTATTTCTCCATTTTCCAATCGCGAATACAATTATCTTTGTATCTTAAACAATTTGACCTTGATGCAGGTACAAAAATATTTCAGTGTAATATACAAATAAATGGAAGAATGGTTTGTATGATGTATATAAATGTAAATGTATATTATTGGTCTGGTACAAACCATTCTTCCATTTATTAGTATATTACACTGAAATATTTTTGTACCTGCATCTTTGGGAATACTCACACAGTCCTTTTAACTTAATTTTTAAGAAATAGGGTTTTTCCCCACTAACTCCCACTCACTCCCCTAGGTTAGTTGTGTACCAGAATTGTTAGTCTATTCATATCCACCAGTAACATTGTAAGTAGCTTCATACTCCTCTATATTCTGTAATTATATATATTTTTATTACCCTACACATGTTTTTATATACCTACCTGTACTGTAGCTAACTTTATGTTTTGAAATAACTTGTATAACTTATATAATTTTATTGTAACCTTTTTTGTAACCTGTTTTTTTTCACTGTAGGGCATGATTATGAGAACAATATAGTCTCGAAACGTCGCCAAAATAGTTGTTTTTTATTTTATTTTATGACTGAACCTCAAGAACCTTACTAAATATATATATATTGGTAAATAGTAGTTTTTAAGGGTGTCTCTAACATAAGCTGTTAACCTTAGTTATATCTCAAAACCTATACAATTTTCAAAAATGTAGTGTCTACTATAGATAGATATAACATGAGTCCAGATTTCAGTTTCAATTCGTAGAACATGAAGAACCTTACTAAACATTTAATAATACTATTTTATTCAACCTGACTACATTTAGAAATAAACTTGATATCACTTAAAAAAAAAGAATATTGTCAAAAATGCTGACTTCAATGTTTATTTTTCATATTTTTGAGATGAGTGAATTTTTTTTTCAAAATATCAGGCTTTTGTTTGATGGAATCGAAAAACTGTTAACATTTTAAAGTTACATTTTACTAGCATCATTGCTTTAAGGGTTGATATTTTCATTTGAGATTTTTCTAGTGACCAAATGTCATTAATAATTGAGAAAACTCGTTCCACTGGAGCGTTTGTTCCTGGTAAGGACAAGAAAAATGAAACCATCAGTGCAATATTCTTGATAGGGACATTTTGATTTGCAAAATGAAGAAATATTTCAACCCATCTCTGATCCAGAGAAGGTTTCTCTTCGGTCCACTTGAAAATCTTTTTCTGTGTCACGTACTTCTTTAGATAAGTCACTTCGTCAAAAAGCTCACTATCGGAAATCTTAAGCATGATAAATTTACTAGCAATCACCCCAATCCCCTCCTCTATCCTTTCCCACTCAGGAACTGCCTTTAGAGTTATCCATTGGTATTTCTTCATGTTTTAAAGATTTAATTTAGTTAATTCATTCACCATCAATGAATGGAATTTAGGAAGCAAACTCGATGCTGTTAAAAGTACATATGGGACAAAATATTTTTAAACGGGACAAATAAGCGTCCTGAGCATATATTTTGGGACAACGGGACCAGGTCCCTGTAAAACGGGACTGTCCCGTTCAAAAGGGGACGTCAGGTCACCTTAAATATAAATAAAAATCAGTGAACGTTTTTCGTTGTAAAGCCGATATCCTAAAAGGAAACTAGTTCAAAAGTAAAGCGTTGGAATTTTTTTTTTTCTCGGAAAACAGGTTATTGTGAGCATTAATTTAACTTGAGTTCCAATCCGATAGTTGCCAGAAAACGTATTTCACGTGAATCAATCTACGTGTCCACAGACCCTTTTGGTGTATACTTTGCCTGTATATAGGGAAACCTAGCCTTTCTTTGGGTAGGGGAAAATCTTACTGTTGACAGGTAAAAAAATTGTTAAAGATACCCAGAATCTCAGCACTGCCATCGTTATAAATTACGCCGCAGATAACGCATTATAACTGTACAAGAATTTTTTTTTTTTTGTCAAGATGCGTTGGTTTCTGTGACTTGTAAGCCTTTGAAGAGCAAGACGTTCCTGATTGACAGCCGTGAAACTGTCATAGAGGTAATAATCCCTGGAGATTTTATATTGAACATGGGAACCTACGTTCTACTTTACGTGGTCATGTTCTCCTATGAAGTTTTACAGTCATTCATGAGATTCACTGTTTTAAACTTTCTACTTATATTCTAATAAAATCATACTCAAGAATAGATACGAATTGAAGATGTCATTTTCTTATGAGAAAGTTTTTTTTTATTTTTTATTTTCAATCAATTGCTGTCACACTTTCCATTACAATAAGCAGCTGGAATGTCAGGAATAAGAAGAGTCATCACCCAGTGGTATTTACTCCTAACTATGGCGGTCCCTCAACCAACTCCTTTTTAGCCTGCATTGAATATTGAAGCGAATCTTCTATAGTGACATTATATTATATCAGTGTGACATACCATAGGTTTGTTTTACCCCTAAGTAATTATGAAAGTGTGGAATAAAAATTTCAGTAATTCAGTGTTTAGCGAAACTAGTGTTTAAAATGTCAAAAAGAAAAATCCATTCCTTTGAGGACATAGCAAAAATCATTAAGTTTTAAAATTAAGAAAAATTTTAACACGCCCTATAAGACTTAAAAAAAATATGCAAACTATATTTTAACCAGAATCCCCAGTCGCGGCTTCGCCCGCTCTTATAACGAACTTAGATAGGTTTAAATAGTAACAGAAGTTTTATTTTTTAACAATAAAAATCTTATAATTCAGTTGAGAATTATTTTCTCACAATATTTCTATATATTTTCACTCAAAGCTGTAATTTTTAACCCGGTATTAATGCAATGATTGGTTTGTTGAAATTTACTTAAAAGCATTATTCGATATTCAATCATTAATTCTAATCTATGAGTTGGTAATTCAGATGGGTGGAGACGTTTTGGGAAGAACTCTGGGGGATAATGGACTTCATTATCTGTGCTTACAACCCAATCAATAGAGATATTCTCGGCTGTCACAATTCACTTTTTCTATAAAATTCTCTGCTATAGTATTTATAGGTAAAATTACTGCTCTTTTACACAACCAATGGTACGATTTATTAAATAAATCTGAAACATCGAATTTGAAATCATTGAAATTTTAATAATTTAACCATTACAAACTCTGTTGCAGAATGCTGCTAACCACATATCGTTCGATTATTAAACATCCCTAGGATAAACACGTCATACTCAATATTTATATATTTTTTTATAACAATTTATTTGAATCTAGCCAATTTTATTATCAATTTCTAGTTTTATATAAAACTGTACGGTTATAACCTCTCTTAAATGGCACTCTCCACATATCGGTCAATTTTCAATATTATTATCCCAAACAAACATATCCATAAAGATCTTAATGTTTCATATGTTGCACATTTCGCCCAGACCAGATATACCTATCTTTTCTTAGTAAACTCCATAGCCACTCGAATCCACTAGTCTCCCAACTTGATTCACACTCGATTCCAGATAATCCTCCGAGGCGTCTGAGAAGAAGATGGCCAAGAAACCTTCTAATGTATAGCACCTTTTACCAAAGTGTTGCCCATGGGTAGTAGCTTTCCAAGAACCAGCATGTCATTACACTGGTCAACATTATTTTTATTAAATGGGTAAATGTGCTTGTCTCTTATGTATTTTGCTATGGTAAATTCGAATATGACCGTCAAAGTTGTCCATTGGGCTAAAATGTTTTGTAATTTTAAATTTTGTAAAAAAAAAAAAAGGTGATATTTCTTAGCTATGAACGTGTCTTGATTAATATATTCTTTTTATGTGCTCTAAATAAGGCTGACTACAAATGCACGATAATATTGGATGCAATAGAGATAACAAATAAGTCGTCTGAACTCTTAAGCATGTTTAGCTAACAAGTTTAACAGGTTCAGTCAAAACACTGGCCCCCCGGACACGGGCCCTGACATGAGTCCCCCCTGGACTCCTCTCATCAGTCTACATCTCTGAGCCCTTCTAGTTAGCTGCCTCTATTAATTTAGTCCCAACAGAAGCTCTTAGCATCTTCAATATGCCCGCGAAATTGTGAAAACCATCCAAACAATTTTTGTTATATGTGTGGTGAACTAACTTTAAAGAGTCAAAGAAATAATAATAATGCCTTAGTAAAAAAAGGCATATAGTCTTTATTTTGGGTATCAAGTTGGTGACCAGGACAAATCAGGTGTATATAGGTCCACAAATCAGGGAGCCTATGAAGCATCAAGACTTTGAGGTATGTTTAAATGGAGCCGAAAAATCAGCTTGGATTTCTTTTAAAAATATCGTGAAAGCATTTCTTGAAAATAAAAAAGCAAATAACTACAGAGAACTAGTTTCTGATCAACATAATTATAAGGTATTAGGATTTAATATGTCTATAAAAATACATTTTCTTGACTCGCATTTGGATTTCTTTCCTGAAAATCTTGGTGATGTTAGTGATAAACACGATGAGCGATTCCATCAAGAAATATCCACTCTGCAGAAACGATACTAGGGAAAGTGGAATCCAAATATGTTGGCAGACTATTGTTGGTCTTTGATAAGAGATGTACCAGCCGCAAAATACAGCAGGAAATCATCAAAGGCTACATTTTGATTTAGATTACGGTATGAAAGCTGATTAAATAAAATTGCTTGTTTTAACACTATTATTTTTTTAATTTGAAATTCACAAAATCCTTGCCCCTGAGACAAAAATGCTTTTCAAATTTGCAATGAGAGCACCAAATTCTAAAAAAAACAACCATTGTAATTCATTTAACAGACAAAAAGATAAATTTTGTTGTCTAGTGTTATTAGCATTATCATTTGATAGATGTAGTTTTACTTTATTTTGTATAAAGTTAGACATTTTAATAAATAGCAGCAAAAAAAAAAAAAATCTTAAAATGTATTCTTTTTTGTACATTGTCTAAACTTTATTTGCTGTTTAAAATGTATTTATATAATAATTATTTTCTTTTCAAATTTTTGATCTGAAGGATCGATCCTTTGATAATGGTACCGATATAGAGAATCGATCATTTGGTTCTATTGTTGACACATTTCTGTTTCATATAAACCATAAAGTTGATATAGATAAATGTATAGACCACTTTCCCTACAAGGACCGATACAGCCTGCATGCCCTAGACCTGGAGAGAGGACATAATCAGCTGTATCCCAGGTGCCCCATTGATCGGCAGGGAGAGCTTCCCCCTGAAGAGGCTGAGGGTGCCGGTGTAGAAAGCTCCGCGGGCGTCGTATTCGCCATGGTCGCCCTCTCGCTTTCTGTACTCCACCATTATCCAATTCTCTATCCCACGGCTAGAAAAAAAAAATGGCAGCCCTCGCAAACACACAGCCCTGGGAAAGTGCAGCCTTCACTCCCTGTCTTCATTTCGATGTTCCCTTTGAGGTGTTCTCCCTCGTGTGCATCAAGGTCAGGTTTAGGGGTCGCTCCTTTCATCCAATTTAAAATCTTTACTATTATATAAAGCACAAGCCACTTTTCGTTTGTGATCACTAACCAATAAAAATACTGAACCAATCAATACCAAATTGTACCCATTTCATCTTTATAGTTCCAGGAAGGTGTATCAACAATAAAATCTACTGATTCTCAGTTAATTTGTTATTGAAAAAACGAATTTATGCGGATAACAGTGGCGTTTCAAAATTGGCCGGTAGGTGGTATGCTCTATTCTGCGTAAGATGTTACTATGTTGACAAATAGAGCTTTAAATTGACAATAAATTTTTCTTATTTATAACCGACTTCAAAAAAAGAGAGGTTCTCAACTCATCTGTTATTTTTTTGTTTTTATTTATTTCTTATAATTTTTTTTTTTTTTGAGAGTGTGTGTATGTTACTCGGTCAATTCTGAATCAATTTTGATGATTCCTTTTTAGATCGGTAGGACATACTTCAGAGGTGGTCCCATTAAAAATATTTTGAAATCAACGCAGCACTTTTTAATAAAAAAAAAAAAAAAAAAAAAAAAAAAAGTTAATAAAAATCTAAAATCTCCATGGTAACTAAATCTAAATTATTAACAAAAATTGATAATTTACATATAAAGTCACCCTCGGCAAGCTGAATTCTTAAATTATTCGAACAAAATCTACGGTCGAAAGAACATTACACTAAAATTTCACCTCAAAGAGACGATTTCTGACAGAAAACTGAAAATAGGATTTAAAAGAGAGAACTTCTAGGACCACATCTATGAAATGAACTGCGTATTAGAAGTCATCGCCTCTATAACTCGAACTCAAATTTAAAGAATTTCATGTGTAATTTATTTTCCTGTTTCCCGTCATTGTTTATCTTTCCAGTTCATAGTTACACCAGTCACTTATTATTAGTTATTCACTCGAGTGGTTTTACAGTGGCTATTGAAAATTCTTTCAATTAACGAAAAGTTAAAATTGATTTGTAAAGTGGAGAAATGAGAAAAGAGTTGGGCGTTTGTTGCTACTGAATTCCGAATTCCGCGTAGTTCTCTTTCAACCATCCTGAAGAATAAAGAAAAGATTGCCACCGGTGGAAGGCGGTAAGTCTACTTTTAGGCACCCTCAGAAAAAAGCTCAATTCAGTTGAAAGTTATATGATAAATTGGTACCGGGTTTTTAATTTTCTATATCAATGATTTTATATGTATGTACAAACAACATACACATTAACGAAAAATATACGTAATGATTTCAAATACAATTTTGTGTTCAATTTTCCCATTATAATAACCTCATTATTATTATCCATTCGATAACCTCGATAATTCTTTGTTCTGTAAGTCGAACTATTTTTTAGGGTAGCTTGAAGATCGAGAATTGACTGTATAAACAAAAATACTCTCACCACTAAAAAGTAAAAAATAAAAATAATTTTTAGAAAAAAAAAAACCGACTTCAAGATTAAACCTACATATACAAACTTGAACTAAATAATAAAAAATAGTATTTTAATTTCTTCGAAACAAAAACCAATAAATGACAATCAACGAAACTATCGACACTTATATACCTATTCACAATTTATGATAATTTATTTTTGGAGTCGGTGCCAACCAAGACAAACAGAATTTGAAAAGAAATGGTAACTTTAAAGACCCACTGTTTCATCACCGCCACACCGCTGTCTCCGGCCATTCAAAAGTGTATTGCAAAGGCAGGATTAAACTGTCCTTCTTGGCTGGCACCGATCATCAGTGAAACAAAACCTAATACTTATGCTCTCAAGTTTTATCAGTTTGCAATACATTATAAAAGTTTTAAAAACCAAAAAGGTTTTTCTATTTTTTGTTAAAGCTTTCAATGAAAAAAAAAATGCCGAAATGTCGAAAAACATCTAATTTTTCAACCTAAAACACAAATTTGATAAGCAATGGTGCCTGATTGAGTTTTCTGACTTCGGATTCGTATCCAGCACAATTTGAAAAATATTAAAACAACATTTTTGCTAAAGGGAGTATTTTGAAGAGTTGGGATGGAGGGATGTGTTTCGAGAAGTTTATTGGTGTCCGCATCGAACCTTCGTGTTCCCTAAGCCTTTTATTTATTTATTTATATAATTATTCAGATATAGAAGATTGGAAACGCAATGTTTTGAAATTGCATTCAGTTAATTAAATGTTATAATACTAGCATCCTCCGTCGCGCCTGCGCTTGATCTCATAAGTAAAGAACTTAGATAATTTCAACTAGTAATTGAATTTTTATTTGTCTATAGGATAAAAAATTTGTATTGAAATATGCGATAGAGCATTATTTCTTCATTGATATTTTCACGCATAGCAGTAATTTTTAACCTGGTTAAAATCGCATTGAGTAGGTGTTTAAAGATTAATTAAACATCTCTTAATTTTAATATATAAGTTGGTAATCAAAATTGACAGAGACTATTAAAAAAATCTTGTGGATAATGAACTGCATTATCAGTGCTTACAAATAAAGACCCATGAATTAAACGAGGGTCATTCAATAAGTAACGAGACGAATTACTACTTTTGGAAAACAGTTGATTTGATCAAAATGAACCTTTCAGGACACAAAACTGACTATGCGATGACTCTGATCAGCTGTTCAATCGTATTTTGTAAACATAACCTCAAATTTACTCTGTTAACGGTGGATCGAGAATTGCACCGTAGAAGAACAATTAATCAGATTTTTAGTCGTGGAAGGTGAGAAAGGTATTAAAATCCACGAAAGAAAGTTAATAGTGTAGGAAGAAAATCGTTTGAATCGTTCCAACGCAACGAAGTGGACGACCGGTCGAAGTTGGGACTTCCTCTCTTGAATCTGAGATTAATGCTTTAATACGGGACAACAGGCGTGTCATTGTTGAACTGATAAGTGAAAAAGTAACACCGAGTGATGGAACCCTGACGGACGCTCACCAAGAAACCCGGCTTCAAATCAGTTAACTGTTGAAAAATCGATATTTGACTAAAAGAAAAGTCGATATTTTTCAAAAGAATTGTAACGTGTGATGAAACATAGATCCACCGCTATGTGCCAAAGTTAAAACGATCGAGCCTTGAGTGGCAGCATCCCACTCGAAAAAAAATTCAGGGCCCAGCCATATGCCGATAAAGTCGTGCTTTTAGTATTATTCTGGGATTTTCAGGGGCCAATTTATAAATGACTCTAGTTTTTATTCACAATGTCAAACACTAAAATTACTATAATTGATTTCATCTGGGTGGATTTTAATTTCCAACTATAAAAGTAAATAACAGTGTGGCAAACCTCGTTTCTGCAACTGAACTGTGTACATTTAAATTTTTATCAATGCTAAACCTTCGTAGAACTATAAAAGTAATGTAGTTAACATTTGGTACATATGAGTTCGATAGTTTTACTATTGTAAACTCTCCCCCGGAATGGCGTTAACAACATATCGGGCGATTTTAAAACCATTGGGATCCATTTTTCGCAGCACATAATTAAATATTGTTAAGTGATTCTCCATGAACTTGTAACCTCTCAAATAGAATGGGGCTCGCCACCTATCAGTCAATTTTCAAACTTCACTACTATTCGCATATTATCTCTTTTTGAATAACAAATTGATAAAAAATCAGTAGGTTTTATTATTGCCAAATCTTCCTGGAACTATAAAGCTGATGCGGATAAACTTTTGTACAGATTGGTCCAGCAGTTTTCGTGGTTAGTGATCACATAATAAAAATGACTTGTCCGTTTATATAATAGTATATATTTAATTGTTTATTTAAGTTATTCATGAGTTTTTTCCTGCAATTTTGTGAATTCGAGATCAGCTGTTATGAATGAATGCGATTACATCGCAGTTTGTTACATTATTTTCTCTCATTATTATTTGATTCATATTGAACATAATTCTTTCACGGTTATGGTTGATATCTCTAATTCCGAAAATGTGAAAATAGTTCCTTCCGGATATCCTTCACTACATCCTCTTCTGTAACAATAGAAGCGAAAGTGAGCAGCTAAAAACGTGTTCACGTTTCACTCCAATCCTCAGAACGTAAAGAGATAAAGACGTTTCACTAATTCGATTGTATATTAATCATGAAATATTTATTGATTTTTCAATTTTTGGATGGGGGAGAATACATATCACTTTCGTACTGTTACTACAACTAACGATATATACGTACTTCAAATGTACATACATAATAATGTTAATTACTAATAAAAATAATTAACAGACAAAAACAAATGGCGGCTTGCCTAACCAGGTATTTTTAACTCTGTAACAATGTTCACAATCCATTTTATCATGTATATCTGAAAAAATTTTTTTAAAATTTAAGAGCCAGATTGGGTTCGGGGTTTTTTATAATTAAAAAATTTAGGTATTATCTTACTTTTTTCTTTCAAACCAATATAATTCCTAAATAGTAGACCTTAGCGATAAATTTCACCTAACAAAAAATATTTTTTAATTGAAATATTTTTCAATTGATTTCTAAATAAGAAAAAAATTTTTTGATCCGAGCAACACCTAGAACAACCACAATAGAACGTGACAAAATGTTTCATTTTTGAGGGTGAACAAAACTGTACTTTTTTTTTTTTTTTTTTTTTTTTTTTTTTGTGACCTCCGATTTTATTTATTATTATTTATTTATTATTTATTATTAAAGTTCATATTATTATTATTTATTTATTATATTACTTTTTTTTTTTTCTTTTTTTTCTTTTTTTCTTTTTTTTTAGCCTCCGATTTTATTTATTATTTTATCCATACAAGGAAAGGAAATTAAGGGAATGATGATCTTTTCTTGACTTTCGGCATTTTAAGATGTACTTCTATGCTGCCATCTCAGGACTTGGCACGGTAAATACCGAAGGACGACAGAAAAGTCACGTTGTGTGTATTTCCACCGCAAAAGAAACCCAGATATTCCAACTCAAATAGTGCTAAATAACAATCCTCTGGTTTACACTAATGTTATCCGATTCTTGGGTCTCCATCTAGATAGTAAACTAACCTGGTCCTACAAGCAGACTGAAGATACTGAAGAAATTGGGGAATAAAACGTGGGGATCGGACAGGAAAACCATGCTGTGTGTTTATGAGGCATTAATACTTAACAAAGTTGATTACGCCAGCTTCATCTATGCCTCCGCAAGTAAAACTAATATTAAAAGGCTGGATTCAGTCCACCATGCCGGCATACGCCTTTCCACCGGAGCATTCAGAACAAGCCCAGCACTCAGTCTTAATATCGAATGGGAGTCCTACTAAATATATAACAAAAATTTTTTTTTTATCTTTCAATTTTTAATCAAGATTTCGAAAAATTCCTCTCTTCATTTTGGTATTTATACCAAAATTATTACCTCCATGGATATTTGCTAAAAGTCTCGAAAATTAAAAAAATGTTCTCCTCAAGAAGTCATTCAAACATTTCTCTCTGATTTTTATAAAATGATGGCTCAAAAACAGAAGCGCTTATTTATGGTTGAAATTAATATAATTTTTTTCTGGATCCCCATTAGAAAAGCCCACCAATTAGAGACCATTACACCCACTTTCTTGTCAGCGGCAGAGATGTTTCGACCACTCCACATGAAGATTTTGGGAGAATGGCAGAGTGCATGGTCGGCATCGGAAGGTAATAAATTAAAAGCAATCAAACCGAACATCGGTGGCTGGGCCTTTCATTATTAATTACACGACTAAGGATTGGACATTGTCGTTTAACGCATGACTACCTGATGGCAAAGAGAGATCCCCCTCAGTGTCAACTCTGCAGAGTTTATCTAACAGTGAGGCACATCTTCGAGGAGTGTCCTCAGTACAGGAGAGATATTCTGTAAGGCCTTGGGAGATAGTGAACAGTACATTTCTAGTACTATAGAATTTATTAGGTTATATAATTGTATTTAATGTTCGTTAATGTTGTTGCAATGCAAGTGAATATAGTCTTAACTTCTCAACTTTTTTGAAGAAGTCTTTCTGTTTCTATTTTTGTTTCAGTCAAAGGAAATAAGGTTCACCTCCTCCTCGCTCCACTAACATTTAGGCGTAAAAATCAGCTGGGTATAGTAAAGTCCGGGTATATGGGCAATTTGCGGCTTAAAGATCTAACCTATTTTTTATAACCATAGCAGTTTTTTGTCCTTAAAAACAAACAACAACAACAACACCACTCTGCCGGCTATGGTGGTCATCGGTTCAGTCCGTTCTGATGTTCTGAACCCCTTCCCTCAGATAAGGGGATTGTGCCTTGCCACCTCCCCGGCCTGGGAGGCGGGGCTATATCCCTGAAGAGAAGGTTGGCGCAGTAGCTCAGCCCGTCAAAGAACGTGACGTCAATCAATCATAACAATACCAGAAGTAAGTATAAAGGAATGGATAAAAACAAAAGAGTCATGCCTGATTAATACAAAAATACAATTAAAAGCAATAATAACATATAAAGCACCTCAAATTAAGATTATTAAGTATTGAGATTATTTAATCTATTAAAATAATAATTTAATCATTTACATTATGTGAGATAATTCTATTTTTTACATAAGTTTAAATTTTAAACTTAATAAACAGAAAACAATTATTTATTTTTTCTACACCATACTAGACTTAAAAGGCAAGAAACTATTCGACTACTCTAACATTTACTAGAGAAGCGCTCAAAGCACCCAATAAACTAAAAACTACTTATTTACATGACAGTAATTAGACAAATTTGGACATACGGAGTTGAGCTTTGGGGGTCCACTAAACCATCTAATTCATCTAGTATTCAGTTCTTGCAGTTTAAAAATGCATCGAAAAATCTTTAATGCTCCTTACTTTGTACGTACCTGAAATAAGTAATCAGTTTTGAGCCGTCGTGACAGATAAACGACCGAAGGGTAGACCAAGACGTAGATGGGAGGATTTCGACAGTAGACTTGGGGATTTGGGTTTTGAGAGAATGGATTAGAGGGATTGGTCGACGGTTGGTGGTGTCGGCATCGAATCATCGGGTTTGCTAAGACTTTATTTATTATTATGTATTATTGATAGCTCAGGTGGTCAAGCATTTGACTCGAGGGTCACCTGTGGTGTAGTGCATAGCAACCTACTAAACCCAAGATCGCGGGTTCGCAGCCCGGCAGATGACCGTAGGATTTTTTAAAGGGAGTAAAAAATCCTTAGCTATGCCGTCCTTCGGAAGGGACGTAAAATGGGGGTCCCGAGCCTGTGCGATGTCAGGTACTCGTTAAAGATCCCTATCCTAATTATACCTGGATAGGCAAAATTTAGGACTCCCACCGTATCGCATTAGCGCAGCATAAAATGACCGAAACGAAATAAAAAAAAAAAATAATAATAAGATTTTGACTCTCCTATATTCGAATCCGATGGTTTTTATGTTAATTGAACTTTTTTTTGGGTACCCTTAATTAGGGGAAAACCATTCGAGCATTAATTCGGTCAAATAACTTTTACAACCCTTGGCCTAAATCATTTTGAAACCTTCGTGGCCTTCATGTCTATTAATATGTCTTTATTTGTTTGTGAAGTTTTTTTTTCCGTCTCACTTACTTATAAATCATTTCCTAACTTATTAAAGCTATTCATTATTTATCTATTCATATTAGCCCAGTCAAAAAACACATTGTAGAGTGCATGGAATATGCGATAGTTTTTTACTTCATAGCATAGTTAGAATGCGTTAGGCATAGTTAGAAGGTAAGCATACTAAAAGTCCCCGCCCCTGAGGGGTGAGCTAACGGTGGGGGGAGGAGAAAAGTTCAATTATTTTGTTTTTTCAATAATAACTCGAAAACGGTTGACTCTAGAAAAATATGTTTCAGATAAAAATAAAAGCTGATTAAATTTCCTATAAAATTAATGATACATAAATTTGTCGTAATTCTAATCGTTTACGTGATATTCGTTATTGAAAATCGGTGATTTTCGGAAAAAAACAAATTTCACCTCACTTTTTGTCAAACTTTTGTTTCTAGTACCTTCCACAATCGTTTCTCAGAAAAAAAAAGTTAGGAACAAAATTGTAGAGCATTAAATTAACTTTAATTTCATATATACGTTTCTTGTATTAGAAACAAATGTTTACCAAAAAGTGAGCTAAACCTTTTGTTTTTTTCCGAAAATGGCCAATTTTCAATAACGAATTTCTCGTAAACGGTTTGCACTACAACAAATTTATATATTATCAATTTTATAGGAAATTTAATAAGCTTTTATGTTTATTTGAAACATATTTTTCTATAGTCAGCCGTTTTTGAGATATTATCGAAAAAACAATAAAACTGAACTTCTCCACTAACTGAAATAAAACTCTACAATAAAACTGAAATTATTTAATTTCCATGAGATGTGAACAGCTGATCTAGAATTCTCAAGAAAAACATAATGTAGGGCACCACTGGTATACATAACTTACACGCATGACATCCCCTTTACAAATGACACTCTGACAGCTAAATATGCAGACGACTACTATTATTTCAAGACACTGAGACCCAACGCAAACCTCTCAGACTTTACATCATAACCTAAACGCAGTAAACAACTGGTGCAAACTATGGAGAATAAGGCTGAACTACAATAAATCTCATCACATCACATTTTCACTTCGAAGAGAGACATGTCCCCCCGTCTTAATCGAAAACGAATAGATTCCGCAAACCGACAGAGCACGGTACCATGGTCTAATTTTTGACCGAAGGATGACATGGGGCCCACAATATATCTTCTAAACGCAAAACATAAAACCAAAGGCTAAGGTTACTTCATTCTCTAATTGGACGACACTCTAAATTAAACCTGAGACAAAAACTCAATATCAACAACTACTCACTAACACCTATTTGTACATTTGCCTCACAAATCTACGGAACTGCCAAAACGACGCATATACAAAAACTACAAACTTTTCAGGCCAAAACTTTTAGGACAATCACACTCAATGCGACTCATCATGCCTCTCATGCCAGAACCTTCTCATTGTTTTACAGCCATCTCATTTGCTGCTTGTCATTAATGTACTTGACATTGTTTTACCCGCCAACTTCTGGTATCCTCTCTGCTTTTTCATTAATGTACGGGTGCTTGGTGTATGGGAAGTTGTGATTTTTGATAAGTAAAGGACAAAAAATTTATCTTAGGGGTCGACAGACAGTCTCACGTATCTAAAACAATGAGCTAGGGTGGCTTTTCCCCGAATTTCGACGGCAATACTTCCTCGGCACTTTCCTATTCCAGTCATAAAAACCAATAAACCTTCCTATATCCTAGACCTACTTACTCTGCGTTACTCCATTCACCACCTGAATACAGATCCCAACCTTCCAACCTATATACCCCCTCACATAGAACTGCTACCTCTTTTTGGAATTCCTTACCTATCCATATTCGCAAAGCCTCTTCCTTAACTTCTTTTAAACATCTTTTATTTATCCATCTCCTCGATCTTCAATCTTCCACAAAAATGTAAATGTACATAAATGTGCTAAAATATTTACTGTTGTTTTTTTATTTTATTTATTTATTATTTTTTTTTTTTTACTCAACTTTAATTTTTATTTTATTATGTTATTTTATTTTCTCTCTTTTCTTTTCTTTTTGTTTGTTTTCTCATAATTAATTGGCAACACCGATGTGCTGAGTTTTAACTACTCTAGCCAGACAATTGTACGTATATTGTGCGCTTTAATGTTAGGGGACAAATTGTTATTTCATTTAAGATAAATAAAGACAAAAAAATAAATTAAAATAAATAAATAAAAAAATCCCATATTTTATTTCGATTTAGGATTTTTAAAACTAAATCTAAATGCCAATGTCGTTACAGACTGCTTCAATAACTGCCCGTTTACTAGCATTTACACAAACGTTCAAAGATCCCAAATAATTACAAAAGACTCATATACATGACTGTGATTAGACCTATTTGGACGTACCGAGTTGAGCTTTGGGGCTCCACTAAACCATCCAATTCATCTCGTATTCAATCCTTACAATCCAAAATCCTTTAAAAAATTCTTAAGGCTCCTTACATTGTCACCAATAAACTTATCCATAAAGATCTTAATGTTCCATATGTTGCTGATTTTGCCCACACCAGATATCTATCCTTTCATAGTTAGCTCCATAATCACTCAAATCTGTTAGTTTCTCAACTTGCTTCCCACTCCATTCCTGATAATCCTCCGAGGCGTCTGAAACGAAGATGGCCTAGAGACCTTTTAGTGTAGAATTTTAAATTAAGTGCTACTGAAGGGTAGTTCTTTTCAAGTTTTAGCATGTTATCATTATCGTTGTCAATACATTTACTTGATGTATATATATTTTGTACAGTTGTGAATTTCAATAAATGTATACTAAAAAAAAAAAAAAAATATTTCAAACTCGATTGCTCTATCACAATCTAAGAGCCAGAATTATTCACAAAGCAATTTTTTTTAACAAATAGCTAATATTAATTGAGTTCAAAGGCATTTCGTTACTGCTCCGGGAAATTCTCCTTTTTTTTTTATTTATATATTTTAAATATTGATAGAATTAAAAGAAATTTATTCTGTTTAAGTATTAAAATGTAAAAAGATTCCGAATACCTCATGGTTACCAAAATGTCACCGGGAGCGCTGGCATCAAAGTGGACGGTCCCAATTATAATCTAGCCAGTAGCAATTACAATACAACATATGTTACAATTATTTCTATTTGGACGACTGTTATACATTATAACCACCTATAACCTTCCATACACTTCAAGGGTAAGGTTACATTTCCCTTGTGATAAGATTCAACTTGACAATAACCGAGCTCCGGCTGAGCAGAAAGGATCGCAGCCGCTACGAAGTGAAACCAACCCCAACACTTTTGATTAGGACGGCGTTTCCCCTGGCTCCTGGAGTTGACAGCGACATCTGCCACAATAGCGATACACTTTCGTCCATTATGTCTTTCAGATCCGGGTCCCAGTTTTCTGCGTCTGGAAACAGCGAAACCTAATATTTCAAATATCTTAACAGAAAATAATGAATGAAACACAATTAATTAGTAGAATAAGGAACAATAAAGTCTACCTTACACGGTCAATATTATTGTGCCAATATCGATATTGATCAATACATTAAACGTGCAAGGAGTACATTGAAACGATTATATTGTTGGCAATAATGGAAAGAAAAAAAAAAAAATAAATCAGTCATATACATTTTTGAAAATTAAGACAAATATGCGATAATATTTTACTTCATAGCTTTGCACAGGTGAACATTAAAAGTTTACACCCTGGAGTGACCGAAAATGCCCATTTTTGTTTTTTTCGATTATATCTCGCAAACGGTGGAATATAGAAACGTATGTTCAAAATTTAAATTGAACATATTTGTCGAACTTTCAACAGTTTTCGAGATCATCATTATTAAAAACAGATAATTTCCGAAAACAAAATAATATTTACCTCACTTTTTGTCAAACTTCAAGTGCCAAAAACGCATATATGAAATTAAAGTAAATTTAATGCTCTGCATAAGTATCGTAATTGTGGGACGGTCTCAGAATGCAGTTCGTAATGCCTTCCTGGCTCTTGAGGAATCAGCCGGACGACTGGGACTCTGTGTAAATGAATCGAAAACAAAATACATGACTAGCACACTTAGTCCCCCGGCAGATTATGTTCAATTTGGAAGATATTCTTTCAAGCAAGTGGAAGAAGAGTTCATCTACTTGGGGACACTTATAACCGAGGATAGTGAAACATCAAGAGGAATAGAGAGGCGAAAACTAATTGCCAACCGATGTTACTATGGTATGGGTAGATTCTTCCGAAGCAAATTTCTGTCAAGAACTACCAAGATGCGACTGTACAAGACACTGGTAAGACCAGTACTAACTTACGGTTCGGAGTCATGGGTAGTCTCTCGATCGGACGAACGAAGCCTACTGGCCTCTGCGGCTTCTGCGGTGCATTTATGGACCTAAGAGAGTCGGGGAGGCATACCTCAGAAGAACTAATCAAGAAGTGTATAACCTCCAGGAAGGGTCAGGCATAATGAGACACATGAGACTGGGAAGACTGAGGTGGGCCGGCCAAGCTGCTCGAATGTCGGAGAATGCGATCCTAAAAAATTATTGATGGAAGATATACACATGACCAGGAGCAGAGGGAGACTCCGCCTTAGATGGATGGACGGCGTAGCGGAGTATGCTAGGAGGATCCTGGGAGTCAGGGATTGGAAGGGAGCTGCCCAACGACAAGCAGACTGGCGGAAGTTGTTAGATGATGCCAGGGACCAGTAATGGTCTGTCGAGCAATTGGAAGAAGAAGAATGCTCTACAACTTTATTTTATTTTTTCTGAGAAACGGTCGTGGAAGGCACTAGAAGTAAATGTTCGACAAAAAGTGAGGCCAAAATTCTTTTTCTTTTTTTTTTCCTAAAAAAACCGATTTTTAATAACGTATATCTTGAAAACCATTGTAAGTTCAACAAAGAATCAATTTTATAGGTAATTTAATTAGCTTTAATTTTGATTTGAAACATGTTTTTTTAGAGTCCACCGTTTCCGCGATATAATAGAAAAACCAAAAAATGGGACCTCTCCTCCCCCCACCGTTAGCTTACCCCCTTGGGGCGGGGACTTTTAGTATGTTTACCTTCTAACAACTCCTAACGAAGCTAGGAAGTCAAAAAGTTTCGCACATTTCATGCACTCTACGATATGTTTATTGAATGGACTATATGAAAAAGTATATATGTATTATATTTCGGATTGTGATACTATCAATAGTATATAGTGATTGATTAAGGAAATTTATGTTCGCCAGGATTGAATATATCGATTAATAAACTTTTAGGATACACAGGAAACTATAAACACACGTTTTGTATAAAAATAATATTATTTAAAAAAAACAAAAAAACAACATTACTTACCTTTATCATTAATAAAAAAAAACAATAACGATAAAAATATAGTTGACTGTTAAGATGAATGGAGAAGAAGATAATCAGGAATACAGTCAAACAGAAACACCACGTCTGAGTAGAAATACTTTAATTATGTGCCAACATTTCGACATGCCTTGGAGGTCTTCAGGGCTACAATGAACAAAATACAAGATGTGACAAAAATAACAGACCAATAAACAGATGACAGATTATTTTAAAAACAAAGAATTTACTTCGTAACTTTAACCAGTATTGTGTTTAGTTCGTTCTATTCGAATACAGCAGGATAATATGTCGCCAACAGCTAGTACGTTACATCTTCATTCATTTGCATAAATCTGATCTTACGAGAAGTCGATCGCCATTTTCAAGCAAAACTAGGCATTTTCGAGCATAAAGAAATTCTATTTTTTTTTGAGAATGTTACTAACCTCAACCAAAATCTATGAAGCGGCTGAATTTTTCGTTAAATCTGCACTCAAAAATTATGATGCAAGAATCATGTCGATATCATTTTTTTTTTTTTTTTTTTTCATTTATTGATATTTACAACTGTACAAAATAATATACATTAAGTAAATGTGTTGATAGTGAATACAAATGGCATGTAAATAGCTTGTGAAGAACTACTCACTAGTAGCATTTCAATAAAATCTACACTAAAAGTTCTCTAGGCCATCTTCTTTTCAGACACCTCGGAGGATTATCGGGAATGGAGTGGGAAGGAAGTTAGGAGACTAGTGGATTGGAGTGGCTATAGAGCTTATTATGGAAGGATACGTATCTGGTTTGGGCTAAATCAGCAACATATGGAACATTAAGATGTGTATGGATAAGTTTACTGGACACAAAATAAGGAGCATTGAGGATTTTTCGAAGGATTTTGAATTGTAAGGATTGGATACGAGATGAATTGGATGATATAATTTTTTAAACTGGAGATATAAAATAAATTAGTTTAATGCTATTTCATATTTTTTTATCGGTTTCTAGGTCCCATTAGTCGGAACAGCAAAATACGTTTCTAATTTTTTTTTACTAGGAATTTCCAAAATAATTGCCAGTATGCCAGGGAGACTGTGTCCTCCCCTTATTAGTTATTGAATATGTTTTTCTCGAAAGAGTTAACTACCGTTGTTTTTCTACATGTGTCTTGTTATTATTTAACTCAAAAAGTTGAAAGCATAGAATTAGATTTATTTTTCTTTTTAAGAGACCTTCATTACTTTTCTTTTTAAAATCCTTAACCTTATTTACAACAGATAAAAAAGAAAATGTACAGTTGAAGAAGTTAACAGATCCTTCATCATTTTAGCCAGGACTTGCCTTGATGGAACATCTTTCTTTCCGACTTTTCTTAATGCCGTTTTCTTTTATTTAGAACTGAAAGTGAGCAAGATCTCACGGCTTTCCATCAAACTTTTAGCATTGATTCATGATCTCTATTTTTAGAAGAAAAGTAGAAGTGAATGAGCTGTCCGTCATGACATTTCTCCAGAACAAGTTGTAAGAAATCAGAGCAACTTTTCAAATGAATTTTCCAATCATATAATATTTAATAGTTTTTATCTGTTTCTGATGGCTTGATATTTCATTCAGAGGGAAAGAAATTGGTATTAAATACAGATATATTGAGCTTTTCAAATAAAGATCTAAGTTCCATAAATTTTTGCTTAAGTAGATAGATAAATTGTATTTTGGACACTCTGTTAGTATTCAGTGTCCTAGTTCCTTTTTTTTTTTAATTACTACGTTTATTTTTTTGAAAACATTATAATGTTTTAAAAATGTGATGATTTTATCAATACTAGATTTGTTATCACCAAACTAATCCAGATGAACAGAGACTATCAAGATACCCTTGCGAATAATGGACTGCATTATCAGTGCTTGCAACTGAAGACCAATGAAACATATTTTTACACACAATTTCAAAAAGCAAAGAATCGAAGTTTTGATGCAGTAATCATTTTTTATTGATTTCATCTATTTGTTCATCATGTTCATTTAATTTCTAACCATAAAAGTATATAACATTGTGGCAAGCCTTGACTCTGCCACTCGGCATTGTACATTTTAATTTTTACTATTATCAAAAATACTATTCTTAAACCTTCTAGAATTATGAAAATGATGCTGCTAAAATTTGTTACAGATAGGTTCAGTTGATTTACCATTGTAAGCTCTTTTGCGGAATTGTGCTAACCACATATAGGTTTTAAACTTCACTGAAATCCACATGTTGCACCACATATTTAACTTTTTTTTAATAATTTAATTGAGTATAAATAAATTATATTATCAATTAAAGATATATCTTTAATTTTATCTTTAATAACAAGGTACCTTTGTGTAAACTGTTAAGTTTGTTTATTTATTTATTGTCACTTTTAAGCTGCTATGGCTAATCGGACGATGCTACGGTGGGAGGTCTAAATTTTGCCTATCCAGATATAATTAGGATAGGGATCTTTAACGATTACCTGACATCGCACAGGCTCGGGACCCCCATTTTACGTCCCTTTGCGAAGGACGGCATAGCTAAGGATTTTTTACTCCCTTTAAAAAATCCAAAGGTCATCTGCAGGGCTGCGAACCCGCGATCGTGGGTTTAGTAGGTTGCTATGCTAACCACTACACCACAGGTGACCCCCCTCCCCCATCCTGTTAAGTAGAATCGCGCTCGCTAGCAATTGGTCATTTTTTAAACTTCACTGTTACCCATGTACTATCGCTTTTTTTTAATAACTAAATATTTGAAAATTAGTAGATTTTATCATTGTTAAACCTTCCTGGAACTATAAAGAAGATGTGGTTAAAATTTGGTACAGATTGGTTCAGTAGTTTTTGTGGTTAGTGATCACAAACGAAAAATAGCTTGTCGTTTTTTTTTCAGTATATATAGTTAACTAATTTGTGAATTTATGATTGCATATCCCAACTGCCAAGGAATTCATATTGTTTTATTTAATGGCACAATGAACATTTTGTTTTGGTTTCAAGTTTATTATAATTAGGGCTGTGAAATTGTTGCGTTTGCATATTTCTCCTAGCCAACTAAAACATCTAATACCATCAAAATGGATATGTTTTATAAAAAAAAAGATTTTTTATTACAATAACTGCCACAAGATCAGATGAGTCTGGTTACGATACAAATTTATATCATACTTTAGTTGGAGCTGACATATCCTTCCATAAATTAAGCTACTTCAAGTTTTATAGTGCGTTTTTTAATATTGACATAGTATTTTTGTTTTTTAGTTGTCTTCTTTCTAAAATTTCCATTATAACACAATTAAATACTTAAATTTGAGCTTTTACTTATGTATAAGAATGTAGTGCAATTTTTCTGTTTTTCTAAATAATGTATATAGTTGGATATTTTTGGTATTTATTTTGCCCAAAATATTTGAAATTACATTTGCATATTTTCAATTGACTTCAAAAAAGAGGTTGTTCTCAACCTGTATTTTTTATTTATTTTTTTAATGTTTGTTACGCGATTACTCCATAAATTTTGAATTAATTTAAATGATTCTTTTTTTTTTTTTTTTTTTTTTTTTTTTTTTGTCGGTAGGTCATACTTCAAAGGTGGTCACATAAAAATTTTATTGAAATCAATCCAGCGCTGTTTAAGAAAAATCAAAAAAACAATTAATAAGAAATCACTGTTATATAGCCTTTGTGAATAGGTATATAAGTATCGATAATTTCTTTGGTGTCCTTTAATGCTCTTTGTTTGATCTTGAAGTCGGGTTTTTTTCTTCTAACAATTATTTTTTTCCAGTTTTTATTGCATATAATCCTCAGCATGAAGTGAATAGAAATGGAATTTTTATTTGAAATCCTACCAATTGGCCACACCGTGCGAAGAGATAGTGTAAGTCGGCCATTCGTTAATGACCACGGGCCTCCTGGAGGAGGAAGGCTTGGGTGTCTAATGTATCTGGGCCAGGAGCAGATCGGTCACAATGCCAACGACGTGACAGATTCGACACAGCCTCTGTCCGTGTGGTCTCTGCAAATCGATTATCTAGCATTTGAAAAAATAATCGATATCTTGTCCTACACACAATCCCTCGATGTGTGTTGAGGGATCTACACGGAACGTCACAAATGTCTGACACAACAGTGTTTCTCAGATCAGAAAACTTTGAATCCAATGATTTTGTTTTGAGTAAGATATCGTATAATTTGGATCGTATTTCATAAAACTAGATCCAAATAATTCATTCATAGATAGCCAGTAATTCACTCACCTCTATCATCAAATAAATAGTTTGATTTAAAAACCGGCTCAATCTATATTTAATACAAAATTTACTTGATGTAATACAAATCCTTAATGCCTTTTATTATGTTACAAATAAATTAATCCACCATGACCTTGGTGGCTCTTCTGGAACTGATTCGTTCCGAACTAGAAACCCATCCTTTCTGAATTAGCTGCAATACCCTCTGATACCTCAACTTGTTTCCCACTAAGGGAATTCCTAATAACCCACTAAGGGGTTCAAAAAGAAAATGGCTTAATGTAAGGACAATAATGGAACTTCATTGGAGTACTAATAATGAATAGTTTCCTAACAAGTCTTTGTAATGTCCTCCTCATTTAAGCTTATTTACTGGATTTATTTTAACATACAAACTTTTTTTTCGTACATAACCTCTAAAACTTTAAGTAGGAGTAAAAACATGAGGGATGACATGTATAAACGGACAGTTAATAAAACATGGATCACCTTCTGTTGGATCCTACAAAAGAACATAGGAACAAAGTACCGTTTGTCTTTATTTTTAAACTGTTTTATATTCATTTTCTGTCATATCTTTTTGTTTTTCTTCTAGTCCCGATATAGGCTCACAAAGCAAGCCGAAACGTTGGCTCAATAAATTAATACAATTTTATTGTGATTTCTTTACTTCACAACCTAGCTATCTCCTTCCATTTCTCAATATTCGCGAATATAAAAAATATATAAATAAAGTTTATAAAATATAAATCTGGAAGAAGCAGGTAATAGCTTTGAAACCATTGACAAATTCAAGTTCCTGGGAAGCGTCATTACTTCTAGAAATGAAGTGGATGAAGAAATCAGGGAATGAAGAATTGTTGGTAATAGGCGCTACTGGGTCCTCAGTAAAATATTGAGCAATGGGAGCCATTCTACCTTAAAATAAGAATATACCAGACAGTTCTCAGATCATTTGCATTGTATGGTAGTGAAACCTGGAAGCTCAATGCGAAGAATGAAGGCATCCTGAATAGAAGAGAAAGAAAAATAATGAGGAGAATATACGGTCCTAGTAAAAATGGGTACACCTCCAGATGTACGTAGGACAAGAAGCAACCAGGAATGAAGAGAATTGTACAAAGTTCCAGATTTAGTAGAAACAGTCAAGCAAAGACGAATAAGATGGTTAGGCCATGTTAGAATAATGAACTCCCACAGAATGCCAACAATTATGATGAATGGGGATGTCAATGGAAAGAGAGAGAGGGGAGGGCTTGATATTGAGCTGTAAAAATGTTGAAGCGAATCTCAAGATCCTTGGTGTGAGGAACAAGCAGAGAGCGGCTAGAGACCGAAATAAACTGTCGGGAATCGTGGAAGAGGACAGGGTTATACATGGACTATAGCGCCATATTTGTTGTTGTTAAAAATAATAAAGAATTACTCATTCGTGAAATACGTTTTTTTTGACTCGCGGAAAAAAAAAAATCTGTTTTTCTTTGTTTATTTTTTACGGGAACAGTATTTTCATAGATATTGATTACTTTGTTATCTACAAAAATTAAAATCTGTCTTCTGTACAACCAGAAGTCTCTTAAAAACCTGAAGAATATAATCTCCATATATTGAGAGGTGAGGCCAAAATGACAATCGGTCACGCCCACTTGACCTCAACTGGTGACTTGCATTCCATTTGGGATAAGGTATTTCCCCATTATTAAATGAAAAAATAACGCATTAAATATAATAAAATCCCAGAATAAAGCCTAAGAAACCAAAATTTGAACTGAAAAATGGCTAATATGCTGACTATATGGTGCAAATCAAAATGGCTGCCTCTAGTCAGTCACTGCCACAGTGATTGAGAGGTAAGCACTCTCCACTTGTCTATAACTTCATAGATTAAGATCCTTCTTATGGAAACATATTAACGAAATTAGAAGTGTTGATAAAAAATGTTGGGAAGAAATCTACAAATGGTGTGTAATCGATAGTAGGTATCAGCTGTTTTAATTTAAATTCCTTTTTTTGTGTGTTATTTTAAACAATTTTCAATTTAAATAAAACATTATTTTTTTTTTTTTAATCTGTTATTTATCTTCTAATCAATTAATAGGCGTTATTTATTTATTTTTAAGCATTTTGACTTGAGTTTCATTAGAAATATATTTGAATTGTTTATTGAGATTACAGGGCCACATTGCTCCCCCTGCAGCTACTGGCAGCAAAATATGAGTGCCACCACTGAAGAGTTAAGTGCTGCCTCAATAAACTCCATTACAGGGCATTTATCTTATGAGTTATATGAATTATATAACACAACAAACTTTAAAAAATATAAACATAATTAAACTCATTTTAAGGTTAGGACTATAAATGAAATTTAGGCAAATTTGTTAAAAATATTTTCATTATACAAACTTAATAAATACATTGCACAATCGCTTAAGTACCATACATACATTCAAACTATATAAATATATTTATAACAATTATACAACAGCTCCACACATCTTTTGTTTGTACAATAATATACAAAATTAACAATCAGCCGAAGTTTTCGAAATGGTGTATGAAATAAGGTAACTTTCTTCCTTTATTCACCTGAAACAAATTTTGGAGTTAAATTATTAGAAAAAAAAACATTAATTTGTAATTTCATAAAATTAATATAATGTTCTAAAATATTTTTCATTAAAGTCATTATAACTATGAAGAAGTGGATTATTAAGATTATACAGAACATCAAATTGTTATGGTTGTAACACTCTTGGTACTTCCACAGCAAGAAACGTTTAAAGTTTTTCACAGTTTGATAACTTAGTTTAGCCAGAGAAGGAAAAGTAAAACCTATTGTAAGGATTTGAGACAAAATTTGAATAATTTCAATGAAAATTTCAATAATCATATAACAAGATTTGATGTTTGCGACATAATGTCCTTATGTACTCCAACTAAGGCAGAAACAACAGGTTATCCTTTAGGTTACCACCATATTTTAGCCAGGGTAGGACGGTCCAGATATAATCAGTGGGTTCGGTACGAAATAAATTTTAACCTGCCCAGGCAGGATTCAAATCCTTGACCTTCTGTACTGAGCTCACTGAGACCCTCTCCCCAATGCGCTCGACCAGCTAGAATCCATAAACCTCCAGGTTTGGACTAAACTATGCAGTTTTACGGCTTCTAGATGGCCTTAAAACTTTGTATTAATCGGTTGCGAAATATGAGAGTTATATCAGCACTGCTTCTGTTGAGGGTTGCTATATAAATCCATAGCTCTTAAAAATAATTTGCTATAATTTTTTCCTTATTGAAGTTACCAAAGCGGTTGACTAAATTATCCTAAAATATGCACTGAAATGCTTGAATAATTTCCTAGAAAATGTTATAAACTTCAAAATGTTGAATCCTAATTTGGTAGTGTATCCTGCAAGTAAAATTTTTTTTCCCGGGTATTAATTTGAATTTGGCTCCTGTTAACTTTTTTAAACTTCCATATATCTCTTTAGTTTTAGAAGATTAACCTACATCAGTTTCCAAAGCAATGTTTTTTTTGGAACTTATTTAGTAAAATCAACCTTAACCAAAGAAATGGTGTCAACTTCTCATTCAGTAGTTTTCATTCAGTTTCTATTATTTATTTATGTAAAACTGTCATTCTTGTATATTTTTATGTTAACTCTTTATAGAATAAAAATAAGGAATGATTCATTTGATATTTATATAGGAAATAACATTGTACCTACACTATTCTGAATGGCACATCGCCTATTCAGCTATTGATACGTTTATGGTCCAATAAACACATAAATAAATTTATAGAAGTGTATTGCTGATACATAAAAAGATATATATGTTATTTAAATTATAAACTTTCACAAATTTATTTTTTCATTAAAAAAAAAAATAGACCAAAAAACAAATTTATTTCATATTTATTCATGTTGTAGTTCAAGTTGCAGTGAATAAATGAAAGCCTTTATCACTCAAATTTATATGAGTTTCATTACATTTACCCTAACATGCATGAATCACATTTCATTTAAAAATCCACCAAAATTTGTTACACTTCAAAATGTGGTTATTTAGATGATAAAACATAAAAAATTAAAAATTATTTTAATCTGAAATTTTATCATTACTAAATCAAGAGATACTTTCATAATAAAATATTACCTCGTCACATGCAGTCATTATGCTCTTAGTGAGTGGTCTAGGTCCGCAACTGAATACTCCAATTTTACTAACCTGTACAAGTAAACATACTGTTAACTATCTTTTAGTGGGATATTATTTAATTTAAAATATAATTACTTCTATTGATATTGTATTTTAACATCTTTAAATCTATGAATATATAACTTTGAAAATGCACATTAAAACACGTACATAACTATGCTTTTTCTGTACAAATTTGAGGAAAGAAGACATATCAGGGCGTCCAAAATGGTTCACAGCTTTCAGTCCTGTGAACATACTTGTTTTCGACAGTCTTTGGAAGTGGTTCTCACAAATATACTGTAAAAAAAATAATAATAATAATAATTAAAGACTATTCTTAAATTACAGTTTTGAAAATTTTTAATTTTACAAAAACTACAACATACAAGCATTGTAGTTCTCAGATCAAACTTATGAAAGAACTGCGTAATGAAAATATGTATTTCAAGAACATTGGTCACATCTTTCTTTTCTACATCTCGTAATACTTCTATAAACCACTCGAAATGTCTATGTGATGGACAAATCCATAGGAAATAGACCTAAAAAAAAAAATACATATTAAACTAGTAAACACATCATTATTTCATTGTATATCTTATAGAATTCTTGTTGTAAGTTGTTATGTTACCTTCTTACAAGCAACACCGCTGTAACGATTTGTCGATGTTCCGAAAACCAAATCATTCAGAATGGAAGCATAAGGTGTGACACCAATACCACCTCCAACCATCACAGCAACTTCAAATTTGTACCAATCTTGATTTCCGCCTCCATATGGACCCTCAAGGCGGATCTATGGATGTATATATTTTTTTTTTATCATTTACTCGCTTAGCTGAATAGATTTAATTCATTAAAGTATATGAACAATATAAAGGCAAGTTTTTTGTATCAAGAATATTTACAAACCTTCGGTTGCTCAACGTCTGCATTAAAGTTACAAGGATCGAAGTAGTTCCTGAGCTTCCATGTCCATGGGCCTTGTGCTTTTATATGGCATGATAGAAAGTTCTCGTGTGGTGCTGAAGTTAAAGTGAATGAATGATACTCATCGGAAAAGGAAGTGCAGGCTAAGCGTACCCAATGACCTGAAAATCGTTTAAAAAATGTTTCTATATAAATGACACTCTAAACAATAAAGAAATATATACTTATTTCATTAACTAATAAAATGGATCAGGAAAAATGATCTTTTTGTTGGTAATGATCTACTCGTCATTTTTAAGAGCAATACTATAAACAATTGTGGTCTATGGTTTGATACTATATGTAGAACCCCATTCTCAACTTCATCTTTCCACAAATTGAGCTGAACAGATGATAGTCTGATGGTGCTATGTTTGTACTAAATGCTAGGTGGGGAAGAAGCTTGATTCCTTACAAATCGACCAGTCTTTCTTTTTCATAGCTAGAAGTCTGGGGACCTAGCATTATCTTGATAAAAAAAAGTCTTGCTCCCTGTTGACTAAACTTGAGATATTGTTAAACCAAAACGTTGTACATTCTCTGCAGATGTTCTGAGCTCTGAATTGATAGAACAACTTTCAGTTGTAAAATTGTAATGAAATGCCCTGATCTTGATTTCCTTTCAAGGTCACAACACCTTCATTAAATATTTATAGAGTCATTCTCGAACTCTATACTAAACAAGTGGGCTCAGCACCTGAAAACTTCCATTTCCATTAAAGGAGCAAAATTTCATACATTACCATCATTTTGAAAAAAAGAAATACTGAGCCTGGAAAGGTGACATGCTGTTTACTAAATTAAACAGAACTAAACGTGAATGTCTTATCACAATGTTGAAATTGAAACAGCTAAAAACAATGAAAACTGTTTCTACCCATAACAATGCAAGAATTTAGCTTTTTCTTACCTGATAAATACTTAAAATTAGGAGGCCTGTAGAACTTAATCTTGATTACATCAGATGGAAGAAGCTCTGTTTCTAAAACATCTAAAGCCATATATCTTGTTCGAACTGATACCACCTATGAATTATTAACGTATTTAATTAAATATATTAGTTTCTTTAATCATCATTATCATATTGACAAAAAAAAAAGTCACTGACCTTATCAAGCGTATAGATCAAACCTGGCCCAATGAAGAAGAGCCAGAATCGTGGAGGACCAGTCAGTCTTGCGAGGCCATGAATCAAGCAGAGTGTGTATAAAACAACGTAAAGGCTGTGTGTGGACCAAAAAAAGTTGTATGCTCTTTTACGAATCGTTGGATGAGCGAAAACAAATATGATTGTCATGACAACAAAGAGCAGCACCCCAGTTATTCCTGTAATGTTAAATTTTATATTGTATACTGGCAGAATTAATAAGTTCAACCTTTTTAAAAACAACAATAAAAGTAATTAACCATTTGTTTTATAAACTCAATATTTACTATTAAAAAAAAATATTCAGTGACATTTAGAAGAAGGTAATGAAATTACCAGTGATCGTTTGGAAAAGCCAGAAGGTTATGCCAGGCCTGTAGTCTGATGGGAAGTGCATTTCTGATGTGAGGCAGTGGAGGTGTTCCAGAGGCTGTGTGCTGACATGGTAAAAGTTAACAATATGGCCGACGGTATGTAGCAGTGAGAAGAACAAAGCAGTGCATGCTGCTATTTTGTGGAATACAATATGTGAATCTACAAAAAAAACATTAAACTATAACATTATGGCTAATATGAATAATATGCACAGAAGTCACAGAAGTTTATTGTTACCAAAAATTAAGGGTATTTGATTATATATAGTCCAGTCAAGTAAAGTTTTTAGGAAATTATAAAAAAAAAATGTAACCATAAAATTTTTATAATAGAGATCTATGCTAATGGCAATTAGCAATGAATGAAATTTATGTAACAGTAAATTTGGAAAAATGTTAAAATGATTAAAAAGCTTTATGAAGACTTTTTATGCCAAAATCTGAATTCTCTTAAAATAAACTCAACTAAAAAAAAAAAAAAAAAAAAATCCTGTTGTATATTAGCAATATAATGTCAGTTGAGACAAATTTGTGTTGAATATCTATTTCTAAATTGATAACTAGTGACTATGGTCATACCAAGAGGTATGTATTGTTGTATTGGGAACTCCTTCAGCTTGGTTAATAAATTTCTTGACATTGTCAGCAGCACGAGCGAATAACAAAAGGAAAGCGAAGCAGCAGAACCTCTAGTAATGGCGATTCCAACACCCATGATATGACGCAAATCTGTATGCTCTGTCATGAAGGAGTAATCTGTAACAAATCCAAATGTTATTTAATACCTGTTTTGTAATTAAATTAACAATATTTGATCTGCTACATATGTTTTGTGTGCAATAATCAAGGACTGAAAATCAATAAAGAGCCAAATGAAAAAAATTGAGTTAGCCCAATTTTTAGTGGGACAATAGAAGTTGCTTTAGGTATCCTTGTCATGAGTGTAAATATTACTCAGACATTTAAATGCATTGTTTAGAATTTAATTTTATAGATATGTTGATAAGGTTAATGAATGCACACACCTTATAGTTCTGTAAGTTATTTCTTTTAATTTTGTCTGATTATATTATCTATCAAAATAAAATTATTCATAAAAAAAAAAAAAAAAAAAAATAAATTACCATCACCAACAAACTGCAAACAATACATAGTGATTAACAGGTATATACCATAATACTAGGGTATATTAAAAAAAAAATTAAATTTTTCAACAAAAAATTAATGTTTTTTCTTTAATGCATTTATCGTTATTGGGATTGATGCATTTGAAGGAAAGGTCATTTTTTTTTTTTTTTTATTTTTTTTTTATACACTATTTTATACACAGTTCATTAAAGGCCCAAAAGATGACTTAAGAGTTATATATCATGCCACTGGTCAAACAAAAAAAAAAATGGAAAGCAGAAAATCAACTTTTTGGCTTACTTAGCCCCTTATAGATGTCCACTCTTCAATTTAAGATATGTAGGTAGTAGTGCATTTAAAATATAAAAAAGTAAATAATATTCCTTAAGTATTTAGGTAAAATATTTTAACTCACGTATAAACCTTTCAACAAAGAGAGCGATGGTGATAACATAAAAGAGAAACAGATAAAATATATTTTGTCGATTTTCTTCCAGAAATGTTACGATAGCATCACACTTTAATTTCAACCAATGTTTGTCATCATCCAGGATTGGTTCAATGTGGAAACTTGTCATCCTGGCAAAAGAATTTAGTATTAACAGGAATTCAATAAATAGAAACATAGTTGGTAACAATGGTTAAAAATGCAAGTGTTCACATCAATTACAATAACAAAGCCTCTTGTTTAACCAACTTAAGCTACATGTAAATTTAACTGTAAACAGTAAATAAATGAGAATTTTTAAACAATATTACTCCTAAGGCCACATTTATGATATGAAAAAAATCACCTGGCAACGTTAGTCGAAGTATCCAGGAAATTCTGCTTTGCACCTTTGCAATCGAGACCGATAGCAACGAAGTCACCTTTGTATTCCTTCATCATGTGTTTAAAATCATTATAGGTTAGGAAGTCTTTTTCTTGAAGGCCTGCATTCTAAACAACAGTATTAAAATGTTAAATATAAATTTCAATTTATCTATATATTTACTAATTTATCTATATACATAATAGCTCTAAAGTAGTTTGGATGATTATATGTTATATTTTCATTTTTATTTATTTCTGTTTTGTAGAAAATCCTAGAAAAGAGGTGTATGTTAATAAAGCTGTTAAAATAAAAAAAAATAAAAAAATTTTGACAAAAAATAAGAGACAGATATACCAATGACAAATGGATATATAAATAGAGTTAAAATAGGATAAAAGAATATAGATATCACATTAAAGAAAAAATACAATAAAATGTAAGAATACCTACCTATGGATAAGAACAGAAACATAAATCATGATGATACAAAGAAGCAAGGTAGGATAATACATAAATGATAAGAAAAATATGGATGGTAAATGAAAAAATGAAAGAGGACAGAAGGCAAGGTTAAGTAAATTAAAAAGATGAAATATGGGAACGAGGGAGGAAAACAGTAATCGAAAAAGGTGGTCTAAGAAAATATATGGAGAAAATAATGTTAGCTTATTTCAAACATAGCTAAGTTAAGGAAAACTATTTGTAGTAGCTACTTTTCCAGCAGTAGCTACTTGGATAATTAAATTGCTATAATAAGGCAGCTAGGGTTTGAATCAGCTTTGATCTTTCAGTAAATTTGAATGATATCGCTCATGGGCAGCAATAGTGGCACTACTCAAAAAATCATTTTTTGAGATAAGTGGGTTTAAAGTTTCCATTGCTAAGGAAAATGCATAGGAAATGCTTTAGTTTGCTTACACGATATTATCTTCAAGTTATAACTTTTCTCGTTTAAGCAAACTAAAGCATTTCCTATGCATTTTCCTTAGCAATGAAAACTTTAAACCCACTTATCTCAAAAAATGATTTTTTGAGTAGTGACCCTGCCCATGAGCGATATCATACAGAGGCAGATTATGGAAATTCAGCTGTTTTAGGTAACCATGGGAACCACCTGTTATTAATCGCTAATAACAACTTCTTAAATGTTTTATTGATAATTAAAATTTATTAAAATGGTAGGTACCAATTTCAGTATTTTTGGGTGTATAGTCAGGTTCGTAAAAAATATATGAAAGTACTTTAAAATGAATTGAATTTCACAAATGTCCAAAGTTTTAAAAGAATATACTTTAATGAAATAAAAATAAATCAAAAGCACTCATAGAATTTTCAAATCATCTAATGCCTTTTGATTTTACTTATAAAGATTTCTAATTTGTAATCATCAAATACATACCTGAAACATGCCTTCAATGAGATCAGTAACATGTTGATCTGATAGGGAAGTTGTTCTGGCTATTTCGACCAGCGAGCGTAACATTTCTGAAAGCTCACCCTTGTCTATCACTCCATTTCGATCATTGTCACACATGTCAAATATAATACGCAGTTTGTCTTCTGTTTTACCTCTAGAAAATAATACCACTGTGTCCAGAAATTCCTGGAAATAATGTGTTGATGATAATTATTAAAGAATAAATTATTTCAAGATGTGATAAATATCTTGAACAAGGTGATACAGCATCAGAAGGGTTAAACATTTTTCAATGACATAAATGTAACTTAAAAAAGCATAGCATAGTGATGTTATGTAAAAAGTATGAATACCTGAAAAGAGATTCTTCCATCTCCGTCTTTATCGACGATATTAAACATCATTCGAACAAACACGTCATCTGCTTTCATACCAAGGGCATTTGCAAATTCAGCCCTAAAATATTTAAAAAATAACATCCTTAATAAAATTTACAAAATGTTTAGATATATTAAATGCAGAAATTCTAAAAATTATTAAAGTAATGATGATATTGATAAACACCATCTTTGCTGCAAATTGTTTAAATAAAATAAATTAAATATAGAAAGCTTTTTTAAAATTAATGTTCTATTTACGTAGAAGGGAATAATCATTAGAAAAGAATACCTAGACAAAGATGTCCTCATGACAACTTCACCATCAGCTGCTGGACCAGAGGATCTCCTCTCTCCTGGTTTAAGACCGAAAGTCAATGAATAAGCTTCCCGGAAGAAGTGTTCTAGTCGCTTTTGCCGTCTTTCTTTGGTTTCTGCCTTAGATAGCATCACTTCTCGGGCAGCCTATGCATTAAAATTGATTAATATCATAACTATTAAAATTTACTTAAATTATATATTACTTAGAATAATATTTTATAGAAAATATGCACTTTACATTCAGAAAATGTTTACATATTTTTGATTTAATAAGTAGGGTCACCTGTGGTGTAGAGTAGAGCAACCTACTAAACCCAAGATCGCGGGTTCGCAGCCCGGCAGATGACCTTAGGATTTTTTAAAGGGAGTAAAAAATCCTTAGCTATGCCGTCCTTCGGAAGGGACGTAAAATGGGGGTCCCGAGCCTGTGCGATGTCAAGTACTTGTTAAAGATCCCTATCCTAATTATACCTGGATAGGCAAAATTTAGGACTCCCACCGTAGCATCGTCCGATTAGCCATAGCAGCATAAAGTGACGTTAAACAAAATAAACAAACAATTAAATAAGTCTTTCAACCAGTCTTTTTGGTCACCTTGGTGGATTGTGTGTGTTACCGATGATACTCTTCTTGTTAGAAGGTTTGTGTTAGTACTGAGTCTGATATGAACTATGGTGGAGAGAGAGTATGACAATTGATATTAGAAATATAAATGGGAATTAATTAAATGTATATCAGAAACAAATATGTGGGGAAGATTTCTGAAAAGTGCCAACTATGCTAACTCTTGAGTCAGTGCAGCACTGGATTAGTAGGCTCAGAATAACTATATCGACATAACCATGTGGTAAGAATTATTCATCAAGATATCGGTTTCATATTGAAAATACTATCTGTCAAGTGTATTGCCAGCTGGTGGATACAGGCTCTACTGGGTTGAACAAATATTAAACCAACCAATCGCTCGTAACAAACCAGCTATCCTCTTAGTTGATATGAACAAAAGAACAGCCTGAATATTTGAAGTGGAATATCTGTTAATGAAAATGTCCAGAAGACAATCATAACAAAAATTTCCAGGTACCAGGATTAGACAGCAGGATCAAAATCGATATATAGGCTGGATAAAGTCAAAATTCTATTGGTCATAATTTCATGCAACGGATTGATCCCAGAAGTAACTTTAAATTCCTTTAAAGAAGAAAGGATATCGACGGAAAACTGGAAAAAGCACAGATAGCAGTTCTTTTAGACACTACAAAAACTTTACTGAAAATTTAACTAAACTTATAATTATTTTGGTGAAAGCCCCAAAGAATTTAATTGCTAATTCGTGAGTGAAGATTAAAAACAAATGAATAATTATTACCTCCAATATAACAAGATGTTTTTTCTGTGAAGTAAGGAAAGAATCCAGTTTGTGAATGAACTTGCGTCGAGCTGACAATGTATCAAACTCTAAGACAAGATCATGGTCTCTAGGGATCCGGATCAATACCATTGGCCGTTTCTTCTTCCCTCTCTCTGGTGCCTAAATATAAAAATTGATAAGTTATTAAAAATTAAAAACAATATAAAGTTTAAAATAGAATTAAATATACAATACTTACGATAGTCTCTTCAACTGTCACAGTGTCTGTGTTCTTGAAGTTAACGGATCTTAGCTTCTCTCCTTTCCTGTCCACGGTATGAAGGAATGATTCAGGACCAAACCTCACCTTCACAACTCGTCTATGATTTGCATGTAACCATTCCCTGTGAATAAATATTAATATGAGATAAATATCCAAGGGAATTCTGTTGTTTACTTAACATTAAAATGATAGGTTTTGACATAAATAACAATAAAAAATTTAGGAATTAAAATTTATTAATAATCAAAGAATATCACTAAAATATTAAAAACAATTATTCCACTAACGATAAATAATGAACTATTAAAAATAATGTAACAATCGGTTCAAAATGAAATAGGCAGCTAAATGAATTTGTTACATAAATTTTTATTCAAAATTAGTTTACCATTTAATGTAACATTTTTTTTTTTTTGAAGGTAGCACATCAATAAAAATTCTGTATGAGGTATTATGGGAAACAAATTGTGAGACTACTGGATATGAATAATTATGGAGTTAACTATGAAAGGATAGGTATCTGGTCTGGGCTAAATCAGCAACATATGGAACATTAAGAATTCTTGAAGGATTTTGGATTGCTAGGATTGGATATGAGACATATTGGATGGTTTAGTGGACAACAAAAGCTTAACTCCTATGTTTAAATAGGTCTGATTATTGTCATCTAAATGAGTCTTTTATAATTAATTGGAAACTATGAATGTTTGTCTAGTAAATGTTGAAGAAGTCTAAAGCGATGAGCAGTCTCTTAGTCTTGTCTCTTGGATTCCTAGCTAAATGTTTGTCCAGTTTGAGTCCTAGGTAGCGGATTTGTTCAACAAGGATCAGTGGAATAAGATAAAAATTAAGGTTTGTAGAGCCAATCAGATATATAAATTGATAATATATAATAAATATAAACTAAAAAAAAATAAATAAAATAGTTTACTAAAATGTTACCTAACAGCCATTTTGTCTACAGTTGTTGGTGATGCTTTGTTTCCAGACTTTATTTCTTCTTGCCTCATTCGAAGCTGCCTCCTGCGGCGATTTTGAAGTTTGACAACACCATAGCCAGCGCCTGCAGTGACCAGTGGAACAAGTCCAAGGAATACGCAAGCATACACATAAGCAAGTTCACTTCCCTAGAAACATAATTCTGTTAAAATAATTTTCAAATCATGTTTGATGGCTGTATATTCATAAAGGGATGAGCAAAAAGATAGAGAGAATATTTTATAAAGGAGCTATTGTGAAAAAAGTTTGAGAATTTCCAACTTATTTAATAAAATATTAATTCACTTCTAGCAACTGAATATCAATGTTTGTAAAGATTTTATTTCGTTCTGTTTGGTAATTTTTGTATATTTCATTTTCATTTGTCATCGCTCAGGACTACGCTCCTGATTAAACTATATCTCTCCTTTTTGAATTATAAAATATGTGGTTCAATGTTTGTGCCATTTGCCCATTGCAGAAACAAGTATCGTGTTGTGTGAGGTGAAAATGTTTGATATAATATTTACTCTGGCCATGTTCAGTAAAAATTATGTTAGTTTTTAATGTCTGCTTTTAAGTTTGTCGTGGTTTGTTAATGTAATTATTTAAATATAGAAAAAGAAATATAGAAATCAAAATCACCTCGAAGTAGTCATACTCTCTAAGAAACGAGCAAGGTTCTAGCATTGATGTGTTTAATTGCTGCGGTTGAGGGCAAGGGTCTCCTTCTGCCCAAAAGAAAACATTTTCTTGAAGTTCATCCGGCTCAATATCTGTTCCGTTCACTATCACATCATATAGCCTCACTTGGCGTAGCTCCTCTATTTCACTTTTTGTGAAAATTCTGAAAGAAGACAAAGAATTATCAAAGTAACGAGAGTAAGAAAATATTACAAGAAGTGAAGGAAAGAAAAAAAAGGAATACAATGTTTAATTATATTAAATAAAAGTTCAAAATTACCCATTTTCATGATTTTCAAACCAAAATCTGTCGGCATCCCTCAGTCTTGTGAATTGATCAAGAATAATCTCTGTGAAGAGTTCTCCTGGTCCACCATCAGATTCCAGCATGCCTCCTGTTTATGAAAATAGCTGTTTTATCATTTATGATATAATTAATTAATTCAATTAAATATTTTTAAAAAAAATAGTGCATTAGCAAATCATCAAAACTAAGAGTGATTGAATGCACAATTTTGTTACTCTTAAATTAAACTTGTTACTATTAATAATTAACAAAGCGAGATAACTGAAATAAATATGAAATTGGAGATCAAAACCAGAATACCGGCTGGCAGCAAATGCCTTTTTGCACTTAATAAAATCCTAAGGTCTTGATCTGCGAAGATCACTGTTTACAAAAGATTAATAAGACTGGTGTTGACTTATGTAAGTGAGTGTTGGTTTTTGACTCGAGAGAATGAGAGGATACAGAGGATTTGGAAAAAAAAGTCCTTAGAAAGATCTATAGTTCAGTGAATAATCATGGAAGTTGGAGAATCAGATGAAACATGGACCTATAACATGTGTTGGCGAACCAAATATTGTTTCCATGGTCAAATGGGAAAAATTGCAGTGGCTTAGTCAAACACAAAGGATGCCAGAAGGCAGACTACCAAAATAGATGAAATATGACAGGCATCGAAGAAAGAGATTGAGAGGGAGACCAAGGCTGAGGTAGTTTGAAAGTATTGAGGACGACTCAAGAAGATATGGAGTGATAGAGTGGAAAAAGAAGGCAGAAGATAGACAGTGATGGCTGTCGATTCTTTGTAAAACCAAGGCCCAACCAGGGCTGTAGCGCTCAATATATTAATAAATCACAAAATTTTAAAGAAGAACTATATGTCAGTTTAAGCATCGAAATACCATTTATAATACAGAAAAACACAAACTGAATCCATATTAAAGATAAAAATAGAATGCACTTCATGCATTTACCATCCATTATGATGCGATAAGCCTGTTCAGTGACACTATTTAGAAAGGACATTCTAGTTTACTAAATCTTCAAATCGTAACAGATTACTAAATGAAGTCATCATTCATTTATTTATACTTCTTTCCTAATAACTCTTTAATTAATTAATAATAATAACATTGCTTGATGTAGTATTATCTGTTAAATAACTGAATATACGATTTTACAACTAATATTATTAGTGTTTAAATTTACCAATGTATAAGTCAATATTATCTATCGTTCCATAAGCTCTTTGCAGCCTCAGTTCTAGTTCGGGATCTTTCTCAAACATTTTAGGATTGATGTCAGAAAACTTCTTATGTCTTGGTAGCCTAAAGTAAGACCGCACCTAAGTTAATGGAAAATAATCAACTTTCATCTACGAAAAGTAAACAAATAAGAATACTGGATAAACGTAATAGAAATAAATAAAAAATAGATACCGTATTGTAGTCGGGTACTCCATTGTCCCTGCCCCTCATAATATTGAGAGCACCCAAGTCCCTTCTAGAGAACTCATTTGGGCCGAAGAGACGATCTCGAACATCAGAGCAAAGTGTTGTATCCTCACGCTCAGCGAGCTGAGAACACATCCCAAGGAGCATCTCTTCTAGACTGTTTTCTTCAGCAAATAAGTCCTGTTTTAAATAGTAAAACTTGATTAGATGCTATCATCAGTAATCACTTACTTTTTTACTAGTTTGTATGGTACATGAATAAGAAACATATTTATTTAATTTGTTATGAATAGAGACCGGATTTTTGTGCAGTAAAAAACACAAAACATGCAAAATCGTGCAGTAAAAAAAATCAAAATCTGCAAAATCGTGCAGTGAAAAACTCCAAACGTGAATTTAAAAACTTAATACATGCAGCAATCCATTTATTTACACAAATATGCAAAACTTAACCAGCCTTATATAAACTTAAGGACATTTCGACAAACGTTTCGTTTTAGTGTTAATTCAATCTGAAATACTTTCAAATTTGGGAAAAAAAGGAGATGAAAAAATTGTTAATTAAAAGAAATATAAAATATCTTTATTGAAATTTCCTTTTACGTGGAAACAAAATATAATTAAATGTTTTTGAAAAATAAATTAGTTTTTAAAAGTTTCGTGAAAATGTACGACATTATAAATTTCAAAATATTTCTCAGTAAAATTATGCCGCCTGTCACTTAAAATGTTCTTTAGCAAAGAAAAGGAACGTTCTACATCTATGGACGTAACAGGACAATTTTTGTAGCATGCGATTGTGGATGGATCCAGATTATCAGCTTCTATTTCCTTTCCGTTGATACAATAATTTGATATTTTTTAACGAATGTAGCCTTAGTTTTTCTCAAGGATTTACTCGAATTTTGAAAATAAACATCTTCCCTTTTCATTTTCAATTCGTTTTAAGCTTTCTTCGAGAGTTTCAAACAAATATCAGCTCTATATATTCATTGGTCCATTGTTTCAATTTTGTAGAAACACTCGCGGACGTTTTTGGCATTTTCAAAGTTGATAGTTTAAAATCTTGTTAACAACTAGCCCTTTGTGCTAAATCAGAAGTAGATAATGAAATGGGAAGCGATTAGTAAAAAAATTTTCTGAGGAAACGTCTTAGTTCTAGGAAGTACGTCGATCCTCAATGTTTGCCTAAATCCTCAAAGCTCCCAATTCAACACGATCATTTAAAAGCAGTAGGTCACAAATACATTTGATTTAAGCGACTTTTTACTTTCAATTTTAAACTAATTAACCTATTTAATATAAATAATTGTTATAACTGTTGCCTAATAATCCTAAGTAAAATTTTCAAAAAATTAATGGTTAAGTGAAGATGAATTTGGTTCAATTGTGCAATTTCGTGCAGTAAAACTCGAATTCGTGCAATTAAGCTCAAAAAGTCAAATTTGTGCAAAATAAAATTTAAGAATAAGAATCCTTAGGTTATAAATGAGATAACTACTTGGGTTAGAGAGCGCTAAATCAAAGCGAACTAAATGTGCAATAACACAGAAATCCGGTCTCTAGTTATGAACATTAAATAACAATCATTGCAATTTATCAGTAGAAACACAATAATATATCAAACCATAATAAAATAGCAACTTATATTTTGGAATAAGTAATGAGTCGGAGGAGAACAGACTCTTGATATTTGAAAGACAAGTTCTCAGAAGAAGTTTTCTGTTTTCTGTCCAGTACAAAATTCTATGAGATATATAAAAAAGGACATTGTCAGACTAGGTTATAAAGCTTGAGAAACTCCAGTGAGAGGGTAATTTTGCACGCATAGATGGTTCCCAGAAAAAAGGAACTGCATTGAATGAGAATAGTAGTACGAACCAGGACAAGATGGATAAGCAGTGTTACAGCAAATACAAGGACCTTACTAGACACTCAGAATTGGAATACTAAGGTACAAGACAGCGCCATCTAATGGAGGTTGCTTGATTAGGCCTAGACCTGCTTGCTGGTTGTAGCTCCAAAATGTATGTTAGTACAACCCTTTTGGAATGTTTAATAATTGTGATGATATTTTAAAAAACATCACTTTCTTCTTTCTTTTCTTTCTTTTTTTTTTTTTTTTTTTTTTTTTTTTAAATCCAGGATTAAGGGATAAGACATCAAAATGGATTTTATTGCTTGAAATGTTTTCTATAGCATCCCCTAATCCAAACTACTTCAAGAAACCAATTTTTTATTAAACCTTTAAATGTCTATGCTAGAGAAGAAAAAAAAATAAAAAAATGCCAGATTAGAATCGCAAATCATACATTTATAAAGTATTTTTACTCTATGATACAGCTGTTATTTTGTTCTTACAACCTGATATGATAACACCTGTTTGTTTTCAGTCATTGATGACTATAAAGTCCATACTGATCTTAACACTCACATATTTTCTTTGAAATGAACTAATCCACAATTACCTTAGTGTCCCATATGTTGCTGATTTGGCCTGGACCAGGTATCTATCCTTTCATATTAATCTATAAGCCCACTCAATTCTACTTTTATATTACTTGCTTTATATTTAATACCCAATGATCGTCTGAGTTGTCTTAAAAAAGGATATCCTTGAGACCTTTACCCCTAAACCAAACAACATCAAGAAACCAATTTTCCATTTTAGTCTCAATACTCTAGTTTATATAACCTCAAAATATCAAATATTCACCAGTTTGTTCTATAATGATTATTTTTTTTATAAATTCTTCATCACCCTTAAACCTTTAACAAGTCTATATGAGAAAAAAAAGAAGAAAAAAAAAAAAGGCCAGATTAGAATCACAAATTAAACATTATAATTCCTGATATAAACGCAAATTGTAAATCCTGAATTAAATCATGGTCTTGGTATGAAAGATAATAAAAGTATTTTTACTCTGTGATACAGCTGATATTTTGTTCTTACAACCTGATATGATAACACCTGATTGTTGTCAATCAATGACAACTATAAAGCCCATACTGATCTTAACACTCACATATTTTCTTTGAAGAATGGTGTCAAAATTGGAGAATAATGATTAATCCTAACAAATCCCAGATAATACTTTTGATCTACATCGAAAACCTACCACATCCTCTCCTTCTGTATTTGTTATCAATGTACCACTAAATATAATTTGAAAGATCTGTTATCTTGAATTTCATGAACACTTATATGAGGCTGAAATAACAAGAAACTACCCTTCGATTTCGTCTGCTCCAGAATTTAGATGTTCTAATCTCCCAATATACTAAAAAAAGCTGATAATCGGTACAATGTGGACTAGCAGCATAGAATTACGGTGATCAACAAAACCGTTGAATTTTCCTATACCCAATCTTTCCAATCGAAAATTCTTTGTAATGTCTATAATGGTTCGGTCACAAATTAACTAATCCACAATTACCTTAGTGTCCCATATGTTGCTGATTTGGCCTGGACCAGGTATCTATCCTTTCATATTAATCTATAAGCCCACTCAATTCAACTTTTGTATCAACTTGCTTTATGTTTAATTCCCAATGATTGTCTAAGTTGTCTATAAAAAAGATGGCCTTGAGACCTTCTGATAAAGGACATTCATTGGAGTACCAATGTATGATTTCTTTACAAGCTTTTGTCATGTAATTCTTAATTCATATTTTTAATTGGATGTATTTGCTAAACATGTAATTTTTCATGTATAGCACCTACAATCATGTAATAACCACTAAAACTTTAAACTCACACTAGAATCCCACCAATGGGCGCACAGTCGAAGAGCCGGATGACCCATTGATTTCTTGAATTTGCACTGACCGTCTCGCACATATATGCCTGGTGGAATAAGAGTATGTCCAAATCTAAAAGCAGCTGATTGAAAAACATGAGATATCCCCGGGTGGGTGTCCAGCCTGTATCCTCTGTACGGAGGCAACTGCCTGTTCGTGAAAGCTGGCAAGTATTCATATGCTATTATATTCTGAAACATAAATAGTATTAGTAACAATTAGAAACAATTAATAAAAAGATAAAATAAATAAATATCTTACGATTTATCAGGAAATATAATTTTATTTTAAAATATTAATCGGAATTAATTTTAATTACTAGGTTGATATGAAAGTCCTTTGGTATAAGCATAGCTTTATTTCAGATTACATATTATAGACATCAGTAAATACTAAGTTAAGTCTATTGTTTCCAATTTATTTTACCCATCTTTCTGTCAGTATTTGGATTTGATGCCAGTTCCACTACTTTGGTTTTAAGGCCAAGAACTCTTCACATCCAGCTTTTATGTCCTCGTAATTATCAAAGATCTGACATATTTAAAAATGAGCCAATAATCTAAAGAAAATAATGGTTGAATATCTGGGCTTTATGTTTGACGAGGCAAAATGTTTACTCCTTGCAATTCCTTTGTCAAACAACTACACTGTGCAGGTGCGTTGTGGTGATGCAAAATGGCTTGGTCTCTGTTGATTACGGGAGGGTACTTAATTTTTAAAACTGCATAATCTATGTCTAGCTGTTCCCAGAAAAGGTTTGAGTTCATTGTCCTACCATCAAAACTAGCACAAAAAACAAAATTTTAAGTTCCACCGAACACAAAGCATCACATCAACCAATCCAAATGAATCAATACAGCAGTATTTTGATTGATAACTTACTGCTTTGATTTCACCAAATTTCTTAGGCAAGCTACCTTAGCGTTCAGATCTTTTTTCTTCTGACATAGCTTTAAATATGTAAATGACCTCACATAGAAAACTCAAGTCATAAGGAATCAAAGGATTAGTCAAAGTAACAATTGACATAAATAGTAGGAACAAAAAGATTCTTATAGGATTTATTATGAGAGTTGAAATTAAGGCTTGTGTTCATGCACAAGGACTTTCATAACAACCCGTCATTTTAAGCCTCGATACCATCATTATTTCTAAAATATAAATATCAATCTGTGATTTAATTCATTTTAGAAATATTCTGCTCTTAATTTTTCAAATGGTTCCATGATCTTTTGAAACAGTTAGAACGTAAAATTAAGACAATCATACACTTATATTATATTTGTTAAATATAACAAAGCTATATTAGAGTGCACTTCATATTAAAATCGTATAAACCATGTTTGTTCCTACCTGTAGGTTAGCGATGACTATCCTTCTTGCTCGATGAAATACTTCTTCATCTGGCCAATCCGGGTGCTCAGTCTGGACTTTCGCAGCGACAGTGTTGTGCCAACGGAACCACAAGAGAGAGAATGCAAGCAATGCAGGATTCTGGTTCGAACGTGGATCTCCTAACACTGAACAAAGGAAGAAAATTTAAAAATTAATTATGTAAATAAGAAGAATATATAATTCTTTTGTTCTAAAGACTGGGCCAAAACATGGAAAATCACACAAAAAGAGGCCCATAAACTGCTCTCTCTTGTAATGGACTTCCTTAGACTTAGTTGCAGCATCTCAAAGTTCCAACACACTCCTAATAATATTAGGAAGATCTAGGGGCAAGGATGTAAGAGAACTGGAAGCAAGAGGACTAAGAGGAGAAGAAGAGTAATAGGCAGATAATTGGTGGGAAAAGGTTCTGGGGACTGGAACGCATTAAATGTAATATTTGATTGGTGAAAAAATCATGCCGGTTTTTATATGTGACAAAAAAAAGTATTATAATGTTGAGTGGACAACAACTTCTCCCGCAATATCTGGAGTATTGTGATCAACAACAGAAGGTCTATTGTGACCATCTTTGTCTTTGAGATCTAAATCCCTAATACAAAATTTTAGGATCCATTGCTGCACTGTACATTCTTTGATGCTTCCTTCACTCCAAACGACATTGATGTTACACGCGGATCGGTCACACTTTAACCAACTTTGAATTCGTAAAAAATAAATTTGATGAAAATGTTGTTTTGACATGGTAAATTTCAGGGAAAATGTTACACAAACTAAACTAATCTTTGAGGAAACACAACATTAATAACGATTGTTTATATTCCATTAAATAGACTGCAGGATTATCTTTGTTTACTTAGCAAGCACTTGCCTTGACAAAATGAACATACAAAACCTACATTATTTTTGCACGGAGCCAATAATATGAATAAATATAAAAAATGTATATTTTTAATGCAAATATTTGTTTCATAAATGTGTCAGTTGTTTATTTTCTAAAACATTGCTCTTATAATATAGACTACAACTCTTGCATTATGAACATGAATCCCTGACTATTACTCAGGATAATGTAGGATTTGTTGAAAGCAATTATGATTGATTACAGATGTAAATAGAGAATATGATCGGGGATGGAGCAGTCTCATTTTAGCTTAAGTAATAAAACAATTCACTTATTGATCCCTGAATTACTTACAGAACAACCTCTCAGGGCTAAGAGTTCTTAAAGCATGAGGAACAGGCTGGTTGAACAACGGAACCCTCATAGTATTCTTCACAGGAGACTTTCCGTTTGGTGTTGTAAGCAGAGTGCCATTCTTGTAAGATCTCATCGTGCTTAGCCAGGCTTCACTTGTAGAATAGATGAAACTTCCATCGATCCAACTTGTGACCCTGTTTATCTATAAAAATAAATTTATTTAAATAAATAAATTTTTTTATAACCCGCTAACCTTTTACAGTATCATATAAAAATTAGTTTCTAATTATGACAATACTGAATAAAAGATAAACAATTTATATAGAGTGTTCTTAGTGAGACCTAATATCAAGCACACAATATAATCAATATATCACACACGTATTTTCAAAGTGACACAACTCAAAACCTGTATTAAAAAATGTAAAATTCTCAGTCGTGTATTAAATATCAAAAATGTAACTAAATTATATTTTAATCCAAACCGGGAGTGAGATGTATCAGGTGGGATTTGAAGTTAATGCCATACATTTTTGACATTTTGTAGAAGAGTATTGAATTTGAACATAATGATAAATCAATAAAATACAGACTTTTGAGTTGTGTCAATTTTGAAATACATGTGTGATGTATGTAGGAACCTATCTATTTTTTATTTTTAAATTAATAAAATTGTACTCTATTTATTCTGGGACCTTAAGTCCCTTAACAATAAAAAATAATATACAGGCAATGGCCTTCAGAGCTTTAAAATGAATATGAAGTTATATTATTTAGAATAAAAGAACAAATAATAATAATAAAATAAAAACATAATTGTATGATATTAATAAAAAGTTACAGAAATATTTGTGAATTTTGAACAAAAACAATACAATCTATTGGCATTTTTATATAACTAAAAAGTGGCTATTAACAGCTTTCATGGTTCTGGGTGGATAGTAGGTGCTTAAAAAAGTTATATTTGAAAGTGGAAAGGGAATTCCAAAGGTGAAAAGGATGGAGTTCTAAAGAGAATCGGATCGGATTAGGAAAGATCTGCCAAAAGCGAGTAAGAACAGAAGATTTGAGCTGAAAGTATATAAGGTTATTGGGATTAGATCAAATTATTGATTGTGTGAATGAAATCATAAAACCATCCATATTTCTTATTGCCCGCATTTAAGGCAGAAAAAATATACTTAATAAAAGTTTTAAAAAAAAAAAAGTTCTGTTTTAAATTACTCACCTGCTCCCTTGGACTGTTAGGACTCTGACCAGTCGATGGGTCGTAGCTGGCTCGATGGAAAGGAATCGATCTTCCACCTCTTCCTTCAGGATCATACATCTCGTCTCCAGGGTCGATCGGGATTTGATGAACCTCGATCGGACACCCCGACTCGGAAGCCATCACCACTTCAGAAGACACTACCTGCCCTACAACAGACATCTTCGATTCATCAGTCGCTTCGTATTTTACTGATACAATAAGGTCTTATATATTTAAAAAAAAAAAAAAAAAAATCGTCTTCAATAGCACCAAATAATCAATAATTATTTTCTTAATGATGTAATCTAGGACTAAAATAATACATGAGAATTAGAATCTCCCTTTTTCAAACCAGAACGTACCTCAAACTTTTCGAAAATAAAAAGCACAGATTCCAGTTCTGTTAAACGTTTCAGAGAGGCACATCTTTAGTATATTAATCACTTTCTTTGGTATTCCAAGCTGAATAAAAACTTAAATAAATAAATCTAATCTCTAATTTAAAACCTAAATAAATATTGAAAACTCATTCTAGCATTAGAAACGGATAAAATTGACAAAATCCATTACAAAAATGTACTAGTTTTAAAGTGACTCTTCCTGAGCATCTGTGGCTATAGCGCTCCCACTCAGCCTCCACTGGATATTACCAGTGATGTAGCTGAGAGAGCAGCGCTGGGATCTCTTGGGGTCTCACCTTGACTCCCAATAAGTGGGGGAATAGGCTTGATTCGTGGTTACCCAGGCTTAGTGTGTGTATTACACATATAGTATTTTTATATACATAAAGTAATTTTTGCCACTTAATTTTTATTATTATTTCGTTTTATTTTTGATGAATGTAAGTAATTATTAGTTGTATTAATACGCTTTTAAGAACTTCACCTGTATGTAACGGAATCTTTCATCGTAATTTTCACCGATTTACAATCTGATTAACTTGAAAATTTACACACGTTTCAAGGACCATCGGCAATACAATAATTACACAACTTTGTTATAATGTTGTAACTAAGTCTAGTTAAATTACCTCAAAAATGGGGATCTGCCTTGCAAAAGGTGGAATAGTAGGTTTTACGTTTTTATATCGTCCAGGTGGGGTCTGAGAATAAAATATCATAAATGAAACTAAATTTAATAAGGGGAAAATGTTTGGGGGCATAAAAACCCAAATATTTTGAGCTTTTTTAGGATTTTTTAAAAAAAATATATAGAAAAATGCTTTCAATCTAAAAATGTTTTATTTACAAAATTAAAGATTATTAAATTGTGCGTCTAAAGACATCCCTTAAGCTGACTTTGATTTAGGCGTTTAGCCACATTCGATTGTCAAACATCGAAAAATTTTGTCAACTTTAAAAAGTTAGCTTTGCTTATATTTAAAATCCTATAACGCAGAAATGTCTAATTTAATAAAAAAAAAAAAAAAATGTTATATATTAAAAGTTGTAGATTATTTCATTTTGTGCAAGATAGGATTTTAAAAGTAAAAGTTTGCCTGCTTCATCTCTGAGATATGTAAAAAAAAAAAAAAATTGTTCGTTGATTTTGGATGAACTGTGTTAAAAATGCAAACAAATCACGAAGAAATTAGCTTCGAACCTTGAACTGCTGCAAATTGTTCACCACATTGTTAGTTATTAGTTATTTTTGCTATGAAATGGTATTTTTCTAGTTTTTTTTAAACTATAATTTTTTATTTTAATGATGATAATTTGTTTTATTTTTGTCTTTTATTATTATTAATTGTGTGTTTATGTGTATTTGCATATATAGTATGAAGGAATACATCATTAGCACTGTTACTTATTGTCCTTCATTGGGGCAAATTGTATATCTATTTCAATAAAAGTTTATTGAAATTTTAAAAAATGATATATTCATATACCATGGTTTACAATGTATTTTTTTCTGACCTCTGAAATTTATTTTGCAATTTTAGAGAAAAAACAAACACACATTTAAGAAAAACCTATTTTATATAAAATAACAATAAATTTGTATTAATATATTATATTAGAAACAATGAACAAATAATATTATTTATATTTTATACGAAATTCATTTTAATACAGTTCGGCAATTCGTGATTTCAACATGTAAAAATATAATTAATATTTTGTTGGGTAACCTTTCACTTTAATTACCTAATAGAGCCGCTTTGGTATTGATTCCACAAACATTTTTGGTTGTACCTAGAGTTTGAAAACAGTTTGCTGTTTTCTTGCGGTACTGCGATTATTTTATTAATTCCCTAAAATAAATTCTTTCTCTTATTCAAAAATCAGCAAACTTTATTACAACATTTATGTTCATATAAGATATTAAATACATCTTATATAGAAAAAGAATAAACAAAAGGAAATACAGTGTATGAAAATGACTGCCATTAACAAGAGGGAGGACTCAGTCTCTCACGGATCTTGTTGGAAATTTTTTTTTGAGGTTCCTGGTCAAAAAATATAGAAACGTATTTTGCCGTTCCGAATAATGGGACCTAGAAGCCAAGAAAAAAAACATTAAATTAATTTATTTAAAAAACTTATATTGACATGATACTTGTACCATAATTTTTATTTTTGATTGCAAATTTAAGGGCAAATACAGCCGATTCATGGATAGGGGTTTGGGTTAGTTAAATTCTAAGAAAATAATTAGATCTTCAAGCAAACTACCTTTATAGATCTTTTAACACAAAAAATGACGTCAGATTCTAATTCGGCACTCTCAAAAACATTGAAAAACGTTTATATAAGAAAAACAAAAAATATAATTTTTTCACCCTCTTCTTTAAATCGCCATTACTTTGTTGCAATCCACGCAGATTCTTTATTGGTATCGCTGGAAAGAGAAGAGCCTCGAATGCAAAATTCGATATACAAAAGGGAAGAAAAAAGTTAGAAAATCCGAAACACATTTTGATTTTTATCTTGAGTTTGGAACCAGATAGGCAGATGAAATCAAAGACGTTTTAAGAATATTGCAACCCTTTATTTTAGGTAAAAATATAAAATTGATACGTTCAACCGTCAAACCGTAATTAAATCTTTTTCAATTAAAAAAAAAATTGCTTATCATTTGGTGAGGCAAATTTTGAAGGTTACGATTTTTTATTTTTCTATTTGGATGAAATTTTGTGTTTAAGGGTTTTAAATTTTGTAACGCTGAATTTTTCGTCAAATAATTTTTTGTGTAAGAAATCTATAAAGGTAGTTTTCTTGATGATCTAATCGTTTTTAAAAATTTACTTAATTTAAACCTATATATTAAAATCTATGAAGCCATGATATTTTTATTTCAATTTGCACTCAAAAAAAAAAAAAAAAAATTCGGTGCAAGAATCATGACGAAATCATTTTTTAAACTCGATATATAAAATAAATTAGTTAAATGCTGTTTCATTTTTTTTATCGGCTTAATTCAAATTAGTCGGAACGGGAAAATGCGTGTCTACAAAAATTGCCAACAAGAACGGTGAGAGACCCCTTGTAAGTGTATGTAAAATAATCGATAGCAAGTGTTAAAAAAATCGTGTTTTCAATTATTGTAAGAAGCATGGCACAAACGTAGATAAAGAAAATTCCAGAGTAGGGTGGAGCGGTACAGAAAAATTTGGTAGCATTACAGTTTCAAAAGAAATATGTATACAAGCAATAATTAGATAATAACTAATTATGTTTAACTTTATAAAAGGCTCCACTAAACCATCCAATCCATCTCGTATCCAATCCTTACAATCCAAAATCCTTCGAAAAATCCTCAATGCACCTTACTTTGTCACCAATAAACTTATCCATAAAGATCTTAATGTTCCTGAGTTAGCCCAAACCAGATATCTATCCTTTCATAGTAAGCTCAAGTCCCCTAATTTCTCAACTTGCTTCCAACACCATTCCTGATAATCCTCCGAGGCGTCTGAAAAGAAGATGGCTCAGAGACCTCCTAGTGTAAAATTTTTATTAAAGTGCTACTGATGAGTAGTTCTTTTCAAGTTTTGTCACGTTATTGTAATAGTTAACAGCACATTTACTTGATGTATACATTTTGTACAGTTGTAAATTTCAATAAAATGTTATAAAACAAAAAGTTTATAAAACAGTGATTGTGTTTTGTTTTCGAATTTTACATCAAGTGGCGAGCACAACCTCCACCCATGTTCTTGAGCTTGATTGTAGCCACTTCTATTGAGACTACAAAAACAAGGACAGTATCAAAGTGAGCAGTTGGCAGCTGCAATAGGTCATTTCGGCCTCTATAGTCATTCTTGCAAATGCATTCAGTTATTCATTGCTCTATGCGCCAATCAAAGGTTTCACCACGATCAATGGGCAACAGTCTATTCATATCATAATATCGTTGCAAGAGCTTGCATTAATGATTATTCAAGATTTGGCACCTGAAGGCTCTTCAGCGAAATAGTTATTATAGTATGCCTCTAACAGTGAAGAGTTAAGTAACATGGGTGGACTTATCCATTAGAGGTATTCTATTCGGTGAATATAGAATAGAACAGAAATAAAAATTTATACTGGGTTAATGTCCCTTAAGAATAACATTACATAATAAAAAGTAATATCATATCTGGCCTAGAAATATTTTTGTTAAGGTCCCATTTTTGGGTTTTTCGCTTATATCTTGAAAATGGTGGACTATAGAAATATCAAAATTAAAGCTAATCAAATTTCCTATAAAATTGATTCTATACATATTTGTCGAACTTCCAAAGGTATTCAAGATATACGTTATTGCAAATAAATAATTTTCGCAAAAAAATATTTTTTACCCCACTTTTTATCAAACATTTGCTTCTAGTGCGTTCCACAATCGTTTCTTAGAAAAAACGAAGCACAAAAGTTGTAGAGCATTAAATTTACTTTGATTTTATAGATGCGTTTCTGGCACTTGTAGCAAATTTTTGACAAAAAGTGAGGTAAACATTTTTTTTTTTTTTTCCGAAAATTACCGATGTTCAATGACGTATATCTTTAAAACCGTTGGAAGTTCGACAAATATGTATAGATGCAATTTTGTTGGAAATTTAATTAATTTAATTTTAATCTATAGCAAATTTTGAGTCCACCTTTTTCGAGATATAATAAAAAAAAAAAATAAAATGGGACCTTCTCCCCTCCCCCTTCCGTAAGCTCACCCCTCCCTGTTTACCTTCTAACTACTCCTAACGAAGCTAGGAAATCAAAAATTTTCGCATATTCCATGCACTCTACACTCCTCATTTCAGTACTCAGACAATCAGTGTTCGTCCGTTGGCTGTTTTCTCTTTGCCCAAACCAAAGTTATTACGATTCAATCATTATCCTCTCTATTTTAACTAATTAATCAATTTTGCTTAAATTTTGTCGGCCTATTTACTAACGTAGCATATTTATTTTTAATTAATTGATTCTAAAAGTTAATTTGTTTTTATTAAGAGTTGATGATAGCAAAACAAAGTGGACCAGTATTCGCAATTCATATAATAGGGCTTTCCGCGAGAACGAATGCCAGCCGTCTGGGAGGAGTTGAGGAGACAAAAGAAAGAAGTGGTATATAATGGAAGCTCTCGAATTTCTTCGGGATTTTACTGGCACCAACAGGAAGTCTATCAGCAATTTGCAGCCTGGTTCAACCAACGAGGAAACGGATACTCCCCAAGAAGGGCCTCAGGAAGCAAGATAAGGTTCTGAGCAGTGTCTATTTCCACTCCTTCTCTTCCTCTTGCAAAACCAAAAATGTCTCCACCAAAAAGATCTCCTCCACTTTGTCTTTTTTTAAAGCCATTGTGAAAAAAGTGGATTCATTACCTCCAGCAAAATGAAATGCTTTTACAGTCGATGGAATGAATTTACTCGGTAAATATGTAGTAAATCAGCAAGAAGAATGCAGTTGTTATTATAAATTTGCATACCTTTGTATAACTTTATGCAGTTCAAAAATTTATCTTCTTGATTTTCTTTGTTATTTACAAATACTGTTATGGAATTTCCACAAAAACGTCCCCCCCCCCACCTACTTTTTTACTCCACCTACTTAATATTGACTCATTGCCTACTTACCTCAACGCTACAAATAATTTTTTTCCAGGTGAACCTGCCTTTAGAACGTGATATTCTGCTTTATTATTTGTTTCTGGATCAATCTAATAAACGATCAAAACTTTCGTCCTTATGTACTCCAACTAGGGCAGGAAGGACGGGAGCATAAAGTTTTAAAATTTGTCTTTAAAACATCTCAATTCAGAAATAAGCTTTTTAAATAAATTAATTTTGGTCCTATTTTCAATAAATGGACGAAACCAGTATTGTTTTTGGTTTAAATATAAAAAGATTTACCACAAAGGAAGAACGATTTCATCTATTAGGTACTTCATCAGATGATATTTTGTGTCAAAATGAATTAGGTGGAGCAGTAAAGTTGGTGGTGGAAACTTTTTTGTGAAAATTCCAATGAATTAAATTAAATTCTGTCAAGAATGTATCGTTCTGTTTGCGCAAGTGTACGGAGAAAATGAAGGCTAACAGTCATGACTGGTTTGGTTGCAACCATTTTGTTTCCTTTGCAAACGTTTTGTTTGCAGCAGTGTACGGCAGGCCTTGGCGTTTCTGTTTTTAGTCAACTGTTAAACTTTCAAAATTTCTCAAAAATTAAATCAATGAATACCTTAACCATTTATAAGGTCGCGTCTATCATTTCTTTGGGTGTTTATTTTAAATTAATCCACATTGGGTTTATTTTTCACTCCTTTTACATAATTTTGTTCAAAATAAACACGAAGAGATAAAATAAATCATAAGATAATGACGTTGAATGAAAGTATCGCTGTTCTTGAGATGCTGGACAAAGGTAAGTTTTTAAGATTTGATTTGTATTGTTTGTTTTACTCGGAAGCGGTTGTAGGTAGACTTGGACATTGAGAAAATCGTTCTGGAACTAGTAGACGGAGTTACAACTATCAAAGCCTGGCGACATAATTAAAAGGATTTGGAATCATTTTCAAGACTGCTGATGACAATTAACCTAAAGACTGTAAATATTATATAACGCGATGTAGACTAGGTTCGTATAAAGACAAATATTTCTTACTATTAATTTAAAAGGTATAATATTGCTACGTGATTTGTTCTTATTGAAAGATTTTTACAAAGCTATTATGCAAAAAATATGAAATGGGTAGAAGCATGAACTTGATGCAGTGCTGCTATCTGGAGAAAAGGTTGTGAACTTTCGATAACAAGAGATCTTGATATAATTTGAAACGTTTTATGATTATGAAGAAGTAACTCCTTGGGTTCTAAGTAGCCCAGAGTTATATATATTTTTACATATCTTATTCTACATACCCTTCCAAATAACCTCAAGTGCACTTCTGTTCAGACAATAGCTATTTTTTTAGATATCGCTGACAGGAGCAGTGAAAGGAAGCGTACCATAGCAATTCGTTAGCGCGGATACTATTAGGGCTTCAAAAACAAACTAGAAATCGTTCATGATGGAGGGTTCGCTATCCTCGATCATTTATGATTAGTTCCGATCTTGCTTTCACTTACACTCTGTAATCATGTAATATTATGGAGTGTAATTACCTGGCGGCGGTGGAGGGGGCCATCCACGGCCTTTTCGATCTACTATATCCTTCATTTAGCGTAATTATATTGTTGAACATCGAGTGGGATTTGTCATTGCGAAATCTGTCCTAAATAAAACTGATTTATTTCGTTCATAACGTTAAAAATTATATACCTTATAGGTTTAATATATTTGTTTATCCAACCTATTTGTATTTTCCAGTATTCTTTTTTTAAAGGTTGGCAACTCTGATTCTCAATAAAGCGAATACTTCAAATTATTAAAGGGAGAATTATTCATAATATAATTGTTAAACATTTAGTGGTTGAACAGTGGATATTTCCCTTATCAGAACATCTCTAATTGAAAAGAAAAAACCAGGGTCGGCAAACTCTACGTACTTCTAGAAATTTGCTTATATTTTAACTCACTCTCTTTGATTATCTTCGTGTGTTTTATGGCTGTCTGGGATTTTTATAACAACAGAAAGGATTTATCAAACTATATTATAGTTTTATTATAAAATAATAAACCTGCATTTATTTCTGAAATAATTCAATTTATAATTTACTAAGTAATCAATTTCTATATAGCTTACCGAAGAAGGCCAATAGAGCAGTCCTGTTGGATAGAGAAGGAAGACCGTCTCTTCCCTTCATGAAGGTGGTGGAGAGATTTCTTGCAGAAGGTCTGTCTTCGCCTGCCATCATGTAAACTCCGTCCCAGTAGGCAGCAGGGGTCTTACGTGTCATCTGCGATTCTGCGCAAAAGAAAAATAATTTATTATAAAGGTTTTATTGTTAAATTTTAATTTCTTAACAGTTGTTTAACTATATCTGTAGTCTTTATAGTCTTAACATATCTTAACCAAACAAAAGAAAATCATCACGTTTGCCAAGTATGAGTAAGTTGTGGATGTTAGATGATAATTTAAATAGACAAGTTAGCATCTTTATACAAAATATGCCGACTGACATATAAATGCCTTTTGTAATTTATTGGGAGCTTCGAACGCTTGTCTAGCAAAAATATTAGTACCAATACATTACTAATTTAAATGAACTTGAACAGAACCTAAGAAATAGATCTCCATGACAAATAGTTGGGTAAGATATTATTATATATCAAAAACGTTTGATTTCTTATTCGAGATAGTTTTAAATACTTTATTTAAATATTTAATTATCTCCTTGGTGTGCGGTTACTGAAACTGATTCGTTGCAGTTCTTATATAGCAATTACGCCAATTCCAATTTTCCCTTGAGAACGAATCGAACTTAAATTTTCTCCTGAAACCTGGGATTGTTATCGAATTTATCATTGTTGATGAATGTCGTCATTTGTTTGATGACGTAGCTGTCACCAAGAAATGGGTTAACGAGTCCATCAAGCTGGCCTTAATTGTCACCGCTGTGAACTGCCCATTCCCGAACGAAACACCTGCAAATCTATTAAAATGGCTTCAGCTGACGAAACAAGTTTTCAGCATCTGAGGGCAAAGAACCTGCCGCCTTGAACGCACAGCGTCACCAGACGGGAAAAGTTTGATTAATAAAGTCTACAAAGCGTGTAGGCGAAGGTTTGGGAGTTGGCTGTGCATTGCATCCGGCTGCGAGCGTGGGTGTACAGCGATATCCTAGTTGGTATTCCTCTATCAGGAACCTGTTCAGACATGTTATAGCCATGTAATACTGTGATTATAGCATGTTTGACCATTTAGTGTGTTTAATTGTTTAAACCGTGGTGTGTGTGTGTGTGTGTACTAGCATCCCCCGCCGCGGTTTTGCCCGCTCTCATAAGTAAACTTAGATAATTTTAACCAATGATTGAAGTTGTATTTGTTTATCAATAAAAAACTTGTATTGTAGAAAGCATGAAAAAAGGAAAAAAATAAATTCGTAACGTATAAGAAAAAAGTACATTTTGAGTTCTATCTCCAAGACTTTATGAGAATGATTTGATTGTTGGGGTTGGTTGACCGTAAGAGATACTGACAGCGCAAAAAACACTCGCGGACGCTTTATGAAATTTGTGCAATTTTGTGCAAAATAAAATTTATGAATAAGAATCCTTAGGTTATAAATGAGATAACTACTTAGGTTAGAGAGCGCTAAATCAAAGCGAACTAAATGTAAATACGGTCTCTAGTTATAATATAATTATAAAGCGAGCATGAGAGTTAAATAAAAATAAAAGCGAACGATGAGTTAGAAAATATCAACAGAAAAGTAAAATTATATACACAGGTATTAGGGCTCAAAACAACTAGGCAACGATTAATAATACTTATATTTACTTATAGGAAACCTTCATGGACCTACGTACATATATGAAATTTTCGGAGCAGCAAGAAAAACTCACATTAAAAAATTGCAAACTTTTCAGTCAAAAATATTAAGAATCATGATCAGATCAATGCTTTTAGACTTAGAAAAGATATACAATATATACAAACTCCAAAAAAACTTATACAAAACAAGGCAATTAAGGATATACTCATATCCTTATGAGTATGAAACCCGAAGAAGGCCTAGGAGAACCTGGTTAAAATATTTCATTTGATTAAGCAGTAAATGGAAGACTGGAGGTACAGATGGTTGCTGAACTCCCACGTACCTGACATGCCAATTGTATTCCAATCAATATCACATCCGCTTACTGTCTCAGTTTGAGCTTCAGGTGTGAATAAAAGAAATATACAAATAAATATTCAGTTTAATCGTCACAAAATCACAAATGAACCACAAAAACTCAATTTTTCCCTGACTGGGAATAACAAAATATCTTGGATCATCATCATCACCTTATGGCGCTTATGGTCTTTGCAGAACTCTGGTATCTACGATCCTCTGCTATTCAGACCTATCTTCGGCTGCCCTTTTCCTTCCATCCTCTCACACCATGAGTCCGCAGATCATCCTCAATTTCTTCAAGCCAACGGAGTTGAGGTCCACTTATCCTTCTCTTTCCACCCGGAAGCAGACTAGCTTCAAATGCCCGAGATCATGGATATGTTTCCCAATTTACATTTTAGAATTAAAAGGATCAAATTAATTGAATTAATAATTAAATTAAATTAATAATCAATGATTATTCGAAATAAACAAATTTATGAGAAAATAGAGGTTTCATACGAGACATTTTTCAAATATACCAACATAGCTCCAGTAGGTCCTATGGTAGATCCTAGCGACAGTTATTATTTACAAAAAAATATTATCCATTAAATTTCTGACTACTGTCGTCAAATTTTCGGTCCGAGCAACATCAACAGAACTAGAGCATGTCAAAACAAATACAAAAAAAACAAAAACGTTACACCAAAGAAGTAAGGTACAGAGCTAGAACGTGTCACAAAAAGCCTCATCACTTAAAAAATATATTAAAACGTAAGTTTTTTTTTTTTATTCAAACCAATATAGCTCCTAAACGGTAGGTTCTAGCGACAAATGTTATATGACAAAAAATATCGAATAAATTTCTCACTTGTGGTACGCATGATGGTATAGAAGGATCAATACAGTTAGGACTGATGAATTAATTGCCACTTCTATTGGAATTATTTTATTAGAAAACTAGTTTCGAATGATAAACATTCATCTTCAATTCTCAGGAGGTTTAAGAGATAACTGAGTTAATCCCTTAAGTGAGAGTTATCTCCTAGACCTCCTGAGAACTGAAGATGAATGTTTAGCATTCGAAACTATTTTTCTAATAAAATAATTCCAATAGAAGTGGCAATTAATTCATGAATCCTAATTTCAAATAAATTTCTGACTAGGGAAATGTCGTCGAATTTTCGATCCGATCAACACCAACATAGCTAGAGCGTTTCATAACGGATGTGGAAAAAAGTTACACTAAAAAAGTAATGTATAGAGTTAGAAAGTGTAAAAAAACAAAACAAAACAGAAACTATTAAAATGTATGCATACTAATTTTTTTCATTCAAATCGATATAGCTCCTAAACGATAGGTCCTAGCGACAAATGTTATAAAAAAAAAAAAAAAAAGAAAGTACTATACAATATATCAATTACTAAGGAGAAATTAATATTAAGGTGTAATTACAAAAGCAATAGATTACTTAATTACCATAGCAACCACCCTAAACACCAAATTTTAAACACTATAAATAATGTAATATTCAAAGCTATAACCATAACTGACATAGAATATATCAAAGAGATTAAAACAAATATTTATAGAATCTTAGAAGATAATTTCATTCCTAAACTTATAATTAACAAATATTGGTACAAAAATTTAAATGCAAAAAGTAACAATAAAGATAAAATACATATAAACCAATTAGTCACACAATCCAGTAACAAAATAAAAGGAAATAAACAAAAAAAGGATATAGGCACTCAAAAGAAAATAACCGATTTTTACATCAACAATAGTGGTAAAAATGTAATAGAGCATGCAAAGAATAATACAGATGCAATAGACAATATAAATAACACAACAATAATGAGAAATAATATAAATAATCCAAAAATGTTCCATAGAATAACATATATACCAGGACTCACTAATAAAATAATTCATAAACTCAAAAAATTTGATTTTAATAAAAAAAACAGCCCCAATAAATAAAAACAAAATCATTAACATAATAAACAAGAAAAATAAGATATAATAGACCCAATGCAAAAAAGTAATTTAATATATAAAATAGAGTGTAATACGTGTAAGAATATATACATCGGAGAAACCAAGCAAAAACTTGAAAATAGAATCAAACAGCATAATGCAGACACCAAAAACATAAAAAATATCAATAAAACAGCATTATCACAACATGCAATAAAAAATAACCACAAATTCAATTTTAAAAAAACCAACACTTTATTTTATGAAAGAAACAGTTACAAAAGAAAAATTTTGGAATCCATCTTCATAACAAAAAATTTGGACACAGCTGTAAATTTCAAAACAGATACACAAAAAATAGGAGCCCACTATGCACTTCTAATAAACAAACTGAATATATAAATGATAACCTTTGGACCTATTGCAGTAATGGACAGTGATAATGAATGTGGAAATATGAACAAAAATTTTAGTTCTAATAGAGTTTTTATTTTCTCGTTATTTTGAGGTAATTATATCAATTAACAATAGCTATACGATAATAATAAATTTTGCAAAATCATAGATGTGCAGTTGAACATTGTACTTTTTTCATATATTAATTTATTACGATTCTTGTATTTATATTGTTTTTATGTGTTATTCATTAATTTTAATGTATATAGATTTGACATGATACCAGTGACAAGACTTTTAGTCGATTAAAGATTATTGTGGAAATGGATCTAGTATTTTTGAAAATTTTTAAGGTAATTCATTAGTTATATAAAGTACATGGTCGAATATAGTTGCACATAATATACCTTATTCGCAATTTGCCATGCATGTGTGTTTTTGCATGTTTCAGAGCTTGATAATGTGGCAATGACCATGAAACGTCGCAAATAATGAAATAAATATTATTATTATTGGACAATCATGTAATATCATATGATTTTTAATAAATGAATAAGGGAGAATTATTGCTTTTGTAATTACACCTTAAAAAGAAAGTATTTTCCATTAAATTTGTGACCAGAAAACTGCCTAAAAATTTTCGATCAGAGCAACACCAACGGAGCTAGAGCGTGATACTTATTTAAATGTGAAAAAAATCTATGAAAATGAAACTACAAAAATGATATAGACCCCCTAAAGACATATTTATGTCATAAGTAGTTGAATCACATTGAAAACGCCTATACAAAAAAGTAATTCTTAATAATTCAGTCAATACCTTTATCGACCAGCTGTTAACAATTAAAAAAAAAAAAAAAAACATCTGGTTTTGGACTTGTACGTTTCACATGGTAGTACAAACTGGATTGTATCGAAGCAGTCACGTGCTACAAAGGTAAACAAACATTTTTGTTTAGAAGATGATTAATAAATGGAGTGAATTTTTAATGGAATGAAAACAGGGAAATTAGGAATTTCAAGTCAGGGATAGATGTGTCGTCTAGTTGCAAAACCGGCCATCTCCAAAAAACAAAATTTTTCAGGAGAGCTGATTTTCTGTTACATCACGCCAAAACGATGTAGGAAGAAAATCTCTTCGGTTTTTAGTGGCACAAGGGTAGTGTTTGAAAGCACTTTTTGAAAGGAAGGGGCAAGTGGAGGGGGTGAGTTACTCAATTTTTAATTTCGGATTTGGCCACTTTTGCAACTCATTTTGGAGTTGGCCGGTTTTGCAATGAATTAGAACTTAAAAATCACTAAATTTAATGAAAATATTGGGGTTTTTTTTGGGATGCAAATGAACAAAACTTTCTTCAATAAGTGAATATTATTTGAAAAAATTAAACTCTGAAATGTTGTGGTGTAACTCAAACATCTAGACGGAAAAACTGGCAAGAATTATTTTTAAAGTAATAAGTTCCTAAAATGGACGGAGAAAATTGGAAGGCAGAAGTTGAAAAAGCCAGGGGCCGCAATATGTTGTCTGTTGTGCTAAAAGGAGAAGAAGAAGAATTTCCGAAAAACGTAATTTAGAAAAATATAAAAATTCAGAAACATATACTCTTGCGGTATTATCGTCTTCAACCGGCTTATACATTTCTTCCTGATATTTTTCTTCATCCCTCTCATCTACTTCTCTGCTTTCTCCTTCTTGAGCAGCTGATCCTACGACGTTGCAGTAAAAAATCAAAAGATCTGTAGAAAACCTCCCCTTGAACTAGCACCTTATTATTTTGATTGGTTCTGAAAAATCTCTTTGTTGGGGTGACTATGAAGTGCCATAGTGGGGGGGGGGTTGAGGAGGGCATTACTGGGACTCTTCCAATCAAGATTTGTGTAATGTCTTCCTGGCTTGAACACAGTTCCACTTTCCGAGAGAATGCCGTAAAACTTTGAAGGCTGAACGAGAATCTTGATTTTCTTTAACTTCTTCTAAATTTGGGTAAAAACCCAATCTGGAGGAGTTTTTTCTTCTCCATGTTGCATGGTCTCTTAGTCTTTTTCTTGCTAAATTAGCTGGAACTTCTACAAACTTCTCCATAAAGATCGAATGAAAAGTGCACGAAACGATAAAGGCATAAACGTTATCTACAGGAAAAGTAGGAGCAGACTAATAGTTGCCTGATAAGAGGCCTTCTTGATCTGGAACAACACCGCGATCTAGCGGATGTGGAGATGGCCGGTTTTTGAAACTCACTCACGGAAGGATTTGGCCGGTTTTGCAGCACACTGTGTTTTTCAAACGCAGGTTTAACAAGGATTTCACGGGTTTTTGCGAGGTTTCTTGTTTCCAATAGATGGAAAATGTATCTTAGGACTCAGAAAACAGAAAAAACGTATTTCTCAAAATTGAGGAGTTGGCCGGTTTTGCAACTAGACGACACAGATATAGTTTCGATAGGGATAGATATAGGGAAAAACTAAGGGAAATGAAGGAGGTGAGGGGGAGGAGAGTATGGAGCGAGGAAGATAGAAGAATGCAGTCTGAGAGAATGAAGAAAAGGTGGGAGGAGATGTAGAGGGAGGGATATGTGGGGAGAATTAGGAGGAAATGATATTCACGTGGTCTACGAGGCCGTTTCGTGTCCAAAAAATAAAACAAAAAAGAAATTGATTTTTTTCACTATAAAAATTTACAATGAATTATGTTCAAGATACACAGTTTTAGTTAATTAAAACTCTGCGAAATTCTAAATTAAGTCCACTTTACCAAGAAACACCAGTAATAGGGAACCTCCAATGCAAGACATGAATTATGCAACGAGGCCATATACAGTTTGCTCCTTCAGTCACCTGTAGCAAGTACAGACAATACCTTGATGAGAACATTATTCCCAGCTGGGAGGGAGGCATTCAAGCTGTCAACGGACAATCGGGGCCGATCTAGGTTGGAACGAATGACGAATAAATATTGTTTGATGAAATGCGGGATTAGCCAGTATGGTAATGCAGAGGCGACCCAGATATTGTCGCTGCTGAGTCAGGTGACAGACAATGGTGAAGGGACAACTCCTAAATATGGATGTGGTTTTGTGATGAAGGCTCCATATACTCGAAAATATCTTTCATATCTCTATGTTGGCGGTTAGAGGTGATGAAAGGATATCGACATATGGTTTATGGTTCCGCTCGTATACCTCTGTCATGTCGCGTTACCCATAAAACATATTTTATGTCTTTATTTTTGCAAATTTTTACATGTAACAGCAATATCTGAGTGAACTTACTGCCCTCATATATTTTATCAATATCTTGTCACGCTTATGAAATAAAACCTTAAATGTCCTGAAAGACTTATTAGAAAAAGTGAAAACGCTGAAAATGTATGTATGTAATGTTTAACAGTTGAGCCGACCTGACTGATAAAACTACATAAACAATATGTTTTGGCTAGAAATAGATATGTTTTATTAATAACGTCAACTCGGGTGACTTTGTCATGTTAGTTTTTACCAATTCGAAGGCGTACAATTTCACCACAAAGCGTCGCTAGTTGTATTGAATTCATATAGGACTAGCGACGCTACATGGTGAAATTGTCAAGCTTCAAAAATTGTACAAACTGACATTCGTACCATTGAAAAGTGGGCAAATTCACCGCGATATGGTAATTCACCCCTGTTGATGGTATAACATGAACCCATTGCCTCCAGCTTCATTGGGTTCTACACACACAGCATATTAATTCATCTAATTAAACACAATGACATTCCAATTAACATTAAAATAACAATAATTCATAATTCTTCTCTCACAGTCGCTATTTATATCATATTTTCTTTTTAGTTATTGTTAATTTTTTTTTTTTACCTTTCAACAATCAATATTATTAAAATCTAATATATAAATATAAACATATACACAACAAAAATATTGGGTACGAGAAGAATTGCTTGGTTTAGTGGAGCCCCAGAGATCAACTCCTCATATCCAAATAGGCTGTCTAGCGGCCGATTTCGGAACTAGCGGGGTACTCTTCCGTTAATCAGTTGTTTGTTTTTTTTTTTACATTGTCTTGGTCTTTTTACATTAAGTTTTTTTTTTTTGTAAAAAAATAATAAAATGGTTAACCTAATATTAAAAAACTGGATTTAAAAAAGTAAATCGCTCTTGTAGAATGTTTTTGGAGTGGAAGAACGAATATTTACCTTAGGCGACCTCATTAAGGCTTAGTGATTCCACAAACGAGAAGTAACCAATCTCCGTATTTTAAGTTTAATCATAATTGAGTTTAATCACTTTTTATATAAATATTTTGAAGAGTAGGAAACAGATTTCTAATAAATTTTTTAGGGTGGATTGCAACAATATGACTTATCTCTGTTAAATACCATCATTGAATTGAACAACAGTTTGAACATGGATTTAGGGTTCGTGTGGGAATGACGGAGAACAACCTTCTTATTTTAGAAGGCTTTAATATATTGTTTTCATTAAACTCTACTCTAGATTCTATTACATTTTTCCTCTTTGGTGGAAGTTAATCGATTGTGTTGGACGAAAACAATGATTTATATGAACAACAAACAATACACATGCATCGAAAACAAATCAATTTTCTGAAAAAATAGCTAATATTTATTGCACTTCATACTGCTCTTGGAAATTCTCTTTCTTTTGATTTATGTCTTGTAAATATTGGTTGCGCAACATAAGCGCAGAAGTAATTTATTTTATTGAAGTATTAGAATGTAATACAATACCCATTACCCCGCTAGTTGATAAAAAGCCACCGGGAGCGCTGGCATTGAAGTGCACAGTTCCCATAAGTCTAATTACTGTTATGTAAATGAGTCTTTTTTTAATTAATTGCAAGCCTAGAACACTTGTCTAGTAATATATTAATCCTAATGAATGCATCTTTGCATGCATACTATTTTATATATTCATTTAGCAAAAAAAAAAAAAAATCGATGCCGACGGTAATCGATGATAATTAAAGCAATGCCTCCCGAATCGGCACAGTGGGAACTAATGAAGGAGGAGCCAGGAGCGAGGTAGATAACGAGGCCTGACACTGCTTGTTAGATCCGCATCAATCACAGCCTCTTTGGCCATCATCCATCTCTCTTTCTACATCCGTCTCTTCGTGTTTCCCAACTTCCTCCTTACCTATTGTACTCAATGCAATTGGCCAATCCGTCTTCTCCTCGTCATCCAATATTTAGTTAAAGTCTGTGCACGAACAAACAGAAGAAAATAAGAAATATTAACTTATTCCAACGAATATATTAAATGAAATATTAATAGGCAAACCTGAGGTCTCATATTTTTAGGGATATATTCAACTAATTATGAAACTATTAAATTCATTATAGATAAAGTATATGGAATAATAGATAAATAATTTATAAAATTATTGCACAGTCATCGATCACCACCTCTACTGACTGGTTCGTTCGCCACAAAGAAGACCTAAAAGACAGGTCGAAACGTCGGCACTCCATAAAAAGGTTGGTACTTGAACTTACCCTCAAACTAGACTTAAAACACAAGAACTATCATTTAATCTATTAGGACCTATGGGATTGAACTACGGGGACAGCAAAAAAATTGAATATCAAAGCATTCAATCCTTTGAACCTTAAGTCCATCATACTATTGTAAATGCTCCATATTATGTCTCCAACAAAACCCTACATAATGATCTCAATATACCTTTTTTTTCTCCTAGGACCCAGGGAAAAAATAAAAATTCCTGAAACTGTTGCATTACGATTTTTTTAAATTTAAGCATCAGTAGTGCTGTCCTATAAAGGGTCAAAAATAAAAAAAAACTAATAAAAACTATTGAAAACAAATTTAAAACTTGAAATGGAAAATTGCAGGTATAAATTGGATACTAAACGTATGGTAATTTGAAATTGTTTGTATAGTTCTGAAATTAGTTTAGAAAATTCTCAATATGAGCGGAAAAATTATGGATCCAGCTAGCACATCCTATATGCAACAATTTCTTTTTTTTTTTTTTAAATCTATAAATACTCAACATATAAAATAAAATAAACAATAACAAATGGGAAAGAATAGATATTAAAAGACTGATGAAGATTAGGAACATCATAAAACACTGTACTAAAAAGAAACAGAGGGATCAGTCAATATGCACTTTACTTGCTAAGCTGCTACCGAGTTCCTTCGGGAGTTCTGCACAAGCTGTTTTCAACGACACAAAAGTTAAGCATTTTACGCTGCCTAACATGAATGGTGAGTCAAATTCAGAAGTGGTTTGACGGTCATCATGAATTACTTATTAGTTCAATGGTTTTTTGGATTTTGAAAGTGACTGTCGTTTCTTAAAAACATTTTCCTTCTACGTTTTTTTTTTTTTTTTTTTTTGGTCGCGTCGTTGCACCATTTCCTTCGGCCGCTATCGAATTACGACCTTTTCAATATCTTACTTATCTGACAGAACAGTTCTGAAAGGCTTACCAATGAATCTTAGGAACAGGTTTTATCGGTAAAAAAAAAAAAAGACAAGGTAAGATGTAATGCTGTATTAATGGCGGTCCTGTTGGACGCGAGTGGCTTGCAAAGAAGTTGCGTGAAAGTGGACGGAAAGTCCTCAAAGAGCGAGGGGTGTTGTAAGGAGCTAATGAGTACACCCACAGTTGTCCTGGAGGATCAGCAAGAAGGACCACTCCTTTCCCTTGCTCAACCGCAACCAGTGCATTGGTCGATATAGAAGGGCCTTTTTCTGTTGACAAGGTGCAGATATTGCAGAAGTAACCTTCACCAGAGAGTGTCAGTCTGGTTTAGAAAACCCAAAAAAGGCTGTAAGAACAGCATTGACAAGATTAATTTACCTCAACGCGTTGAATCTAATAATATTTCTGTAGAGTAAAGGAAATCATTATAGATATCACTGGATTTAGTGTGCTAACTGTTATCTAAAACTGGCATAAAACGAAGTAGATAGAGAAGCTACTATTAAAAGGTTGCCGATAACATTCTATAGCGGGCGAGGACTTGTAAGTAGTGTTTTTACTCTAGTGCCTTGATTATAAGGTTTTGTCATTTGTAGGACTGTGAATTGTATGCAATAACAACCGAAAAAAATATTTAACTATCTCTTTTTTTTTAAATTTTCTTCTAGTTCCTTCCACAACGTTTCTCAGAAACAAATTTCAGAATCAAAGTTGCAGAGCATTAAATTTACTTTGATTTTAGGTTAAATGGATTTATAAAATTAAACGCATTTATATAGTTTATACCAAGATCTTTAAAGTTCATCTACGTTTAAGAGAAGAAATTTTAAGTTTTCAATACATAATTTAAAACAACTTGAAGCAAAAAAATTTGAAATTTGAATTAAAAATTGAGAAACGAAAATCAAAAAAGCAGTGATTTCAAATTTAATTAGATATTTAAACTAACAATCTATTTCTCAAAAGTAACGTTTTTTATCAACATAAAATTAGATAGAAAAAGAGAGGCGGAACGATATCCAAATTTACATACTTTGTCTCAGGGTGGTCTCAAACTAATACGTTTTTTTGCTGAAATGAGGGGTGGTAAAAACAATCTATTTTCAGTGTGCTGAAATGGAATTTGCGATAATTCATAACTTCAATGTTTTTGGTATTTCGATTATATCTCGAAAACGGTTGACTCTAGAAAAATATGTTTCAAATAAACCTAAAAGCTAATTAAATTTCCTATAAAATTGATTCTATATAAATTTCTCGTAATTCTAACCGTTTACGAAATATTCGTTATTGAAAATCGGTGATTTTGGGGAAAAAACAAATAACAAAAAGTGAGGTAAACATTTGTTTTATATCTAAAATTATCTATTATTAATAACGAATATCTCGTTAACGGTTAGAATTACGACAAATGTATATAGAGTCAATTTTATAGGAAATTTAATTACCTTTTATGTTTATTTGTAACGTATTTTTCTAGTCAACCGTTTTCGAAATATCGAAAACATTTAACTTCTCTCCTCCCCCCCCCCCCCCCCACCGTTAGCTCAAAAAATAATAAAGTTCTGCGTAGAATGTTTGGCCCAAAAACGTTGTAAATTGATCTTTTTTTTTAGCCAAATATTCAAATATAGTTCAGATAACAGCAGCGCGTCAGTTAATCTGGGCACGTAAAGTCGTTAGATTTGCTTATGACCGAATTCCAAAAACGTTAAAGAGTTTTGAGCAGTCGGGTAAACGACCGAGGGGTAGACCGAGACGTAGATGGGAGAATTTCTTCAGGGCTGATTTTGGTGATTTGGGTTTTGGTGGAGTTGGTCGGAAGGAGGTGTGAAGTCAGAGATTTGTTGTGTCGGCATCGAGCATTCGGGTTCGCTATGCTCTCATTTATTTTATTTTTACATAGTCTGTCTTCATAGATCAATCACTAAACATCGCTTTTGAATGAAACGTTAATACCTATCATCATTTCTCACCGAAGTAAATCGATATATTTATAATAAAACATGTTGTATATCAACATATGTAGACTTGCTCTTAATTAGAGAAGGGTGTTTTCAATTTTTCATGACGAGAACAGCTGATCTAAAATAGATAAGAATTTCCAATAAAATCGCCGAGCAGACACACTGCCTCCCAGATAGACTAACAAGAAAGGCCAGAATGATTTAATTTTAATCCGTGACCGATCCTGACATTCTCCTTGGCAACTATTACAGTAATGGTGGCTATTTTCGTAATTACGGGTATTACAGCAATTCCTCAGCAGACTTTTTGGAATTTTTAAAATAAGTTCATCGTTCATAAACTATGTAAATCTAATGTTATTTATTTATTTTACATATATATCTATACTACTATATAAAAGGATAAGCGGTTTTTCGCTTGTGATCACTAATCATAAAACCGCTGAACCAATATGTACCAAATTTTAACTACATCATGTTCATAGTTTCAGGAAGGCTTAGCGATAATAAAATCTGCTGATTTTAAATTAATTTTTTATATTTTAACTTCTTTTGTTCAAATTTCTATACACTCCAAAAACAAGAGAGCCAAGACCATACCCCTTTCAATTAATTGTGAAATATGATAAATTCTTCCTAATCCTCTCCTCAGTTCTCAACACTAAACTGGACGAGTATTGAGCCCCAAGTTGTCTTCGCTACGGTCCGGCCAGGAGCACGGGCCCATGAGTAAACTTATAATTTTGTAAGTCATACCTGTTACTTTCATTTTTATGATCATTATCAAATGTTAAAATGTTAATATTATTAATTCCTAGTGTTTAATTAGTTTTTATTATGTTTTTTGTTACCTCGCTATTAGGTACATTTTTCTTACCTTTATTTTATTTTAAACATAACAATAGCAGATAGAATCATGGAGAACTGATTGTCACTTGAGGTGCTCATAACGGTAAAGAAGGATCGATCAATCAAGTTAGAATTGATAAATTATTTGCCACTTCCATACATTTTTGTTTAATGTGAAAATTACTTTCTCATGTTAAACATAATCATTAGTTCCAAAAACAAACAAAAAATTTAAATTTTTCATACAAACTTTGCAACATATACTTATACTATTAGATAAATGGTCAAACCATTTTTCGTTTTTGATCACCAATCACGCAAAGTGCTAAACCAATCTGTACCAAATTTTTACCACACCATAATAAATCATACTCATTTTGAATTTATTTGTCATTAAACAAAAAGGATAATATTTGGATAACAGTGAAGTTTGAAATTTGACCGATAGGTAGCGAGTGCCATTCTACATTAGAGGTTACTAAAGTTCAGTGTTATATGCAGCTTGAAAAAATGAAATTAAATTATTATTTTAAATAATCTAAGTTCTATATAATTAGAAATACATTAGAATACATTCTGGGAGTCAGTAAAAGTTGTTAAAAAATTCTCCCACTTACGTCCCGTAAAACTTAGTTAAAACAAAAATAATATAATGAATGGCAATCAAATAGATAGTGAAATACAAGGAAACGATCGATAATAAATTTATCAATCAATATTGATTTTAGTTGCGTGTCATGGACAAAATGTAGTCATTGTTACTGAATGTTATCAGTAAGGAACACCAACAACCTCATGGAGTAACATGGTATTTAATAAACACCAAGATGACTAACAATTGTTTGTGACACCTGCAAAGGGACGAGAAATATTAGCCCGTGAATAAATTAGCGACAAAATGATTGATGAGACCCAGCCAAACCGGGTCAGCGCTGTCAGGTGCGCCATACATCAAACTCAAGCTCATGTCTTCGTCTCCGCTGTCTTCCCGGGGGATATCCTAAGGTGTCTGGGACCATCAGAACAGAGCTGAAGATAGTTATTTAACGATGATGCTGAGTACGAACTACTAACTATTAATTTCCCAAGTATTATGTGAATATTAGGAAAACATATTACGAAACAAAATTGTATTTAAACCATAAAGATTGAACCATAGAGAATTATTGGCCAGTTTTATTGGTAATATGTTTTAAAAACTAGTTTTGAATGTTAAACATTCATCAAAATACATTGATTCTATAGCATCCCCAAGTCTATTTCAACCTTTTCCAAGTCAACTGTAACCATTTACAAACCAAATCTCACCCTATCCAACTCGAATGTAAGTAACCCTTTCCAAAGGAAATGTAAATCGTTCGAACTTAATTGTCGCCCTTCTTTTTTCAATTGTAACCGTTTCCGTCTCAATTGTCACCCTTGAAAATGTTTTCAAAATGTAATGCACTGTGGAATAATCAAATTTAAGATGTCAGAACTCACCGGGATATATTAAAGGCAGCATTTTAAATTGTTTTATTTCAAATTTTATGGTCAAAATATGGGTGAAATTAGGGTGTCCGAACTCGTAAGGATAAATCATTGAAACTTTTTTTTCAGGACTTCTGTTAACAGAGATATGAAGGAAAAAATTGAAAAAGCATAGAGTCGATTTTTTTGCTTAAAAAGTTTATATAAAAAAAGTGAAATAAAAAATAATATGAACATAACATAGCATCTTCATAGTTTTGGCATTAAAAAATAAACATTGTAACATTTGTGTTTAAAAAAAGTTGATTTTTATTTCTCAAGAAGTGTAAGTAAACGCACTCACATTAAAAAAAAGAATAAAATAATAAAATAAAAAAATTATTCCTTGCTCCGCTTTTTTCCTTCATATCTCCGCTAACAAAAGTTTTGAAAAATAAGGTTTAATGATTTATCCTCCCGAGTTCAAATCCTAACTTCATCCATATTTTGACCTTAAATTTTGAAAAAAAAAAAAATGATAAATAAAAAATACTGTCTTTGAGTTTGAGGTCTTAACATGGCCTAAAAGTACATTAAAAAAGAAAAAAGAAACCTGTACCACTTACAACCCATGAAGAGTCTCGGGTTCCGTACTTAGGTAGGCTGTAATGTTTCTGAGCCAATGGTTGAGAAAGGAGGTGATTTGGCTAGAATTCACGCTCAACCGCCAGGTTTTTTCCCCATTTAAGGGTACCCACTTTTTTAGAGGCTGGGTGTGCCCCAGGAGGGTCTCCCGACATCGAATTCGATCCACGGCCGAAATAACAGAAAATAAATTGTCTGCCTTCAGTCGAACTCGAACTCGGGCCCGGGAGCTTGGTAGTCAAGTCCCTTACCCACTGAGATACCGCGCCTACCTAACAGTACATTACATTTTGAAAACATTTGCAGAAGTGAAAATTGAAATGGAAAAAGTTACAATTGAAATAAGATGGGTGACAATTTGAAGAGTTGAAAAGAGTTGCTTTGGAAAGGGTTATATTTGACTTGGAAAGGGTTACATTTGACTTGGAAGGGGTTACATTTGACTTCGAAAGGGTTACAATTGAGTTGGAAGTGGTTATATATAACTTGAAAAAGGTTACAGTTAAATTGTAAAATGTAGAAATAGACTTGAAAATTCTATACACATGTATATATTTTAATAAATAGAAGCCTTTATTCAGCGTCGTCCGATCATTCACATGTTAGTTTCTCAGCGTTTTCGAACAGCTCAAAGATTTCCATCTATCAGCAGAATCTTGTCATTCAGGGGAAAAGTCCGTTCACGAAACTCCCTGTCTCCAAGGCTGAAGTTTTTGAAATCATTCTTAAACGGTGTACACACTCAAACGCTTTTGTCGTCCCGCAACTGTTTAATGTTTCTGGCTGTTTGGACCAAGTTCCGACCTAATTTAAAATCGTAAAAAGAAATTATTAAAAAAGTTACTTGAAAACTTGTGAGCAAATATTTAATTATTTCTGAGCCCCATACAAAATCAAAAATTTTCCCTAATTGAGAAAAGCAATTAAATTAACAATTAGTGATAATTCGAAGTAAACATATTTAAGTGAAAATAGTGGTTCCAAACTTGACTATTTTCATTCAAACCAACATAGCTCCTAAACGGTAGGTTCTATTGACCAATATTATATAAAAATAAAATTTTTCCATTAAATTTCTTATAAGGAAGCTGTCGCCAAATTTTCGATCCGGTCAAAACCAACAGAGCTAGAGCGTGTCAAAATGTTACACTTTTGAGTGTAAAAAAAAAGGTTACACAAGGAAACTATAGACCCCTAGCCAAATGACATATCCATGTCAAAATGCAAAACAAGAAATCAAACCTTTAACCTTTTGGTTTTCCCGATGAGGGTTGTTTTTCCGTTCCTACTGGAAACAAATTTAAAATGGGACTACTGAAAATATTTATCATATAAAGATTTAAACTGGTCATTTAAACATAAATTTGGATCGGTTTTAAACGATTTTATTATTTCTAATGATGCATAAATATTTAATTTTGTGACTGTCTTCTATTTGATGTATTAATTTCGTTTTCCAGTTTTTGTTGTATTTATGGTGATTTTCGTTTCAAATGGATAGCGAAGTTAGAATTCTGCTTATTATTGTATGCTCTTCTATGCTCTTTTAATCGTTGAGTTACTGATCGTCTTGTTTTTATTATTTATAATGTTTTTAGAACAGATGATGAATGCTTAACATTCGAAACTATTTGTCAAATAAAAACAATTCGAAAAGAAGTGGCATATCATTTATCTATCAAAATCGTATTCATCCTTTTATATCATCATGTGTACCTCAAACAATTGAAACCGTTGACGATTGGAACCGACATATGAAATTGAAAAGCTAAGCTGTTCATCGCTTTCGACTGGTCTGATTCTCCAAAAACGATGTCCAAAATTTTTTATGATCCACTACGAAACTCAAGTTTTGTCAAACATATTTATAACTAGCTGAAAGTACCCTGCTCCGCTACGGTTTAATGTCATTAGGATTAAGTACAACTTAAATTAGTAAAAGTTAAGCTTAAAGTTGATAATTATTATTACTTACATAAACCTAAAGAATTCCATTTTAAGAATTCTTTAAGTTAATTTTATATTATTTTGACAGTCCTCCAGTGAAGCTTCGAGGCAGTACTACCATCTTACCCAGCTCCAATACCAGACCATCAGCTTTTCTTATGGCATACTTTAAGTGAATATCGTCTCAACTTCTCAACTTTTTTGATTTTTTTCGAATAAAGTTTAGTCTTTCTATTTCTATTTTTGCGTACATATCAAGCATAAATTGGTTAATGAGATTACGAAATTAAAGTAAATAAGGTTCTTCACCTCCTCGTTCCATCAACATATAGGGGTAAAAATCAGCTGTGGACACAGTTTTCTTAAGTGGTGTATTGGTGTTTGGGTCACGCTGAGGGATGTTAATTCTGTACCCATCTTCTCCATGGTATAACATTAGACGATACTGAAGAGAATCATACACTTGACAAAACTCACTGATTCTTATCAGTTTTTTGTCCCTGCTGTGGAGAACAATGTCTCGCTTTTCAAACGCCTGGCCAACAATCAAGACAGCAACTTCGTTAGCGGTAGGAATATTGTAACGTCCTGAGCATTTGAAGGCTTTTTGTCAGCACTGATAACCACCTGGAAATCTTTTAGATCTTTCTGTTTGTTTACAACTATAAAGAGCTTAATTTGTGGTCAAAGTGTGCGGCTTAAACATCTAACCTATTTTTTAACTTAGCTTATCTCCAAATACCATATGACAATTAATCTATTGTTTTTCACCCAATAAAAATTGTAATCGTATTTTTCGCGAATTAGCCGCGATCCAGGCCGATTTTTTAAAATTCCTTTCTTAGCGAGCACCTACGGCCCTAGAGGAAGCTACATATCGAATTTCATGCCAATCTGTTCGGTGGTTTCTGAAATTTCGTGTTAAATGAGTGAGTGGTATTTGACAAATATATAGTAGATAATTGCATAATGAGTATTAAGTATTATAATCTTTATATCAAATTGCTAATGCTATTTGAATGTTATTAGAACTGATAATAAAGTTTAAAATTCGAATATTATTCCTCAACTGAATTTTATGTTTGTAATGAAGAATTTTCAATCTATTATAAGTTAAATTAAGGAATGATAAACAAGCCAAAGATTGTAACAAAACACTGAGGTACTACGCTACGAGATGCCAATACACTATAATTACGATAATCAACAAAGGTTACAAGCAAAACAGCATGAAAAGATGTGACGCTGCCTTTATTCAACACAGAGGTAGAAATATGAGCTTCTTTGTAATATCAATTGCTAAAGATCGGATAGTGTTGTCGAACGCGCGTTCTCGAATGTCCCATCGTATAGAAGGTAGGTCTCCATGTTTTGCGACCCAGCGCACCTTGTTCTCAGGTTTCAGCCGTGTTATTTTCCTTTTAAATCTTAATTTATGCCTTCAGGGAGGAAAATACCTTGTAATCTTGATCGATTTTGTTCTCCCTGGATGTTCCTTATATAAAAGTTAAAACGACTGTAGCATTTGAATAATCCTGACTTAATTGACTTTTAGCGACTATTGGTGCATTGGAAATAGTCACGTCGTATTTAAATTTATATAAAACAGCATTAACGGAAATTAACCCTTGTAGCAAAATTAAACTTTAAATATCTTAAATAATGCTTTTAAGTTGTAGATAATGAGCTTGGAAATCTACTTTTCTGAAAAAAATAACTAGGAAATCTTGTGAAATGAACTCGAAGTACACCAATGTAAATTTTTGCACTATTATTGATAAATAAAAAACGAATGCAAACGGAGCTTATTTTTTAGTTATTGAGGGAGTGAAAGAAGAAATCAGTAATAAAGAACTGTACCCATGGAGATCATGCATCTGTCATCCCAGTGAATTAGTGGTGAAGTTGAATTTTGACCAAAAAGAGTTAAGTGACAAAGAAGAATCGTGAATGTTTTTGCTTATTGTGAATAAGTGTTAAAGTAAAATGTTCATTTTAAAACAGTTATTTAGTTCGAACATGATAAATAAACCTTTATCCACCTTGAAGAAAAATATCCACGATTCTCTTTAGTCACTTAACTCGTTAAAATTTGACTCAACTACTTATTCACTAAGACGACTTACTAATTATCGCAAACTAAATAATAAAAAAGATACAAACACAAACGGACTAAACACATATTACTTGAAGACTGAAACTAACTTCTATAAATACACAATTGTACAAAAATTTAAATAGTTTAAATATCTTATTTCCACCATAAAGTTAATTAATAAAAGTTTAATTCTGTACTATGCTATAAAAGAGTTTTATTTTCATGTTGGTTGTATTATAACTAATTTAAGTTGTATAATATTATTTGTTTTACTCTGGCTTGGATTATAATTTATTATTATTCGCGCTAGTATTGTTTGGTTTATCTTGTTTGCATTTTACATTTGTATATGAATTCTTCCTTATTACTTATTGTGTCATGTCTGATGGATGTGTATCCAGACATGTGCTTATTTTATCTTTGTTATTATTATATATATTATCTTGTTACTTAAAATCATTGTTTAATGTTTTTGAATGATGGGGCCTCTCCATACAATGTAATTAAGGTGTGCTTTAGTACATTGTGCCCTAAAAAGGGTTAAAAATAATTCAGCTATAGAAACTACGATGGTTGGGCAATGTAAAAAGGATGGAATAGACCACAGCGCCTAGGAGAATGCTTTAAGACAGACCAGGAGATGGAAGAGGAAAGCGAATGTTCCGTCTCCGATTGCTGGACGACGTGGAAGGTGACTCGAAGGAAACAGGAATTAAACACTGGAGGCGCTTTGCAAAAAACAGAGAAGAGTAGAAGAAACCTATAGTAGAGTCCATAGCTCTTAAAAGATTGTAGGAACCATAAATGAAGTAATTTGACAACCAGAAAATAACAAGATTTTCCCTAGTTAATCATGTATTTTTTCAAGAAATTCAAATTTTTTCCTCATGAATTTCATTTTTCTCGATATTATAGACCTTTGATACTTAAAGACCACATAAAATAATAAATTATCAATAAAGAATTATGGACTGATACTCACCAACTGAGCCCCAGTCGGGGTGGGCCAGGTTGTTGTACCAGCCATCATAGCGCTGTATCTCTGTGAAGCTCTCTCTTCTATCTGCAACAGTAAATAAAAAATGTATTATTATTGACAATAATATGCTTTATAAAGTTATATCTATACTATTTTTTAAAAATATAAGCCATTCTTCGTTTGTGATTACTAACCACGAAAACCGCTGAACCAAACTATACCAAATTCTAACCACATCATCTTGTTGAGATAAGAGAAGAACGATCCGGATCAAGCAGGTTAAGTTGAAACGGAAAATAAGGAAATGTGTGAGACATGCATCTCTTTCCTTAAAGAAAAGTTCCGTGAGACTTTCAAGGAGAAAGAGTTCGACGAAAGAGGCCTATGGTTCGGAGCTCGCGGAACCATGGAAGACCTGAGTATCGATATCAAAGCCGTAGCTATGATAGCAGAGAATATATATACTTTATTTATATCCAATAAAATTATTAAAAAAAATTGAAATATGTAGTTTAATATGTCGATTCCAGTGAGTTTGAAAATTTACCGATAAATGGTTAGCTCCTTACATTCCACAGCTAACAATGGTAAAAACTACTGAACCAATCTACCTGCTCTATCTACGTTATCATATAGTTTAAAATTTTTACTACGTCATTTTCATATTTCTAGGAAGGTTTAGCAACAATAAAAATTTAAATATACAATGTTGAGCGGCAGAATCGAGGTTAGCCACACTTAACGGTTAGAAATTAACTGCACCCAGATGAAATCGATAAAATTATTTCTGCCGAATAGAAATTATTATTATATCATACATGCATCGGACGGTACAGACGGAGAACTGATTGTCGCTTGAGGAACTCATGATGGTATAGAAGGATCAATAAAATTAGAATTGATGAATTATTTGTTACTTCTGTTGGAATTGTTTTATTAGAATATGGTACTAGTTTGCTACATATATTATACCAGTATATCGTATATATTATTTATTTTATTTTGCTCTTATTAGTTTAATTTCTTGCCATGCATTAGGAATTGATTAATTTACATTTTATAAATAAATATAGAAATAAAAAAAAACAAGCATAGCTTTTAAATTTTTAGTTTAATCGCGGCCAGTTGCCCCGGTCGGACCGTAGCGAAGACACCTTATGTAGGTTTCGACTTAACATTCGTAACTAGTTTTCAAATAAAGAAGTATAAAATATAATTGTTGCAAATAATTCATTAATCCTAATTAATTTTATTTTATCTTTCTCAACACTGTAATGTTATTATATTTAAAACTTATAAATAACTTATCCTTCGACTAATCCAAAAGACAATACAAGACAGTAATTAGATTCATTTAACATACGGAGGTGAGCATTGGGACTCACACTAAACCTTCAATTGCTCCTCCTATCCAATCCTTATAATCCGATATCCTTTGTAAAATCCTGAATGCTCCTTATTATGTCACAAACAAATTTGTCCATAAAGATATTAATGTTCCATATGTTGCTGATTTGACCCAAACCAGATACGCATCCTTTCATAGTAAACTCCATACACAATCCTATCCAGTAGTCTCCTAACTTGCCTCAAACTCTATAATATTATCCTCCTAGGCCTCTCTAACGATGAAAACCAAGAGACTTTCTTAAGTAAAACTTATGTAAAAAAAAAAAAAAAAAAAAAAAAAAAAAAAAAAAAAAAAAAAAAAAAAATTCTTTCTACTATTCCGATAAATTTAAATTATTTAATACATTTTCTACATAGTTTCAAGTCAGTATTAGAAAAAATCGCATAAGTTGTCTTAATAATTTCCAATTCAAAAATGCTGAGAGCGTGTTATGACTTCTAATTGGTGAAATAGAATCTTTACCCAAGACCTTATAAATCATTTTACTGAAAATCGATCGGTCCTTAGTATCAAATATCGAATAAATCAACAAACGTGAAATACATTACGAAGGCTGTAAATTCCAGAAACGCCATTAATGACAGCCGAAGATCAAAAGCGGCCTATGCCTGCTTGATCAATGACGCCCTGATGGCTGACAGATATGGGTTATTACGGCCCGAAGGTGGCTTGTACACTTTCGAAACTTCTCATGTTTGTGGGTTTTGTCAGCTATCTAGGAGGCTATTAATTCAACATGTCAGCCATGGGTCGAGGTGTCTTGGAAAGGACCTTTATCCCAGATGATGAAGTGCTCTAGGCGACTTCTAATAGAGCGAGATGGTGTCAAGCAGTTGACACTTCCATTCAACTTTAATAGTTTCAGTTTGTTTATACAAATGCGAAATAATCAAGAGAAGTGTTTTCTTTTATAAAATCAAAACTTCTATTGACATTCCTATATGTCAGAGCCCGAGAAAAATTGAATGTGTTTTTGATATTTATTTATAACTAAATCCACCGTCGCTGTATCGCCCTCTTTCATAAGTAAAGAAGTTAAATAATTTTAACTAATTTCTGAAGTTATATTTGTTTATCGATAAATCTTGCATTGAAGTATGCAGTTGAAGATTATTTCTTCAATGATGTTTTCACGCATAGTAGTAATTTTTAACCTGGTTAAAATTAAACTGATTTTTATTTAAATCTTTATTATTGCTGAAACTTCCTGAAATAATGAAACGATGTAGTTAAAATTTGATTGATTCAATAGTTTTACCATTGTAAACTATAGGTTAGGTTAGGTTGATTGTTTTTGGGCACTCAACTTCTATGGTCTTTAGTGTCCTGGTTCCTCAGTTTTTTGTTGTTTTTTTTAATTATATTTTTTCGAAAAAATTATATTGTTTCAAAAATTTGATAATTTTATCAATATTGTAATTTTTATCTCTAAGCATTACCGGTAGTCTTCTTTCCAGCCGTTCCTGCTCAAAAAAAGTTTCATACAGCGGGCATTCCTCGAGTATATGTCTGATCTTTAGTTGACACTGGCAGTATAAACATTTTGGTGAGGCTTCCTTCATTATAAGATAGCCATGAGTAAGGAGAGTATGGCCAATCCTCGATCTGGTCATCACCACTTCTTCTCTTCTCTTTCTCCGAAGTGATGAATACCATTGTTTGATGTCACCACCTTTAATTATTTTTAACTTATTATCTGCCTGGGTTTTATGCCATAATTCTATCCAAGTATTCCTGGCCAAATACTTTAAAAAATTGCAAACGTCCGAAGGGGTATAGATTGTTTTGACGTCCAACGAGGAGATGGCTGCTTGCTTGGCTGCTTCGTCTGCGGCTTCATTCCCTTTTTTCCCCACATGGGATGGTATCCAGATAAGCACCAAGTTCTTTTGTGAATCTTTTAGCATTGAGGCATATGCCTGTGCCTTTCTTACGACTGGATCCTTGGAGTACAGGTTAAAAAAAGATATTATAAAAGAAAAGGAATCAGTAAATATGGCAAAATTTTTATCTTCCAGGTGCATTGCATTATGTAATGCCGCAGTAACCGCCCAACATTCCGCTGTAAAGTTACTAGTGATTGGCGGTAGTTTGTATTTCAAAATCGTAGAGTCTAAAACAACGGAAAATGTAAAGATCAAAATAGCTAATAACTTTAAATCCAATCAGTTAAATTAAATTGTATTACTTTATTTTTATTTTTATTTTTTTATTAATAGAAATTTACAACTGTATTATAAAACACATCTAGTAAATATGCGGTATATACGAGATATAATGACATGAATAAAACTTGTAGAGGAACTACCCATTGGTAGTACTCTAATGAATATTTACAAAAGTAGATCACGAGGCCATCTTCTTTTCAGACGCCTCGGAGGATTGTCAGGAATGGAATGGAAAGCTAGCTGTGTAACAAGTGGATTTGGATGAGTGTTAAGTTTATTATGAAAGGAGAGGTATCTGGTTCGTGCTAAATCGGCGACATATGGGATATTAAGGTCATTATGGATTAATTCATTTGTGACAAAGTAAGGAGCATTAAGGATTTTTCGAAGGATTTTGGATTGGAGTGATTGGATGCGGGAAGTGGATCCCCATTAGTGGATCCCCACAATTCGTAAGTCCAAATAGGTCTGATAATTGTCATATATATAAGTTTCTTTTAGTGAATCGGGAGATTTGAACGTTTGTCAAGTAAGTGTTGTAGCAGTCGAAATCGACGTGCAGCTTCTTGTCTTTTCAATCCTGTATGAGGGTAAATTGTATTACTTAAATTTCAATTCTTTTAGTTTAAGAGCGTATATATAGACACACATACATTTACTTAAATTAATTTTCATTTTGGATAATGTGAAATAAATCTAGTTGACAGCTCAAAAAGAAAATTCTAAAATATAATACTAATTAAAGGCTTAGCGAACCCAAAGCTTCGATGTCGACCACACAACTCCCTCTAACCCACACCCTCACCCACCCCTTGGGGGTTAGAGCACCCCCTCAAAACCCAAATCCGCAAGGTCATCTCTGATGCAATCCTCCCATCCATGTCTCGGTCTACCCCTCCCTCGGTCGGTTACCAGCCGTCTCAAAACTGATTACCTTTATCGGAATTCGTTCATTACTAAACCCAACGACTTTAAATGCCAATTTTAACCGTCTCGCTGCAATTACCTAAACTATATTTACAGGATGTAAATCCGCAGTTCTGTGTTGTGAAGCCTTCTAAATTCTCCCGTTTCTTCATCTTTTTTTGGGCCAAATATTCTACGCAATACTTTATTTTCGAAAACTGTAAGTCGTTGTTCCTCCCTTAACATAAGCGGCCAGGTTTCGCATCCGTAAAGAACTGTTGGTAGCACAATAGTCTTATATGGCTGATTCTCAAACTACAGGCAAATTTGTGTCCCCCGCCCATTAAAATTCAATGAAGTAAACTTCGTTAAAAATATTGTTTCCAAATCGATTTATGTCATGTAAATTAATGACATTAATTGAATTTATTTGAGATTTTAGTATTTTAGGGTAACATTTTTAGGTTATTCTACGTCGATTCACATTGTCGTGGCTTGTCCTTATGCTTGGATATACAATTATGTAAATAATTATTACTTGATAGGGCGAAAATTACTCAACTGATGGATAGTAATATTAAAATATAATGGTGGAAGAAAGTGAAAATGTGTTTTTCAGGATTATAATGCCCAATTAACCCATCTCCGAGTTATTTTATTCTTGTCCCTGTGATTTTTTAACATTGGCGTGCCATTACTAAAAAAAAATATTGATAAAATGTATTCGGAAGGAATTTTTGGATTTTTTTTAGTTTTTATTTGCTGGCAGAGTTTTAGAGAAACGGCAGGCAGCAGTTTCTCTTGGACGTGTCAATTCGTAACCATGCAGCCATTATACGACGGAATATCCGAGTGCAAACACAACCTCTGACTGTAACTACATTCATTGTTCACATTGGCATGTTCACTATAAGTCAGTTTAACCAAATATTTGTTTGTAACGGGGCCTCAAGCGTTTTTATAGTAGGCTACGGCCCTCATAATATACTCCTGAGAAAGTGCGAAAAAAATGAATAGGATTTCGGTTATAATATTTTTAACCTTATTTCACATTTTGTGGCCATCAATAATTTAACATTTTCATGGCATGTTTATAATACATGCAAATGTTAAGATACCAAGACAATGTTAAAAATTCAATTTTAAATAATTTTGGAAATACTATGGCCAAAATTACTAAAATAATTATTTGGCTACTTGGCGTACGTGTATTCAGGTTAATATTTTTTCTTTTTTAACTATTAACTTAGTTTTTGGTTTTATGGACATTGTCTATGAAGTACTTTGGTCAAACTTTTAGTAATTTTAATTTAGTGTCATTGCGTCATGCAGGTTTTATTAATTTTTTAGAGCCATAATGGTGCGTCAAAAATGTCTGATGCAGAACGCAAAGCAAAAAAACGAGAGGCGGTTATGGGTTAAAATTATAAAAAGAAATTTTAGAAAAAGTAAAGTGATTTATGTGTTGCTGCACTAACTACAATCCTTACAGGTAGCCTCCAGGAAATATCAAATGATCGCAGCAAGATTTATCAACATTTAAATTTAGTGTTTTGGAAGCTAGAAATTTGCCTGTAGTTTGAAAATCACCCATATATCCTATTTTTTTAAATTTCTAGAGTGTTAGCGCGAACTTGTGAAATAACAAGCATTGCAGGCTTTTAAACTTGCCCTTATTTCCTCTTGGGTTTCATTTTTTCTTGGTATGGTAGTCCCTAGATGTTTAAATTGCTAAACGTGTTCAAACTTTATCCCTGAAATATCTATCTCCGAAATTTTGACTGTTTCTACTACTAATCATATATTTCGTTTTATCTGTATTAATTACTAGACCAATTTCTTTTGGTTGTTTCACGAGCTTAGTTGCGTTAAATTTAATAGTTTCATCCTTCTCATCCAAGAGTATCAAATCATCAGCATAGTTAAAATATATAAAAAAAAAAAATAGTTTATTTTAATACCTAAGATAAAATATTTTGCCACCAAAGTAAATCATTTTTAAGAAACTCCAAATTGCCTTTAATAATAGTGAATTACTAATATTTTGAAACGAATCACTGAGGACGGAGGAGAAGAGTAATGAGAATACCCGACTGATACGGGACCATTAGAGTCCTCTTTAACTGCTACCATTTAGCCATGTCACAATAACGGTGTAATAGCAGTTCTTTGTAACAGTCTATCTAACACCGGTTACAATACTCGGTAACTGGTAACGGTAACAGGACCTGGGATCCTTCCCACGGCTGGTTACGTCACTCTTCGATTATAGTCGTTATTGTCGACCATTATCGATGTACTATCGATTATTGGCATGCGCGGCCTAGTTTAACCTTGCCAATTGTCGGAAGAAACTCCGAGAGTCACGAATTTGTTGGAATCCTTCAAACGAAAAAAATAAACAAATAATAATATGTTTACAATAATTTCGTTGAAGGAAAAAAAAAAAAAAAAAAAAAAAAAAAAAAAAAAAAAAAAAAAAGAATGTTTATACTGCTTCAGCCCATAAAGTGTCTTGGGTTCAGTAAGGCAGTGTATTTTCCCATTTACCCAGTTAGAGATTATCGATATTTTTGATATATCGTGTATCGACACCAACCGCTAATGGAGTGCTATTTTCTATAAATACACTCTGGTATTCTCTGATATTTTGTTTTCATCTCCTTTAATTCTATTATCTCTAAAAATAAAATTTTCTTCATGAAATGTCTCATATATATTCCCTTTTTTAATCGCAATTAATAAAATATTATTTTATGAAAAGCAATAAATAAAAAAGAGGAAGGGATGAAAAATAAAAGAAGGATAAAGGAAATAATAAAAAAAGAAACTATTGACAATGTAGATATTCTAAGCTCTAAAATACAAAAAAAAAAAAAAAAAAAAAAAAAAAAAAAAAAAAAAAAAAAAAAAAAAAAAAAAAAAAAAAAAAAAAAAAAAAAAAAAAAAAAAAAAAAAAAAAAAAAAAAATGAAAGACTTTCATCCAATCCTTCGAACTCAGAATCCTCAAAAAAAATCGCCTACAATCTTTACTAACTCACAAACAAACTTATGCAAAATGTCTTTAATGACACAATACTGGACCTTCCTGCTGGTTCTTTTGTATTAAACTGTAAAACTACCAAAATCAATTATCTTTCAACTTGTTTCTTATTCGATTTCTGCTAATCCCCAGAGGCGTCTGAAAGAGGACGGCCTCAGAACCGAATTGAAATTCTACTGTTTGCTTTACTAGTTATCGACATGTTATACACATATATACATCATATGCTATAATACTATAGATATCGATGATAGTTTATTTAAAAAAGTAAAAAGTCATATAAAAATGTCAGAACTGAACAATTAAGATAAGCGAATAAATGAGGTAAATAGAAGAATAATGACGTCCAACGGAGCATATTTTACAAACCTGAAATTCTTTGAGGACGAAGGCAATACACAGATGAGTGAAAGAACATAGTAAAGGTAGCCAAACCCGTCCTGACTTGAAGAGCTACCGTGTAAATATAAAAATTTCTGAATCTTATGGCTAATTGTTTTTTTTTTACTCTTACAATGTTTGAAATTTAGTTAGCAATCGAGTTTTTTTATTTTTTAATAACAACATTTTTATTGAGTAAATATTACAAGCTGTCTGTCTCTCTAAAAGGCAATCAATAATGGATGACAACGAATCGCTCGTACAATATGAACAATTATATTAAATAATAAAAAAATATAACTGTACAAGATAAAGATAAAATTAGTAATTTTTTTTAATTTTTTTTATTTGTAAATATTTTTGCTAGCTAGAGTTCACATTAATCCCGAGGCTGTTCTGTCTACCGCATCACTTGTGTCTAAATGAGGCTGAAAAGGAGCGCTACAGTCGCTCTGGACTTGAGTAGAGAAGCCGGCCATTGCTAGAATAATCGAGTTATTAATTTATAAATTACAAATTATTAATAATAGTAAGTTTTACTATTATTACGTTATCTTATTCAACGTAGTTATAGACAAAGTTATGGAAGAATGGGAACTCAGGAAATGTGGGGTTTGGAAACCAATCCGACTGGGCGTTGCTAAAAACAACCTCTACATACCATATCTTGCATTCGCAGACGACCTGGCGATACTAACAGAGGATGAGCAGGCTGCAGTCAACTAGCTGGAAGTACTCAAAGAATGTGCGGAAAAAGTAGGGTTACTAATTTCATTTGAGAAAACTAAATTCTTTTGTTCAAAAACTTGAAAACAAAATATGGTAAAATCAACAAGATACTTTAAGTACCTCGGAGAATTCATCGAACCGACAGGCAGTGAAAAAATCTCACAGCAACATCGCCTACAAAAAATTAAAAAAGGATTAAGGTTAACACAGAACCTCTACAACAAAAAATATCAATGTCAAGAGGAAGAAAAATTCGATACCACAATACGGTCATAAAACCAACCATTCTCTACGCAAGTGAAACACTAACCCTTAGCAGGAAACAACAACTTCAAGAAATCAAAAAAGAAGAGAGAAAGATTATCAGGAAAATTCTAGGAGGAAGACATACCCAGGACGGTAACAGGCTTCAAACAATTAAAACTACAGAAACCTTAAACATTGAAATTGATATTAGGAAAAGGAGAATGAAATTCTTTGATCATAAATCAGTCGATTCTCTGGATCTCAGTCGACTGAGACTACCAGAGAATCGACTGACAAAACAAATAACAGATTATGTAACTTCACTTAAGAATTCCACACCTTGGCTAGATGAAATTCGAAAGGACCTCAAAGATGCAAACATAAGAGCAGCAGACATTTTAGAAAGAAACATCTTAAGACACAAAGCAGACAAATGGGAAGTTATACCGGAGGAACCAAAACAAAAACAGTACAGACCAAAGTGGTCAGAAGAGCGTAAACAAGCCTTTTCTGAAAGAATGAAGGCCTACTGGAAGAATAGGAAGAGCCCAAAGAAACATTGATTGAGTTAATTGCTTAAAGTCTTCCATTTCTGAGGAGAATTCACAGGGGAAAAAAATAATAAAAAATAATAGTAAGTATATTATATCGCCTGTATTATCTTGAAATTGTAAAAAACGAGTTGAGGAAAGGGTCTCATCTCGCTCTGTACTGAAGGTCGGTGGGTTCGAATCCCAACTGGATGGGTTAAACTTTATTTCGTGGTGGACCCAAAAAATGAGTCTAGACTTTCCCACCTATGCTAGAATAGGTTGGTAACCTGTCGGCTAACCCGTCCTTCCTGTCCTACATAAGGAAGTTTAGCCCAATAAAAAAAATATTAATACAAATTTGGAAAAAACGCATCTTTCAAAACTGTTTATAAAATATGAAAGCAAAAAAAAAAAAAATTAAAACTCGAAACTTATGAATTCATGTACCTACTCAAAAAACATTATTTTCGTGAAATAACTTATGTATATATTCGTTGGAGTCCAATGCTCAATGAAGACCCTCCTACTGATGGAATACGTTCACTGGCTGAGGTATTATAAGTCCATTCTGAACTAACATCTTATTAATGGGAGTGGGAGAAAGAAAGGAACCAGTGAGTCAAGTAGAGTTATAGTTCCCAACCTACTTCCATTCCCAATAACAATAATAGCAGCTGCAACAGAGAGTTCCTTTGTGACAAGATATTATCAAGAAGGCACTTAAAATACCTCAGCTATATGTTTGCGTGCCGCAAGAGGACATCTTCCTCCCGTAAAGGATGGTCCGGCCGCTATTACCGAATTATATCCTTTCGCAACCCCTAGTTATCCTACGCCACTGGCCACTTCCATTAGCATACCTCAACAAGGAATTTTCGTTCCTGCGAGCTGGAATGAGTGTCGACATCATCGCTTTTTTGCGCAATCCTTCTAGTAAGGACGGAATTACATATCCGAATTGTTCGTTTCCTATGCAAGCTATACTAAATCACTTTGTAGGTGTATGCTCACCTGCGAACATAAATCATAGTCTAAGTAGAGGTACCTACGCAACAGTTATGACGGCATCATATATTTCATAGAAAGGGTCAGTCGACCTCGCAACGGAGGGTTCGATCCAAAGAGACATACGGTATATTAAAAATATCGATATTTTTCTGTGAGTCCGATATTTTTAAAACAGGTCGCGCCAATTTCTGTACACCAGCGGTCGCGCGTTGAAAAAAGCCTGTTGTTTATCCGTTTTTATCCAAATTCCATATTAAATTTTTTTAACAAAATATTTTTAACCATTATACATTTAAAATAGAATATATGTACAGTATATTACCAGAGAGAATAATATTTTGAACGAAAATGAAAATATATTTATGACAGAAGATAATAAAATCTAATTTATAACTAGATAAATTGTTAGTTACAATATTAAAGTCAAACATAATTATATGCATGTCTAAAATGGTTGTTTAACAAATATTTATCGCAAATAATTGTTTTGTTTTTTTAATGATGTTTACAAATAAACTTTAGAAATCCCCAGGTTTTTTTCCATCACTAACTTCACCATCGGTTTCTGTATCAAAATCTAGAACTTTTTCTGTTTCCTCATGAATCCAATGCAAATTTTGATTTGATTGCTCAGTTCTTTTTTCTTTCTTGTCTAGCTCCTGCAAAATTCGTGAAATATCATTCAATTTAGAGGTTTTCATTCACATGCAAAGTTTCCGAATAATTAATGCTTAACTCACTAAAATAAACAAAAGTAAAAAATGCAAAAGAATCCTACTTAAATTATGTCGAATCCAGCTGATTGCCGAGAAATGGACAAGAAAAAAAATCAAAATGAGAACGATCGCTTTTTATACTTTTTTGTGACACTGAGAATCCGACACTGCTATTGAAGCCGATCCTAGGAAAAACTTTTGTGTGTAGTCAGCAGGTGGTCTAGTCAACAGGGAGCAAGTCTTATTCCAGCAAGATAATGCCTAACCCCACACCTTTCGCCTTACAAAAGAAAAACTACCTTATTTGGATTAAATCGAGCTTCTCCCTTACCCGGCATATAGTCCAGACCTAGCACCATCAGACTATCACCTGTTCAGATCAATGGCTCATTTCCTTCGTGGAAAAACATTCAACAACTTAAATGAAGTTGAAAATGGAGTTCGTGAGTTCTTCGATTCAAAACCCAAAGTATGGTACCATCAAGGAATTCTACAGTTGGCTTCCAGATGGCGTCAAAGCATAGAGCACAATGGTTTATATTTTGATTATTAAAAACCTTGAAAGTAGAAGAAAAATAAATTTTGATTTTTACCTATAAAACGGTCATTTTTTATGACTCATCCCATTATTTTATTTGCCAACGTTTCGGCCAAATCTTTGATGGCCATCATTAGGGCAGATAAAAAGTTGGAAAAAAATTAATAAATTAGATTAACTTAATGTACTATCATTCAATGAAGAGAATTGAGGCTTGTAAACAACAATGAGTCCTTACATTGGGTTTCTTTAATATTTGCATCCTCATCTGAAATCCTAACTAACAAAGAAGAATCCCTCATTTTCCTTCTCAGGTGTCGCTCAAAAAAACATTTATCCTTATTTCATCAACCATAGCCTAAAACGTATCACTACTTCTTCCAAAATATTTTAATTGGAATATTTTTTTTACATGTATCATTTTGTTTTTGGTTTCCAATTTTTCATCTGCCCTGATGATTGTCATCAAAGATTTGGTCGAAGCGCTGGCAAATAAAATAAATTAGTTTTAAATATATTTTTTATTTTTGAAGAGAAAAGATTTGACCCCAGTTGGGACTCGAACCCAAGTCTCCACCTCTCTAGCGTGGCGCCTTATCCACTAGGCCACCGGGCTCGTATCCGAACCAGGGAAATCTTTTCTCTTCACTGATCCATACCCCCGGGCACTCGCAATTGCGATGTACAATTCGGGGATGAATGTTCAAATTGAACATTACTTTAATTAAAATCTATTGACGAGCTGTCATAATATATATATATATATATATATATATATATATATATATATATATATATATATATATATATATATATATTAAATTATGAAGTGGTTCTTGTTTAATAAATATTTTTGAAATATATTTTTTATTTTTGAAGAGAAAAGATTTGACCCCAGTTGGGACTCGAACCCAAGTCTCCACCTCTCTAGCGTGGCGCCTTATCCACTAGGCCACCGGGCTCGTATCCGAACCAGGGAAATCTTTTCTCTTCACTGATCCATACCCCCGGTCACTCGCAATTGCGATGTACAATTCGGGGATGAATGTTCAAATTGAAGGTGGAGACTTGGGTTCGAGTCCCAACTGGGGTCAAATCTTTTCTCTTCAAAAATAAAAAATATATTTCAAAAATATTTATTAAACAAGAACCACTTCATAATTTAATATAATATATATATATATATATATATATATATATATATATATATATATATATATATATATATATATATATATATATATATATATATATGACAGCTCGTCAATAGATCTAATTAAAGTAATGTTCAATTTGAACATTCATCCCCGAATTGTACATCGCAATTGCGAGTGCCCGGGGATATGGATCAGTGAAGAGAAAAGATTTCCCTGGTTCGGATACGAACCCGGTGGCCTAGTGGATAAGGCGCCACGCTAGGGAGGTGGAGACTTGGGTTCGAGTCCCAACTGGGGTCAAATCTTTTCTCTTCAAAAATAAAAAATATATTTAAAAAATATTTATTAAACAAGAACCACTTCATAATTTAATAAATTAGTTTTAGTACTACATGAATGTGTGTGGGTTTTGCATTGTTTTTTAAGTAAATGTGTTAATATTATGTAGCGTCGTTTAAGTTTCATATGAATGTTCTTAAGTTAGGTAACGGGCTCTGTATAATCCCAGATATTTGACATCTTTAGTTGAACAGTCTTTCCTCCTCAATAAATTTTTAAGATTTATAAATCTTTTAAGTCAGCCAGATTTTTTCTCTCCGAACCGTTTCTATAAGACATCATGTTCCTAAAAAGTTATTTTAAAATTGAACATGGAAGGAATGTTAATAGTGATTAATCGATAATATCAACTGACCTTTGGAAATTCGTTCGATTTTATAAACGAGCAAAATTGAGAAATATGTTGACAAACAGGTGAAGTAAATTAGGGGTTCTCGCTCCTGTAGGGTCCACTGTGATGTCATAAAAGACAGATGATGGCGAGGTACTTACGAAGCAGCAGTACCTTCACGAGCAGTATCAGAGGTCAGTGCTAGAAGAGGAAGGTTACACAACGCTTCAATGCTAGAGCTAACCTCTGAACTTGTCAGGCAGGCAGCTGCAAAAGGCGTCTTGTATTTCATAAGATTAATAATCTAAATATAAAATCCGCTTGAATAAAAAGCATAAATATATACAAAAAAAAAAAATAAAAAAATAAAAAAAGTGGGTGTGCTTAGGACCACACGCTGGAAGTGGAAACTTGTTTGACCGATCTACATTCCCAAATAAATCTAAAGGTAAAAGGAGAATAAGGTGAAGTAATGTTTTTATATCAATATTCCTACTAAGTGAATTTTGTTTTTTTAGGAAATAGGTATTTATTTGTAATGTATGTATTGCATATTTGCGTATATTTAACAGTCCTATGTTGTTTCAATCTTAATAATAGGGCGTATAAAAAAAAATTACCGTTTTATCAAATTCCAGAGTTCAAAAGTCTGTAAATATCTTAATGCTATTTATTATTTACCAATACTTAATAATCCATTTAGAGCATTCTCAAAGCTTGTTTACTAACACTGGACTTCTTCAAAAAAAAGTCTCAGTTCAGTTATTTATTTCAAAGAAGAAACATGACAGTGTCCTACGAAATTCTCGTAATTTTAAGACATTACTGGAAAAAAAAAAAAAAAAATTATAGCCGCTGAAGGAACTCGTGAAATTATTAAATATGAAGGGGAAGGTGTCTTTGAAGAGCGCACTGCGCGGCGTTTGTTTAAAAAATTTAGAAGTGGAGATACGACGTTAGAGAGGAAGAAGGGCTTCAGGCGGCCATTAATTGATATTGATGAGGTTCTTAAGGAAGCTGTTGAGTCAAATCCGTCCACAAGTACTCGCGAACTTTCCAGGGAGTGTGGTGTGTCGAAAGATACTGTTAGTTGCCATCTTCTCTCCATGGGGAAGGTGAAAAAGACCTGTAGACTGGTCCCTCACGAACTCACTCCTCAACAATCAGCAGTCGAACCAAAGAAAATTTTACAGAACTTCATGGGTTTGAACTTCTGCCTCATCCACTATATAGTCCAGACCTCGCACCTTCGGATTACTACTTGTTTCGATCCATGGCCCGTTTTCTTCAAGGGAAAAAATTTGATAATTTTGCGGAATTTGAAAACGCTGTCCAAGAGTTCTTTGACAGCTATCCCAAGGAATGGTATCAGCGTGGCATCGAGCAATTGGCTAGCAGATGGGTAATGACGGTAGATAACAATGGACTATAGTTTCAGTATTAATTGTATTTTATATCAAAGAAATAATAATACAAATATTTGTTTCAAAAACGGTTTTATTGATACCTTTTATTATTTTCGGACGATCGTCACTTCTCACTACTAAAATTATTTTAAAATTTGAAAAATGGACAGGATTCAGCAACAAAAAATTTAGAGAGTTTCTAATTTTAAATTATTTTATTTTCTTTACTAATTTTAGTGTTTTGATCATTTCTATACTGTACAGAAGCATTTTCAATGGTAAATATAGTACATTGATATAGGTCATTGGCCCATCGCAATTTTTTTTATTTTTTATATTCTTTATTAATGGTTTGCTCCTCGGTGTTATGACATAAAGTTCGTTCCGTCTTAAGCGCATTGTTGAAACACTCTCTTGTTCTCCTGTTTCAGGCAAATGTTCATCCACTTATTTAGGGGCACTAATTCTTCGTTTTTGTTTTTTAGCTTTCTTCTAGATATGTCTTACATACTTGAAGTAAATTTTTCTTTGTCGTCCTGTTCTCTGATTATATTCAAATAGTTTTCCTTATTCCATACATTTTAATAACATCTTAGACTGTTGAGTTAGGTCTGTGTACCATTTCGCTGATTTCCCTATGCGACCATAACTCATTATTAGGCGCACATAATCAATAATTGGATTTCAAGGAAGAAAACTGTCCGATTCTGCTTCAATATATAAATCTACATGATTATATTCGAATACATGACTCCCATCTATGTTTTGGTATACCTCTTTGTTGTTAACTCGGAAGTTAAGCAATGGAAATTATTTCCGTACCACATACTAACCTCATATATCGTAACATACATCTTTATTTCGATTAAAGATATATCGATTCACGGCGAAATTGTTTCTTTAGAAAAGTCGATACTAAGATTAACGAGAATCGATGATGTAATTTCCATTCTTAGGTATTAATGGCTTTTTTCAGGGTCGGCAGGTCGTATAATTACGGGGGCGTACGTTAATTTTGAGCTAAGATGTACGATAGTTTCGTAGTATGTAATTATAATTTACTAAATATCGATTTATTTTCGTAATTATTGTAGGTCTTTCATTTTGGTTATTGCACTTCTATAAATAGCTTACAATCGAAAACTGGAATTGTCGGACTGATGATAAAAAAATAAAGTTTTTTTTAATTTTTTTTTTTTTTTTTTTTTTTGTTCAAATCGAATATTTATTTATAGGTAAGACAGGACAACGTCTGTCGGGTCAACTAATTATCTTGTTAAATACTCAGGGCCGCAGAGGGCCAAAAATATGATAAACTGGATTTTCTGTAAAATAGATTTAATTCAGATAGATTTGCACAAACAAAGCCATGCCTTTGCTACGCGACAATTGTGGTACAATAGGGATAACGGAATTTTTTTTGTGCAGTTTAGGTACAGAGAGTTAAATTTAAATTTTCTCTAATTTTACGTGATCCTTACTAACCCCATATCCCCTTCTCAGTAAGACGTCCAATTTTTTTTTTTTTTTTTTTTTTTTTTTTTTTTTTTTTTTTTTTTTTTTTTTTTTTTTTTTTTTTTTTTTTTTTTTTTTTTTTTTTTTTTTTTTTTTTTTTTTTTTTTTTTTTTTTTTTTTTTTTTGGCAACTTCTTTAGCTTGATTCGATTGTAATGGATTTTGAAGAATTGTGCAGAAGTTGTATACGCTAGAGAATATTTTTGGCGGCAGAAAAGAATTTGGTTGAGACCACGCATGCCCAAAATTTTTCGCTGGTAATTAAATCAGTGGAATACATATTAAGAAGAAGAAGGAGAAGAAAATGAACTTTATTCTGTAACTACCCGATCCCTAAGAATAACACATGATTACAGTACATAGGACAATCGTATGGCTATGATAATTAATTATAATAAATAATAAAAATTGATTAATAATTAAATTATGAGTTACACAATAACTGAGACATCTTGTAAAAGGATGCATCCTATGTATACTATTATAATGTATATTACATAAATATTCATGTTTTACATTTGCTCGGAAGATTGAAAATCAAGGAGGTAAAGAAATAAATGATGTTTAAAGGAAGTTAGAGTGGAGCTTTTTCGAATTGAGGAGGGCAATGAATTCCATAAAGAGGAAGCGCGAATAATAAAGGATTTTTCGAAGGTTCGATGTGTAGCAGTGTACAGGTTGATGGGTTGGGTTCTAGTATTTAAAAGGTGGATGGAGGAACGCAGGGTAAGGAGGTCATGGATATAGGTGGGTTTTTGGTTTTCAAGGTTTGAAATATGAGTGCACCTAGGAAGTATTGACGTCGGAAACTGGGGTAAAGCCACCCAATTTCAGAATACCTGTGAGATATGTGAGAACGTCTGGAGATCCCGAAAATAAATCTATTAAAACAGTTCATTACTCTTTTACATCTCATCTCGAGCTCATCAGACAGTCCTCCATATACTATGCATCCGTTGTCCAAGTTAAGAAAAATGAGTGATGATACTAAAAGTTGTCGAGTACTTAATGGTAATGAATCACGGTAATGTGAAAGTTGCTTAAGAATAAAAAAAGATTTCCTCGTGATTTGAGAGATATGGTTATTCCAAGTAAGATGTTGATCAAAAGTTATTCCCAGATTTTTAATGGAATTTTGAAAATGAATTGGACGGTTTTTGAGGAGAAGCAGTGGATAGTAGGGAAGAGCTTTTAGGTGAGGTCTTGACCCAATGATTAATTAATTAAGAAGTGAATACCATGAAAACTATGCAATGACTGAAATAAAAATAAGGCCTGGAAGGACTAAATGGTTGTACACTTTTATTTGTCTCATTTTGCATTATTGTTATTAATAATAATAATTATTAAAAAAATATATTTTTAATTCAATGAATTCAAAAATGAATTGTAAACTTTTATTTGTCCTTAAGTGCATTAGCCTAGTTAATGGAACCCCTGACAAAGCATTATCAATTATAAATGAAGTAATCCAACATTCCTGACAACTTTCAACTGTTCGAAAAAAAAATGAAGTAATTTAAGATAGTCAGTTCTCTCAACAAGCCAACAGAGTTCGCACTAACAATTAAAGGGACTTAACAAGCCCACTTTATCGAATATTTTTTCACATTATAATGAGCTCCATAAAGGACGTAAGGTATTCCGCCGGTCCTTGTGTCGGCACCCGATTTATATCGAAGGCTTCTCTAATTGGCGGGATGTGACTGCAAGGGAGGGGAGGAGGGTGTTTCGCAAGAGTTTAGCCCAAGCCGCAGTTCCCTTAAGACAGCCCTAACTAGACGAGAAGAACTAACAGAGGCCTTTGTGAAAGTTGAGGGTGTCTCAATAGGGCAAGCTGACCACGGCGTAACTCGATACAGAGCCATCCGACTGTACAATCGATAGCTTATATACGCCCTCAATATATGAGAGATTAAGCCCAAACAACTAATGACTTGGGCAGTTGCGCAAGATCGCAAAGGCAGCGGCACCGTCCACTGAATCATGTTACCCTCAGGCTCACCTTCTTCCACGGCCTCCATTATTGACCAACCTGCAATTACTTATATAGATTTATCGCTCATAGCTCGTTGCACTTTATAGGCTCTTTTCCAGATATAGGTGGCAGGTCAAAGGTTTTACATTTTTAAGTCAATGCTTAAAAAGTTAACAATATGGATCGTTTTAGAAAAATGAGATTGTTTCAGAGTTTATGTTCGCACTTAAGGTACATATGATGATAAAGAATCAATACAATTAGGATTGATAAATTAATTGTCACTTCAATTGGACTTATTTCATTTAGTATCATAATACATGTAACAAATTGTTGATGTTTTGACAATTTTGTATGTTTTAGAACTGATTATGAACGTCTTAACTAGTTTTCAAATAAAATAATTCCTATAGAAGTGGCATGTGTTCTTTGAGCGTATCCGAAATTAATTGTGAATACAGTACAACCCAATGGTGATATCGATTGTCTAAACTAACTACTGCTGAATGACGGGAATGTCATTTATCGAAACATTGTTTTACTACCTCAGAAACCATTCCAGGCATCCGCCCAACCATTTTTCAAGGTTCGGGTGAATCGGAATGACATTCCGATGACAAGTAAAGCAACTACCCAATATCGCTATATTTCAGGTATAGCGTGGTCTTTTCATCCTCGCAGCATTATCAGAAAGAAAATTGAGATACTAGTGGATTTGAGTAGTCATGGAGTACATCCTTGTCGTTTATGCGTGGTACATTTGGAATCAAAAGTCTACATACTACATTACTGCTTGAAAAGTTTATCAAATATATTATTATTATTTATATCAAATAAGTTAAAGTATAATAGCAATCATAACCATAGGCAGTTTTTTTTCCCCTTAAAGCCAACAAAAACGTATTCTTTTTTCGAAATATTTATAACAAGAACTATATGAATCTTTTAACAATCAAGTATCCTCCGTAAAATTTGGCTATTAGCATGAATTAAATTGTATCGTAAAATGATAAATATAAAAAAAAAAAATGGGTGGGCAAAAGAAAGAATAATAAAGAACATGTTTTAGAGGTTGCTCATTTGACCGTCATATGTTTTCTATTTTTTTTTTTTTTTTATTCAAACTAATTTAGAGGGTGTCCCGAATTTAAATGGCAAAAATTCAGGAACTTATAGGGGACCGAAAAACTAAGACAAAAAGTCCTTTAGAGATTTACTCGTTTTTACTTAGTTTTAGAGAAAATCGAAAAAAAAGAAACAAAACAAGTTTTCATTTTTATACTTATTTATTTACATTTATACTTGTGTTATGTTTAATGTAAATATTGCTCAAAATGTTGTACATTTGCACCAATGCAAGCATTACATCTAGCACTCACTTGATAAATTGCAGCTAGACATTGTTCTGATGATATTTGGTGCACTGCATCTATGATTCGGTCTCTTAATTGCTCTCTTGAGTTGATTGACACCGAATAAACTTTCTGCTTTAAGGTTCCCCATACGAAGAAATCCATGGGTGTCGTATCAGGTGATCTGGGTGGCCAAGGTACTACACCTCCACGTCCAATCCATCGTTGTGGATAATTTATATCCAGCCAAGCTCGAGCAACTCTGCTATAATGAGCTGGACATCCATCGAGTTGGAACCACATTTCAATCCGCTGCTGTAAGGGAATGTCATCTAAATAATTAGAAAAGTCGTTCTCCAAAAAATGTGTAAATGTGATACCATTCAATCTTCCAGGTAAAAAATATGGTCCCACCAGTAATCCGTTCCAAATTCCAAGCCAAACGTTAATAGCAAATTCATGCTGAAACCTATTCTCTCTAATAGCTCTGGGATTTTCAAGAGCCAACAATTCCTCCTCTTGTTAAGGTAGCTTCATCGGTCCATATAAATTTTAATGGAAATAAATTATCATCGCGAATTTTGTCAAGAAATCAGTTACTAAAATTCAATCTCTTGACATAATCTTGAGGTAATAAATTCTGAACATTTTGAAGATGGTATGGGTAGCGATTATCAACTTTCAAAGTTCGCCAAATTGCTTGCCGCGATATTGCTAATGCAGCAGATGCTCTTCGGATGCTAGTCTCAGGACTATTATCGAAGTGGCATTGGACACAATTTTTCTCCGATAATCTGCTCTTATTGCTGCCTGGAATTGGTCGCCTTCATTGAGTATTAAGATGATCCAGTCTCTCTAGTCTATTAAAAGTTAACGAAAAAGACTCGTCGATTAGGCACTCTTCTATTTAGAAATCGGTATATGTATGTGGCATTGTGGCTGATGCTATTCACACAAAAAGTATCTGAGTAACTGACTGAAGACTGATTTAGGAATTATAATCCTAGAAGGAAGCCAAAATGTAAACAAATAAAAGAATGTAAAGGATAACATTAAGTGTTTACATATCTCACTGCCTAGCCTGACGAACTTTGAAAGGTGATAATCGCTACCTGTAACATTTTGTTTTGTTTCTTTTTTTTGCGATTTTCTCTAAAACCAAGCAAAAACGAGCAAATCTCTAAAGGACTTTTTGTCCCCTATAAGTAGTTTTTCGGGACAATTTCAGAAATCTTCCCCACATAAAACATTTAATTAATCCCATTTAAATTCTGATATCAATTGTCATACTCTCTCTCCACCATATATATCAGACTCAGTACTATTCTAACAAGATATATATCATCGGTAACACACACAATCCACCAAAGTATATAGGTATGCAAGTAAATATTTATTTCTTAAAATATATATACACAGTATTTAAAAAAAGTATAATATATTTTTATTCAAAGTACTGACCCTCGCTTTCTACACATTTTGTCCATCTCTCGGGCAATATATGGTACCATTCCAATAGAATGCTTCATCTTTATTTGAAATCCATTCATCGAGCCATTTTTCGTACGTTTTCGAAATTGTTGAAGTGTTGCTCCGCCAATGAGTGTCCCATCGATAAGAAGAGGTGATAATCAGAAGGCGCCAGGTCAGGTGAATACGGCGGGTGGGGTAGGAGTTCCCAACCAAGCGAAGAAATCGTTTCCTTAGTCAATCTGGCTGAATGTGCAGGAGCGTTATCATGCTGAAGAATGACTTCGGCGTGCCTGTGAGCCCATTCTGGGCGTTTTTTCGATCAATGCGTGACTAAAAAAAAAAAAAAAATTCTGATGAGGAATCTGTGGCCAATTTTTCGCAAATCATAGCAACACTAACAGAGCTGGAGCGTGTCAAAAAAGCATTTACATTTAACAAATGAAGACCAACATGACGTTTTTCATTCAAACATATATAACTCCTAAACGGTAGGACCTAGCAACCAATGTTATAAAACAAAAAATATTCTCCAAACATTTTTAAACAGGAAACAGCTGTGAAATTTTGAATTTCAATTCCAATTTCAAATTTCCTGTTGAACAGATCAGCTACCTAGGACTCCACTTGGACAAACGTCTTACTAGGAATTCACATACAAGACCAAAGCGACAAGGAACTGCTCGTCATTTAACGACGTAAAGACTACTTCAGCATTTAATAGACAAACGATCAAAACTACCAATTCATTACAAAGGACTTATTAACATGACTGTGATTAGACATATTTGGACGTACGGAGTTGAGCTTTGGGGCTCTACTAAACCATCTAATTCATCTCGTATTCAATCTTTGCAATCCAATATCCTTCGAAAAATCCTCAATGCTCCTTACTATGTGACCAATAAACTTATCCATAAAGATCTTAATGTTCCATATGTTGCTGATTTGGCCCACACCAGATACACATGTTTTCATTGTAAGCTCCATAATCACTCGAATCCGTTAGTTTTTCAACTTGCTTCCTCCTCCATCCCTGATAATCCTTCGAGGCGTCTGAAAAGAAGATGGCCTAGAGACCTTTTAGTGTAGATTTTATTGAAGTGCTACTAGTGAGTAGTTCTTCACAAGTTATTTACATGCCATTGTATTCCCTGTCAACACATTTACTTGTTGTATATTATTTTGTACAGTTGTAAATATCAATAAATGTAAAAAAAAAAAAAAAAAAAAAACAACTTCCATCAAAAACCTCGGAATCTCCTTTGATCAACACTTACCTTGGAATAACCACATTTCCCAAATAACCAGAAAATCCATCATGATCCTCAAACAGCTCCAAAGACATCGTGACTCCTTTCCCCGAAGTACCCGCCAACAACTGGTATCCTCTCTCATTTTCCCCACTTTGATTACGGGTGCTTGGTGTATGGGTTTTTTTTTTTTTTAGCTAGAGATGAGACTAAGGAGACTAATGAATTGTTTCCTAAGATTTATCTTTGGGGTCGACAGACGGTCTCACGTATCTTTCCGGTACAATGAGCTAGGGTGGCTTTTCCCCGATTTTCGACGGCAATACTTCCTCGGCACTTTCCTGTTCCAGTCATTAAAAACCAACAAACCTTCCTGTATCCTAGACCTCCTTACTCTGCGTTCCTCCATTCACCACCTGAATACAAGATCCCAACCTTCCAACCTATATACCCCGTCACATAGAACTGCCTCCTTTGAAAAATCCTTCGTCATCCGCGCCAACTCTTTTTTGGAATTCCTTACCTATCCATTTTCGCAAAGCCTCTTCCTTAACTTCTTTTAAACATCTTTTATTTATCCATCTCCTCGATCTTCAATCTTCCACAAAAATGTAAATAATATGTAAATGTACATAAGTGTGTTAACATTTTTACTGTTAATTGTTTTTATTATCCCAGACACTCCAGTCACATATTACTTCCCTTGAAGAATGGTGTCATAACTGGAGAGTCAAGATAAATCCTAGCAAATCGCAACAAATAACCTTTACCCTCCGTCGAAAACCTACCTCATCCTGTCCTCCAGTATCCTTTAAAGGTGTACCGCTAATTAATGTGGAACAAATACGATACCTTGGATTTCATCTGGACAAGAGACTTACCTGGAACCCTCATACAAGATTGAAAAGACAAGAAGCTGCACGTAGATTTCGACTGCTACAACACTTACTTGACAAACGTTCAAATCTTCCGATTCACTATAAGAAACTTGTCTATATGACGATTATCAGACCTATTTGGACTTACGGTATAGAATTGTGGGGATCCACTAAACCATCGAATTCTTCCCGCATCCAATCACTCCAATCCAAAATCCTTCGAAAAATCCTTAATGCTCCTTACTTTGTCACAAATGAATTAATCCATAATGACCTTAATATCCCATATGTCGCCGACTTGGCACGAACCAGATACCTCTCCTTTTATAATAAACTTAACACTCATCCAAATCCACTTGTTACACAGCTAGCTTCCCATTCCATCCCTGGCAATCCTCCGAGGCGTCTGAAAAGAAGATGGCCTCGTGATCTTCTTTTGTAAATATTCATTAGAGTACTACCAATGGGTAGTTCCTCTACAAGTCTTAATCATGTTATCATATTGCATTGTATACAGCATATTTACTGGATGTATTTTCTAATACAGTTGTAAATTTCAATTAATAAAAGAAAAAAAAAAATTGTTTTTATTTATTTATTTTTATTTTTTTACTTACTATAATTTTTTGTTTTATTTTTATTTATTTTTTTTAATTCTTCTTTCTACTTTTTTTCTCATAATTTAATTGTAATACTGATGTGCTGATTTAACTAACCTCAGCCAGACAGTTGTACCTTTTATTGTGCTCTTTAATTATTCTTAGGGAACAGTCTGTCCCAGAATAAAGTTAATTTTTCATTTCATTTCAAATTTTTAATACGAGCAACACCAATAGAGTTAGAACGTGTCAAATTACATCTAACGCCCTCTCGTTCCGTAAAAACGTATAACTATTGATCTACTAGACCACTGGTAAAACATGTTCTCTGTTAAAAATTTACTACTTAAACGATCTTCAGGTGTTTTTAAAACAAGTATCTATGAAAACGTAAGTTCAAAGGACGTTATTCATTCTCTCGCCCCCAACGTTGTTCAGGTTTATCAGGTGCTCTCCAATTCTACGAATTTTATTTCAGCAAATAACTATTCGTTTTTTTAAAGGATAAGTAAATTTTCAACAACTGTTCTTAAGAATCTTGCGGATATTACGGTAATTATAGTAAATAGTTTCGTTAATACAACCATTGACTCGAACCCAGACGGCTAGGTGATATAATTGCTGCGAGCCTTATTGGGTGCGCACCCTTTGAAAGTAGCCCACGATTTCCGTGTATGTCCTCGACCAAGGTTAGCCGAAGAGATAGGTCATCATGACGCGCAGACCATGTTATGATTAATATGTCGGCTTCTGGGAGATTAGATAGAACACTTCATCCTACAACATCCTGCTCCTTATTGTATCGAAGTATTATAGATTTCTTTCCATCTAGAAGAATGAAAAAAAAAAATCAATTTAGTTATTAATACATTAAGTACATTGTATTTTCTTGTTTCATTTGTATTTTTTTTTTTTTGCTATCCGAAACCAATGGCTTTTTCTTCTATATAATCTTTCTCTATACAATTATATAAAAGGACAAGCCATTTTTCGTTTGTGATCACTAACCGCGAAAACTACTGAACCGATCTGTACCAAATTTTAACCACATCATCTTCATAGTTCATATAAGGTTTAGCAATAATAAAAATTAAATATTTTAATTATATTGCCATAAAAAAGCGATAAATATGTGGTGCGCAGTGAAGTCTGATAATCGACAGATGGGTGGCGAGCACCATTCGAGAGAGGTTACAAAGATACGGTGTTATATATTGCTAGAAATGTATGATAAAATTTACCTATTTACAATTCAATTGTTATTTAAAAAGCTATAAATATTTGGAGCGACATGTGGATCCCAGTGCGGTTTACAAATCGATTGATATGTGGCCATTCCGCAACAGAGTTTGTAATGGTAAAACTTATATATCCAACTGTACTAAATTTTAACTAAAGCATCTTCATTGTTCTAGAAAGGTTTATAATAATAAATTTTACTGTAATAATAATTAAAATGTGTAGTCTTAAGTGCCAGAAATGAGGTTTGCCAAACTTTCATGTACTTTTGTGGTTAGAAATTAAAATCCAATTAGACGGATCGAGAAGATTATTTCTGCCAAATCGGATGTCTAATTATGCTTTTACGTACTCTCAAAAAGAAATTAATGCAATTTTAACCTTAAAATTACTCACTTGAGGTACGCATGATGATATAGAAGGATCAATACAATTAGGATTGATGAATTAAATGCCACTTCTATTGAGATTATTTTATTTGAAAACTAGTTTCGAATGCTAAACATTCATCTTCAGTTCTAAAACATACAAACATTTTTTCAACACATCAGTACTATGTTACATAGATTATATATACTAAAGTTTTTTAAAAACCTGCCCCCCTTTTACTTCTCACAATTTCAGTGTTTTAGTTACCTCGAAGGTGAGTGTCTATGCTTGATTTCTTGTCTTATCTTTTTTTAAAAAACTTTAGTATATATAATCTATGTAACATAGTACTGATGTGTTGAAAAAATGTTTGTATGTTTTAGAACTGAAGATGAATGTTTAGCATTCGAAACTAGTTTTCAAATAAAATAATCTCAATAGAAGTGGCATTTAATTCATCAATCCTAATTGTACTTAAAATTACTGCCATGCGTGAAAATATGATTAAAGATATAAAGCTAAATTCCATACTTCAACACTTGGTTTATCGATAAACCAATCAAATTCAATTCTTATTTAAAAGAATCTCAGTTATTTATGAGAAAGGGCGAAGCCGCGACGGGATATGCTAGTTATGTATAAATCTGGATTTACATTTATCACACCAATGATTTTTAAATTACGAATTCTGTAGCTAACTAAAATAAAGTCACTGAACTGCTATCCTTTTATTCCAATGAAGAGTTATTATGTTTAAAATGCACATTTCCATTAAGGGATTGTCATGTTTTATTAACACAAGTAACTGATTTGTATGCCAAATTAAAACACCATGTTTTTTTTTGGTTTCAAAAGTAAATTTCTTTTGAATTGAATTGGGTGAAATCAAAACAGAATCATTACTTTTAACATATCATTCGAAAGCTGATTAAATTTGAAAGTTTTTGTGAGATTTGCAGTTTTGTGGATAGTTTTTTTTCGAAAAACGGTAAGCGTTGTAGTAAATACGACATTGTGACATCCCGAAATAAGGTGAAGATCAAGCTGTTCTTTAGATACCAAGTTTGTAAAATTCAAGATTACATGTACTCTACACTTATAGAAAATGTAATGCTAAATCCAAAAATGTGGTCAAAATTTGAAAAATATTTAAACAAAATGAAGATATTGCAGCTTTTACAGCAAAAAACGTGGTTTCCTCAAAAAAGTCTTTGATTTATCGTATATCAGCAACGGATTGGAATAAAAAGGTGTGGTCAGCGGCATTTTTCTACATTTTTGATTTGTTTTACCCAATTTTTTTTTACCACTAAGAGGTACTCACCCTGTATATATATATATATATATATATATATATAAATTGAGTAATCTTTAAAATGAAATATCAAAAAGTGCGCTTTCGTTCATTTTAAACCTTAAATGAGCAAATTCTAACAGTAACCCGCAAAATGTGCAATGCTCGGGAATCCAGTCTTTGTTCATTTCTAAATATATCATCTTCGTATTCCGTATCAGAATGCTCCATTCTTTCTCATACATTATCTGTTTCACTTTCATTAAAATTTTCGACATTACTGAATAGTGTTTCGAGTCATTTCAATATCATCAGAATTTTCTAAATCAAGTGTGAGTTTATGGTTCATAAAGGAATAACGGAAGAATAAAACCTTTCGCGTATAGTGTCTCCATGAGCCAAGTAGATCTTGCCCCGGCAACAGTGGGAAAGATACTAAATACCTAAAAGTGAAGAGATACTGTTAGAGATTTGAAACGACTAACATATTCCAGAGATTCCAACTCAAAGGTACTGAGCCAGTTGTTTCATTATAAAAATCCTACTCGGAATACTGCCCAAAATATACCAGGATCTCTCAGATCGGTTGCTACTCCTGTTGGGTACAGGGTCTGCAAGAGGACCCTCAGATCCTTGGAGGTACTGGATCTTCATCAGCCTGGATGTAGCTCAAGGACGAAGGACACCCTGGGCGTAAGTGATCCTGGAAAACGGAGTGCCCTAGATATCGAGGCGGTCATTATATATGAATCATCCGGCGATGGTAATCGGCATTCAGCTAGCGGTTTCACAAAGAGGAAATTATATGTAAAAGGTATAGTTAAGAACACATTATAAATTGCAACCGGTGAGAGGGAGGGGGTGTAGTTTAGTCCCAGGAGTGGTTTCGGTACTCTTAGGTCTTGCGCAAAGCGGTGATGTCAGTAGTAGACCATTTTGGACGATTTAAGTTGAAACTGCATACAAATATTATATAAAAAGGCAAGCCATTTTTCGTTTTTGATAACTAACCGCGAAAACTACTAAACCAATCTGTACCAAATTTTAACTACATGATCTTCATTGTTCAAGGAAGGTTTAGCAATAATAAAATTTAAACATTTTCTATTAACTTGTTGCTGAAAAGCGATAAATATGTGGTGAAGTTTAAAAATTGACCGATAGGTGGCGAGTGTCATTTACGAGAGGTGATTAAGGTACAGTGTTATATAGAGCTAGAAATTTATGATTAAATTTGCATAATTTAAATAAATTGTTTTAAAATAAATATTATATATATATATATATATATATATATATATATATATATATATATATATATATATTTTTATTGTGACGTGAGGATCCCGGATTGTTTAATAATCGAACTAGTTAGCGGCATTCTGCAACAGAGTTTGCACTGGTTAAACTATTAAACCCATCTTTACCAAATTTTAACTACATTATTTTCATAGTTTTTGGAAGTTTTAAAATAGTATTTACTATAATAATAATTTAAATGTAAAGTGTCTAGTGGCAGAGGTTTGCCACACTTTCATTAACTTTTATAGTTAAAAAATTAAAATCCAACCAGATGAAATCAATAAAATTATATCTGCCACACTAAAATTTATTGCCTTATCAAAATATCGATTTCTTATTTTTTGATATTGTGTGTGAAACATTTTCAGCCAAACCTTAGTTTTTGCAAATTATTAATAATTGAATATCCAATTAAGCTTTTACGTACATTTCAACCACCTAATCATTGCAATTGTACCGAAATAAAAATTACAGCTTTGCTTAGAAATATTGTGAGAAAATAATTCTCAACTGCATGATACAGTTATACTATCATCTGTTATACTAATCACATAATGAGGATCGTCACATAATTTAACATTTACTAGACAAACGATCAAACCTCCCGATTCATTACAAAACACTTATTTACATGACTGTTATTAGACCTATTTGGACGTACGGAGTTGAGCTTTGGGGCTCTACTAAACCATCCAATTCATCTCGTATCCTTTAAATTTTAATCCAATCCTTACAATCCAAAATCCTTCAAAAAATCCTAAATGCCCCTTATTTTGTCACCAATAAACTTATCTATAAAGACCTGATTGTTCCATATGTTGCTGAGTTAGCCCAAACTAGATACCTATCCTTTTATAGTAAGCTCCATAACCACTCAAATCCATTAGTTTCTGAACTTGCTTCCCAATCCATTCCCGATTATCTTCCGAGGCGTCTGAAAAGGAAATGGCATAGAGATCTTCTAGTGTAGAATTTTATTGAAGTGCTACTGATGAGTAGTTCTTTTCAAGTTTTTCCATGTTATTGTAATCGTTATCTGCTCATTTACTTGATGTACATATTTGTATATTTGTAAATTTTAATAAATTGATACAAAATTAAATTTAAAAAAAAAGCAAAAATAGTAACCAATGGATGGGATTAAGAAAGACATGGCAAAGATTAGTATAACAGAAACATCTTTCAGAAGAATTATACTAAACTATAAGGGTTTCCAAGAAAGAAAGAAAAGAGAGAAATAATTAGCATCTTGGCAGAAGAGAGAAGGAAACAGCAAAGTGAACGAATGAAGAACTGTTTGAAATCAAGGTAAAAAGTACGGAAATTTCCGCATATAGTTGCTTCACGCGGTCCTAGAATCGGGAAACAAATAGGGTTAATAGGTCAATGATTTATTTAGGCGAGGATTGAACCTGCGGCTTCATAAAGAAATAATATTATTAGTATTACTGGAGATATTACATCAACTGTCAATATATTATATATCTATTTACTATCCAGGATGATCCAGATGAATGGCTGACGTACAAGATCCAGGAACCTGAAGAAAGCGAACGTGACCTTGTGAAGATGATCTCACTTTCCATTCGCTGTTAGTGCCATCCCCCCACCACCGTCAGCCCACATACCGGATCTCGCAAACGTTTCTATTTTATTTTTAAATAATAAATAAATAAATAAAACAATCCAAGAAAGTGAGACAGAAAATAGCTGAGGAGCTCACGCAGTTAAACATAGAGGTTAACCCGAGTAAAACAAAAGGTATCATATTTTCTTTTCAAAAGGCAAAAAGAAACTTCCAACCAATTTCAAAATTAATAATTCAGTCAACAAAATTTCGAAAAATATGGTTTACTTAGGAATTAAATTTGATAGACAACTTAGCCTTTCGGCCCACTTACTTGATAAAATAAGAAAAGCGAGATTACAAACTTACAAACTGAACCACTTATTATCTACTACAAATTTAGCTTTACGTTTAAAATTATATATAATTATAATCCATGTATATATAAATATATAATCCGACCAACCCTGCTGTATGGAGCACTATTATTTTCATTGATTGGGAAAAGTATAAATTACAAACTTCTATCATTCCAAATTGGTATATTAAGAAAAATTGTAAAAGGTAATACAATGCAGAGTCAAAACTAAGGAAATATATGAGGATTTTATTAAAAATTCTACACTAGAAGGTCCCTAGGCAATCTTCGTTTCAGACGCCTCGGAGAATTATCAGGAATGGAGTGGGAAGCAAGTTGAGAAACTAAAGGATTTGAGTGATGATGGAGCTTACTATGAAGGATAGGTATCTGGCGTGGGCTAAATCAGCAACATATGGAACATTAAGATCTTTATTGATAAGTTTATTGGTGACAAAGTAAGAAGCATCGATGATTTTACGAAGGATTTTGGATTGTAAGGATTAAATACGAGATGAATTGGATGGTTTAGTGGAGCCCCAAAGCTCAACTCCGTACGTCCAAATAGGTCTAATCACAGTCATGTATATTAGTCTTTTGTATTAATTGGGGGCTTTGAACGTTTGTCTAGTAAATGTTGAAGTAGTCTGAAACGACGGGCAGTTTCTTGTCGTTTTAGTCTTGTATGTGGATTCCAAGTTAGTCGTTTGTCCATGTGGAGTCCTAGATAGCAGATCTTTTCAACAGGGATTAGTGGAATATCATTAAAGGATACTGTAGGGCAGGAAGTCGTAGGTTTACGACGTAGGGTAAACGTTATTTGGTGGGATTTGTTTGGATTTATTTTAATTCTCCATTTTTGACATCATATGAGGAATTAAAAGTTCAAAAATTACCGAGTTTTTTGCCGATAGAAAAGAAAAATTTTTCGATGCCTAAAGAAATATTTTAAATCCTCTCTACAGCAAAATTTCACCCATCAAATCATAGATATATTATTTAGTGTGTAAGGCGTATACACATAAATAAACGGTGAGCCCCATCACCTAATTATTAATTTAACTCCATTAATTTATAACACAATTATGATAAATCATCTATAACTCCTTAAAATGCTAGAAAGCAGTAAGAGGAGAATTCGAAAAACGTTATATAAAGTTATTACAAGAAAGAAAAAAAAAGGAGGTTATGGAAAAAAAAATAGTATTACTAACCATATATAAGTTAATTTTTAGAAAAAAAAAAAGACCTACAAGTTTTTTAGTTAAACTAAAAAGTTTAAAATAATATTTTAATTACTTCGAAACAAATAACATTAAAGGACAATCAACAAAATCACCGATACTTATAAACCTATTCACAATTTATCATCTGTTATAAAACTTGCAATTTATGATTTTGGAGTCGGTGCCAACCAAGAAGGGCAGTTTAATCCTGCCTTGTCAACACTTCTTTACAACTATCAGCTTTCTTTCGATTTCTTTTTGTTTTTGTTGGCACCGACTCCAATAATTGCTCATAAATTATAAATAGGTATATAGGTATCAACAATTTCTTTGATAGTCCTTAAATGCGCTTTGTTTAGAAGTAATTAAAATATATTATTTTTTTACTTTTTTAGTTCAAGTTTGTACATGTAGATTTAATAATTAAGTCAGTTTTTTTTTCTAAAAATTTACTTCTTTTTTTTCCAATTTTTAATGGTGTGTGTATTTTGTTCTGTTTTTTTTTTAGTTCTTGTTTAAGTTTGTACATGTAGATTATGTGATAAAGTTAGATTTTTTTTCTCTGAAATAACACTAGTTGGACATTATTTATCAAGGTATAATATAAGGCGTATACGAGTGTGACTTTATTGCTTTGATCTATACTATACTATACTATACTATACTATACTATACTATACTATACTATACTATACTATACTATACTATACTATACTAGAACCCATCAGTTCTAAATTTTAACTACACCATCTTTATAATTCAAGAAAGTTTTATCAATAACAAAATCTAATAATGATCAATTAATTTATTTAAAAAGAAAAGATAATTCTTTGGTTTGTTAAGTTCGGATTTATACTTAATTATTTAGAATAAATCTTTAAATCCTGGAATATTTCAAAATAGTATCCTTAAGGACAAAAACTAATAGGACGATAGTGGCGGATAACTTAAAAATCGTTAAATCCTGGCGAATCTTAAAATAGTATCCTTTAGCACAAAAACAAATAAATATGTGTCCCTCCGCCATCTTAAAATAGTAGCCTTAAGGACGAAAACTAATAAAATCATTAAATCCTGGACGACAACAAAAAAATAGTATCCTTAAGGACGAAACCTATTTTGTTGGGAAGGAGAGTGGCCCAGGATGTCCTTCGGCCGCCAAAAAATCTAGCATATCTGAAAACATTTTTTTTTTGGATATTATAATACGAGCATCCATCAAGTACTGGGCTAAAATAACTGATGCATCTCATCATGATTTTGATAATTCCTTATTTAATTAACAGTAATTCGTTATGACAGGACAATTCTAGAGACCTCTAAAGGTGTCGATAATATTGTGTCTTTCACCTCCGATACCTGTTAAAAACGTATATGGTCCGAATTCCACTCAGGTACCAACTTGTCTTGGGGTCTACTGTGTTACCATATTTAATTTTATCTTCGTTATGATAGGTACCAGTTTCCTCGCTGCAGCCTCAAGTTTCAGAAAGGATTCGATAATAGACCACCTTCTTCATGGTTAACCTTATCAGCCTAATATGGTTTGTAGGAATGTTAAAATCTTTAATAAAGATGAAATCTTTCATCCAAATAATCATTAGTTTTCTAAAAGGTTTAGTTATGATAAACTAGGTGATTTAACCCAGGAAATTAGTTGTAAAATAGCTATGATTAAACTTTGCCCAACTCTGCTTGAAAATATATAACATATTTTTCTAAATGAAACTTTGTTCCCTTGGGAGAAACTGTAAGAGGAAGGTCTAATGAAATATTCATGTTGTTACTTGTAAAGCTGTTAACGGACACATTCTCTTGCGGGTTAGTCAGGTCAGTGTTCGTTATGATAGCTTTGTAACAGGTGGGGAGGTTATAGCTCAAATCATTTCTTATCTTAATTCTAAGCAGGTCAAATAGCGAATGTATCGGTGAATCAGCAATTTGAGAGGTTCTTAGATCGGAAAAATGCTGTTAGTGTTCATTTGATTTGGATATCTGGAAGATCGTACATGTACTGTTTTACGGAAAATGTTGAACTTTTTGAGTGACCAACGCAATCATTGGAAATATCATCAAAGGCTTCATTTAAACTTTTTTAAAAATTGCTTCTCGCCAACTTTTGGTATTGTCGGGACTACCTTCGGGTTCGCTAATCCTTTAAAAAATGCTACAGAAGCTGCCAAGGAAGCAAAAATAAATATAATTTTAATTTAATTTGTTGTTTTTTAAGTTACATTAATTTATTTAAACATAATGCCCGTCGTTACAGACAATTTCAACATTTACTAGACAAACGCTCAAAGCTCCCAATTCATTACAGAAGACTCATATACAGGACTGTGACTAGACCTATCTGGACGTATGGAGTTGAGCTTTGGGGCTCCATTAAACCATCTCATTCATTTCTTATTCAATCCTTACAATCCAAAATCTTACAATCAAAAGCTTCCCATTCCATTCCTGATAATCCTCCGAGGCGTCTGAAACGAAGATGGCCAAGAGACCTTCTAGTGTAGAATTTTTGAGTGCTACTGATGAGTAGTTCTTTTCAAGTTTCAACATGTTTATTGTAATTGTTGTCAATACATTTACTTGATGTATATATTTTTTCCAGTAGTAAATTTCAATAAATGTATATTAAAAAAAAAAAAAAAAAAAAAAAAAAAAAAAAAAAAAAAAAAAAAAAAAAAAAAAAAAAAAAAAAAAAAAAAAAAAAAAACTGTAACTGTTTTGATGAGTTAAATATAATTTTAAAAAAAATTATTTGAGTTTTTTTCCGAATTTAACAAAAAGTAAATGTAACCAATTATTTTTTACAGTTTGATGGTAAAAATATTAAACGCAGCCTTAGCTATTAACGAGTTCATGACTTAAAGATCTGATAGAATAATTATGAAATATTCACTATCGATATCGCTAACGAATCGACAATCGAAGACCAATTATCGAGTTTGTTCGGAATCGGAAGGCAGTTGAGAAAGTTCTCGTGAGCACCTAATCAGATAATAAACTCTAGCTCATGTACGAAGCGATAAATGTCACAGAAAGCAGTAAAAGGGCCAATGGAACAAGATTTTGAACTTCATTAGGCGGATAACATTAATTGATTATTGTATTCGCTACGAATAAAACTATAATAAAAAAATGTATAAAACACATTGAAAACTTATTACTAATTAATTAAATTATTAAATACATATGCACTTGTCTATTTAATTGAAAGATTACTTTACTATTGCAGTCGTAAATTGAAATAAAGGTTAAAACCAAAGCCAAGAGATCACTCGTTTCGTTCCCTGGGTGTAGTAAGGTTTAGATTGCACCTTTGGTTTCATTCCACCCTAGGTCGTTCCGACTGCTTTGTTGCGTTGATCCTTCCGCTTTTAATTTCCTCCCCACTCTCCATCACTCTACCACCCAGCGCATGGGCATCTTCAAAATAAACCGCTTTCTTTGAATTTTTCTATTCTACCGACAGAGCTGGGCTTCTTTTTGATTCAGAGAAATGAACCACACAAGGTTTTATTGCATATGTCATTAAATGATTTTTTCGCTATTTGTTTAAAAGCTAATGGAGCAGTCACAAGAATTGATTACTCCTTTTTTTTCTCTTGATTGTAAATAAATTAAATTCTTGATCGAATAAAACTTCTTCTTTTTCTTTCTTCTTTTCGTTTGGGCCTACTCAGGACCACGGAGCTCGTTTCGACTCTTTATATGGGTCTGCTGTTTTTTCTTAGCCCAGAAAGCGATTGAATAAAACTATTTTAAAAATATACATTTTTTTAATAAGTATACTTAGATGTTTAAACTTACTTAATATTAAAGTACCTATAACATTTTGGAATATAAAATAGAAGGAACAGGTTAACAGCTCGAAGTCACAAAAAGGTAAGAAACGAAAATGCATGGTACATAGGTATTGGTTAGTAAAACTGACGTAGAACGAAAACTGGAACTGGTTCCAGTCGTGGAAAAAAAACGGAACGTAAAATCTCATTCCACTTCTAAGTCGGAACGACCCTTCATCATTTTGAGCACTTCGGTCTCACACGCTCCACTGTAGAAGTACAGATAGATACCTCCAATGAAGGCAAGACTCACGCAGCCGACAAAAAAGATAATGGAACCTATTTTTGGGATTGTAGAGTAAATGCTTGTCTTATTTGAGAAAAGGACCGCCACAGTGATAGCGAGTATTATGCAACGTTAGTCCGATTCTTGCGAGACGCTATCAAAGAGAAAAAGCACAGTATTTTGAGCAGAGGTGTTCGGCTTCATGACAATATCCCAGTCCATACAGCATCGATACCCAAGACCACTATGAAGGAATGCGAATATTAAGAAATCTGTCACCCACCCTACAGCTCTGAGGTTCAGCTGTAGAAGAACATTTTTCTTTGAATATTGAGTCTAAGATTTGGATTAATTGAGAAGATTTTGATGTAATTTCGAAAACTTGATAGCTATAAGGTTGATGTCACAAATCATAATTTTAGGTCTGTAAACCAGTTCCAGGACTTGGGAAGCCGGGTCACAACTGACAATAGAATTTAAAGTGAAATAAAAGCAAGAATAGCAGAAGGAAACAGGTGATATTTCTCCCTTCAAAAAGTAACATCGGTTCTTTTTCTAAAAGAATGAAAATTCTTATTTACAAGACCATTGTAAGACCAGTGGTAATGTATGGATGCGAAACATGGCCCTTAACAAAAAAATCAGAAATGATGCTCAACACCTGGGAAAGAAGAGTGTTGAGGAGAATATGGGGTGGAGTCTTCGAGAATGGTTTTTGGAGGAGAAGATATAATGAAGAGATTATAATCCTGTATGGGGAACCCGACATCGTGGCCATGATAAAAAGAGCGCGTATTAAGTGGTTAGGGCATGTAGAAAGAATGACCGACCAAAGAGTGCCAAAGAAAATGCTATATGGGAAACCAGATGGCAGGAGAGGAAGAGAACGTCCCCGAATCAGATGGATGGATAATGTGGAGGAGGATCTGAGGCGGATGGGGGTTTAGGAATGGAGGGAGAGAGCTCGGGATCGAAGAGATTGATGGTCCGTTGTGGAGGAGGCCCGGGTCCTTGTAAGACCGTAGTGCCCATATAATAATAATAATAAGGTTGATGGCTAAAGGTATTTGAAGTTCATACAATGTACATTGTACGTTTAACATTCGAGTGTTTTGATGTTCTTCACATTTCAAGTTTGAATCAAAATAGGCAGCAGTATAGTCTTATATATGAGAGTTAATCCGTAATAACTGATCTATTTGATGTTCTAAAGCATATTTCTCATGTTCGTACCTTTTGAGTATAGTGTGAGTGTTCATTCAAGTCTTTTCTCTAGGAAAAAGCAAAGATAGTGTTTCCAATATAGAAAATAAATTAAAAATCACTTGTATGTTTAAACATTTTTTTTTAGTTGCTACTATATACCTTTAAGATTGGCAGGTTTTCTAACATTCATTGCTTGCTAGAGCAGAGGCAGACCAAGAAGGGATAACCTGCCTCATGTGGGATCTATAATTTCCAAGGTAAAGCCGAAGGCAACCCATAGCTACGTGTTTTTCATAATATAAAACCAATCAACAAAACACTTTCTACAACTCTCTGTAAGTTCTCGAACAGGTTGTTCAGAACATCGGTCTTCGACATGTCACAGGACATCTTCATAAAAAGGACGGAGTCCTTACACGATCTTCTTTGTCTTCAAGGCTAAATTCTATCAATATTTTTTAAGACACTGTTGAACGGTGCACTCACACTGTCATCACCCTAGTTTTTAGCTGTTTCTGACCGAGATTAAAACAATAAAATTTGGCGGAAATCACGCTTTGAAGTCTTAGTACAAAGTGGATTACATCCAAGCTGTAACATGCTAGAGAGTTAATCAGTTTATTTATGAATAAATCCAAACAAAGAAATAATTCGACAAACATAAACATTATTATTATTTAGAAAGGTGATTTAATATAAATATAAAAATGGATTTCCTGACAACCCTAAATTAAATTCAGTTACATAAATCTATTTGGCTTATTTAAAAAACATAAATTCTTCTCCTGCCTGTCATATTTACAATCTGCCTCAGATGAGCGATGAGACCGTGTGTGCCGTCACGATTACAGGGACCTCTTGACTTGTCCAACCTCATTGACCTGGATCATGGCGACATATTGTCAATATTTGATCCCGACTAAGCGAACAGTGTCCCTCTGTTGTAGAAAACTTAGAGCATTGTCATTGTTGTTCTGTCAAACACTTCACTTCTCAACACACAGGGCATTCCTTATAATTCGTATCCAGAACGAAAATGGTTAAATTGTTTTAGTTTGAACTTATATCTGATACACGATACTATCTTCTGTCTCTTTTATTTTAGTAAAACCGTGAGTTTGTTAAGAGCGACGGCGAACAATAAGAAGTAATAGCGAACATTTAAAAAATATGCTCTTCGCCTTTAGTTCGTGGCTACGGTCCGCGACTAGAAGTAAGAGAGAATTCAACTCTAAAAAATGCAAAAGTTAAACTGAATGATAAAAAAATCTATGCCTTAAAGAAATAGAATATCAATGGCAAATGGGTGATTATCGTGTTGAAAAATTCTGAAATTCTTTAGTTAGATACATATATATATATATATATATATATATATATATATATATATATATATATATATATATATATATATATATATATATATGTTTAGTAAGGTTCTTGAGTTTTAGTCAGTTAATTAAAAAAAAAAACAACTATTTTGGCGACGTTTCGAGACTATATTATTCTCATAATCATGCCCTACAGTGAAAAAACAGGTTACAATAAAATTATATAAGTTATACAAGTTATTTCAAAACATACAGTTAGATAAAGTACAAGTATACACCAACATGTGTAGGATAATAAAAAGGTATATAATTACAGAATAAAGAGGAGTATGAAGCTACTTACAATATTACTAGTGGATATAAATACACTAACAATTCTGGTACACAACTAACCTAGGGGAGATTTAAACAGACATTTTACAGAGATTAATGGGGAAAACCCTATTTCTTAAAAATAAGTTAAAAGGACTGGGTAGGTATTCCCAAAGATGCAGGTACAAAAATATTTCAGTGTAATATACTAACAAATGGAAGAATGATTTGTATGATGTATATAAATGTAAATGTATATTATTGGTCTGACTTAATACTACTTTTCATCATAGAAATGTATTAAGTTGGAATAACAGGTGTTAAGATTTAGAACCTCTGATTTTTTGTTTATTGCGCGGTTTTTAAATTTTTCTATGGTTATCATTTCTTTAAAAATTATTTTGTTCATGGTGAATAATTTTGAGAAAATCAAATTTAAAAGAATGTTTTGTTTGCCTGTAATGTGTGGTGAGAGCTGTTTGGTCAGGTTTATACGGGTTTTTATTTATAGACGTGCAACTGTATTTATGTTGATACACTCGTCGTTTAAGATATTGTTCCGATGTTCCGAAATAAGACTTGCCACAACTATCTTCACACAAATTTCATAAACAATATTAGACTGTAACTCTAACTAATCCGTATCTTTGGTTTTGGAGAATAATTTATTAATGGTGGAGGCATTTTTGAATGTGACCGTGTAGTCAGTTTTATGATTATTTGTGAGTGTTTTCCTGAGCCTTTCTGATAGTGTTTGAATACATGAGATGGTGTAATATCTTTTATTACACTTAATATCTTTTATTATAAAAGATACATGAACTTTATTTTCCTCTCCGAGATTCAATTTAAAATAAAATAAAAAATAGTCCATGACAATGACAAATTCCATAATATTATCTTCTCATTTTGATAGCCACAATAATGATTTTTGTCATGAATATGACAATATTTTTTATTCTCAGTCAAGCTAAGTTTATTTGATTTTTTTTATTAATTTTTTTTTCGAATAAACGATGTAATAAAATTTGACCATGAGCAATTATTGCGCAAAAACGATCGAGGGGAAATCATAAAGGTGATGATAATAATTAAGATAAAGCAGGAAAATAATGTTGAAAATGTATATAAATGTCATTGTCATGACTGTGTGTCATCGACATGTACTACTTATACGTACTAAGAAACCATGATAATGGCAGGTAGAAAAACCCATGCAAATGACAAATTGGACTTTAAAGAGAGTTTTATAAAATACTACGTCAATTTATTCGAATTAAATCAAGCATCATTTTCTATTATAGACCGAAAATACAATTATATGTAAAAAATACTTTGTTGGACAAGAAATATGATAACGAACATGACAATAGCATGCGATGAAACACTAATCTATTTTCATTTGTTTCTCGGTGGTTTTCAAGTTATGTCTGTCTAGTATTCTTTATTTGAAACAAGTGATTCTGCACTTCAGGGACTTGAATATAAAAGTTAGACGTATTTCCACGACAGTGGCATTCCATTAATATAAAATATAAGAAAAAAATACAAGGAGCCATAGTTTTGATAATTTTTTTAGTATTCTAGGAAAGATGGAACTCGACAATAAAATCAAAATTAAAATGAAAACTATGAGTTTATTATTGGAGCCAATAATTATCACTGAATATAATTTCCACCTGGGTCAGTAGGTATTCATATCGTGGTGATCCCGCGAAATGAATCTCAGCCTTCCTACTATGGATAAAATAGTTAGGTAACCTACAGGTTAACCCAACCTTTCTGCCCTAATTATATTACCTAAAGATGTTAAGCTAAAACGAATGAAGATAAAGGCTTTACGTGGTACGACATGTTGGAGCATGACTAAAAGAGAGTTCATAAAAATTATAAAACTTTATTATGACTCCTTATAATCAAAGTAACAAGGAGTATCGATAATATAATTAAATACCTGCACGTTGGAAGAAAGGAATAGTATTGGAGAACTTACCTGCAACAAAAAACAAACAATGTTAGAAAAAATAAATAGTAAAAAATAAAAGGTAAATCAAAAATATGATATGATAATACTATGGAAAGTAAACAAACACATTTACGATATGACATTGTAATAAAAATAACTTTTCAATAACAGTCAAATAGTATGAGTAGCTTTTAAATAAAAAACTTAAAAATAAAAAAAAACTTAAAGAAGATTTTGTTGTCTTGAAGTATGTTTACGAATTGATGTGGCAATATAATGATAAAACACACAAGTTTTTTTTTTTTTTTTTTTTGCAAATTAATAAATTCTATATTTAAAAAATCGACATCAATCACTATCCATCCTAGCAATAGCCTGCTGCTCTATTCAAGTCTGGAGTGTCTGTGGCTTTAAAGCTCTTACTCTGCCTCCATAGGATTATAACACCAACGACGCAGGTGAGAGAAGAGCAATGGGATCTCTTCGGTCCAGCTTGGGTACATATTGACTGGTAATCTTCATTAAGTGTTGTATATTTTGCTTTGCCAGGTTTATCTTCGATATCTCAAGGTGCACCCATGTTTCACTCCTCTTTCTCAGATTAAGTTGGCTTTATTTAAGTTTTCGTAGATAATATTTCCTTAGAACATTCCGTTACCAAATAACCATTACACTCATTCTTCTTATATTTACAATATGCTTCAGTTCAGTTTTACAGTCAATTAAATGCAAACAAGATCTTGCCTTTGTGATGTGTATACTCTACAGAACTTTTGCATTGCCTCCTTCCATCTTCCGTCTTTTATTTTTCATTTTAATTGTAGAATGTTCTCTTATATATATTTTTGTATATTTAGAGATAATTTACTTTTTTGTATATTTTGTATGACTGGAATTATCTTTATTTCTTGAATGATGCAGTTATATTGTTAATAAAACCTGTTTTACCATACAAATAAATACAGTTAAAATATCAAACCCTAGATGAATATAAGTATATAAGAAATGAGGAACCTTCTTTGATTGAAGAATGTACTCGGGTTCTGCTGAGCCTATATTTCGTTATGTAACCGAGAGACATTTTCGCTAAGCTAAGCAATAAATAGATCTGACCCTAAATACTAACGCAATAAATTACCCCTCGCGTAGTTATACATTACGCCACCGTTAGCAGAGGCATCTGATACATAAATCTTACAACGACGTAGTATTTCACAGATGAAAATGACTCCGGGTTGAGAGCCTAAATAACTGGATCCTAGATAGCGCAGCGGACTGCTTAGAATGCAGCCGGCATCCCCAAGTTGACAGATCTGAAATATAGACAGCGCTGCCCATCCCGACTGTGTATCCCAATTAATCTCCTCGTCTTCTTTTTTTTCCTAATTGAAGACCTCTTTGGATTCCTGTGCCGCGGTGGAGCGTTGATGGATAGCTTATGGCACATACTCCTCAAGTTTTTCCTTTCCAGGAGTTCGAGTGTCTTTGATCGGTCTTCAGAGTTTCCAAGAAGGCATAAACAAGTCTATATATTTCTATTAAAATTGCCATTTAAACAAACCATTAGTATATACCGTATAGTTAACTAACAAATGAATATAATGGATATTTGATGATATTGTCTATACCAGCTGTTCTCCAACATATCCGATCTCCAGGCTGTCGAAAAAGAAAAAGCAGTACTTCGGCCTTTATGTATAATATAATATATCTATGCTATTATATAAAAGGACAAGACATTTTTCGTTTGTGATCACTAAAGACCGGATTTCTGTGTTATTGCACATTGAGTTCGCTTTGATTTAGCACTCTCTAACCCAAGTAGTTATCTCATTTATATAATAAGGATTCTTATTCTTAAATTTTATTTTTTATATTGATTTTATTTATTGAACCAAATTCATCTAATTTTATTCACTTAAACATTTATTTTTTTGAAAATTTTCCTTATGATTATTAGGCAACATTTATAACAATTATTTATATTAAATAGGTTAATTAGTTTTAAATTGAAATTAAAAAGTCGCTTAGTATACATCAAATGTATTTGTGGCCTACTACTTTTAAATGATCGTATTGAATTAGGAGCTTTGAGGATTTAGGCAAACATTGAGGATCGACGTACTTCCTAGAACTAAGACGTTTCCTCAGAAAAGTTTACTCCCCGCTTCCCATTTCATTCCCCACATCTGATCCAGCAGAAAGGGCTAGTTGACAAGATTTTAAGCTGTCAACTTTGAAAATGCCAAAAACGTCAGCGAGTGTTTCTACAAAATTGAAACAATGGACAAGTGAATATCCAGAGCTGATATTCGTTTGAAACTCTAGAAGAAAGCTTAAAAAGAATTGAAAATGAAAGGAGAAGATGCTTGTTTTCGAAATTCGAGCAAATCCTTGAGAAAAACTAAGGCTACATTCGTTAAAAAAAAAATTAAATTATTGTATCAACGGAAAGGAAATAGAAGCTGATAATCTGGATCCATCCACAATCGCATGCTACAAAAATTGTCCTATTACGTCCATAGACGTAGAACGTTCCTTTTCTTTGCTAAAGAACATTTTATGAAGTGACAGGTGGCATAATTTTACTGAGAAATATTTTAAATTTATAATATCGTACATTTTCACGAAACTTTTAAAAACTAATTTATTTTTCAAAAACATTTAATTATATTTTGATTCCACGTAAAAGGAAATTTTAATAAAGATATTTTATATTTCTTTTAATTAACAGTATTTTAGATTGAATTAACTCTAAAACGAAACGTTTGTCGAAATGTCTTTAAGTTTATTCAAGGCTGGTTAAGTTTTGCATATATCTGTAAATAAAAGGATTGCTGCATGCATTAAGTTTTTAAATTCACGTGTTGAGTTTTTTACTGCACGATTTTGCATATTTTGAGTTTTTTACTGCACGATTTTGAATGTTTTGAGTGTTTTACTGCACATTTTTTGATTTTTTACTGTACAAAAATCCGGTCTCTAGTGAGCACTAACCGCAAAAACTACTGAACCAATTAGTACCAAATTTTAACCACATCATCTTCATAGTTCGAATAATAATAAAATAAAAAAATTAAATTGTTTTTAAAAAAAGAGCAGTGAAGTTTGAAAATTGACCGACAGGTGGCGATCGCTATTCAAGAGAGGTTACAAAGATATGGTGTTTTTATGAACTAAAAATTGATAACAAAATTTGCTTAATTTAATTGAATTCTTATAAAAAAAGTTATAAATATGTTTTGTGAGGTATGGCTCTCAGTGAAGAGCGATATCACTGAGTTTGAGATTGCAAAACTATTAAAAACATCTGTACCAAATTTTAACTTCATTAAATAATAACATTATTTAACTACATTTTTAAAGTTTTAGGAAGGTTTCCAACAGTAACAAGTTTACAATAATAAAGATTCAAATGTACGTTGTTGAGTGGTAGAAACGAGATTTGACACACTGTCAAAAACTTTTATGGCTAGAAATTAAAATCAAATCAAATGAAATCAATAAAATTACAAATAAAAATTATTACGAAATAAAAATGTCAAACGTTTGCTTTTTGATATTTTGTATAAAAATATGATTCGTGGGCCTTTTATTGTAATCACTGATAGTGCAGTTCATTATATGCAAGTCTCTGTCTATCTGGATTAACAACTCATACATTAAAATTAAAATTGGATGTCTAATTATCCCTTTATATAATCTTCAAACATCTAATCAATGCTATTTTAACCATGTTAAAAATTATTGCTATGCTTGAAATTATTATTGAAGTAATAATGCTCAATTCTAAACTTCAGTACAAATTTTTTATCGATAAACAAATGAAAATCAATTATTAATTAAAATAATCGTTCTTTACTTAGAGCGGGCGATTATTTTCGTTTGTCATCACTAACCGCGAAAACTTCTGAACCAACTGTACCAAATTTAAACTACATTATCTTTGTAATGCAAGGAAGGTTATAAAGCAATAATAAAATTTATAGATTTTCAACTAAATTGTTATAAAACAGCGAAAAAAATGTACTGCGCAGTAAAGTATTATAATCGAGTGATAGGTTCCGAGCACCATTTAAGAGAGGTTACAAAGGTACGGTGTTAAATATAGCTAGAAATTTATGATAAAATTTACTAATTTTAAATGAAATTATTATAATTGGGGCTATAAACATGTGGTGCGCCATAAATAGACATATTCATGATTTATTGTTTTTCCCTGTCAGGGAGAAATTGGTTTTTGTTTTCGTCCATCAAGTTGAATTTATGTACGGATATTTCAATATTTTGCCCATGTAAATGTAAAATGTACTACGCAATTTCACAAACTCATCAACCTTCCGGTCCACAATACGCTAAGTTTTTGGGACTGTACTGTATTGTAATATCTGTAGTGATAACGCTGTCCAGTTCCCGCAAAGTAATTTTTCCAGTATTGAAAATATTTACTGTTGTATTCAAAGTAGAAACTAATATTCTTGGATTACTATTGTTGCAAGACGTAGTTTCAGGAATGGTATCGCTATTAAGGAAACTAGATCGCAATCTCGCAATGGTTTTTAGCTAAAACTAGAACGTCTTAGGAGATTGTAACTGAGTTGGAGGTAATAAGGCTGAAACGAATGGGATTGGAGTGGATTCGAATCCGGACTAATTGAAGATGTCCAGTTCTTCACGGGCAGTTCCGAAATTCTGGGCAGGACTTGAGAAGCTTGGGTAATTTGACACGTAGGAGCTTGGTTAAGTATAATGTTGTTCAAATTTTGATATAGTTTAATGGTTTTATAAAGATTTTTTTTTTTTTTATTTCTTAACAAAATACATACAGCTTTCAGTTCCAAAATCAGCCATAACTATTTTTCTTTTTTTTTTACCTAACTGAAAGTTTAGAAAATAGATTTTTGTAAATAATTCTAATTAGCCATTGAAACCCATTTATTTTGACAAAATATATCTCAATTGTAGAAAAAAAAAAATAATTTTAATGATTCCTGATCACTTATGTTGATGACACATGTTTATTATCAGTAAACGATGATCCGTTCATTGCCTCCCAAACACTTTACCCTTCGTCGTAAACCTACGACTTCCTGCCCTACAGTACCCTTTAATGATGTTCCACTAATCCCCGCTGAACAGATCCGCTACCTAGGACTCCACTTGGACAAACGTCTTACTTGAAATCCACATACAAGACCAAAGCGACAAGAAACTGCTCGTCGTTACAGACTACTTCAACATTTACTAGACAAACGATCAAAACTCCCGATTCATTACAAAAGACTTATTTACATGACTGTGATTAGACATATTTGGACGTACGGGATTGAGCTTTGGGGCTCTACTAAACCATCCAATTTATCTTGTATCCAATCCTTTCAATCCAAAATCCTTCCAAAACTTCTAAATGCTCCTTATTTTGTCACCAATAAACTTATCCATTAAGACCTGAATGTTCCATATGTTGCTCAGTTAGCTCAAACCAATAGGTATCCTTTCATAGTTAGCTCCATAACCACTTAAATCCATTAGTTTCTCAACTTGCTCCCCACTCCATTCCCGATAATCCTCCGAGGCATCTGAAAAGAAGATGGCCTAGAGATCTTCTAGTGAAGACTTTTTATTGAAGTGCTACTAATGAGTAGTTCTTTTCAACTTCTTACATGCCATTGTAATCATCATCAGTTCATTTACTTGATGTACATATTTGTACAGTTATATATTTCAATAAATTGATATATTAAAAAAAAAAAATTAATGATTAATTTAACTTAAAGAATGTAGCAGGTTCTGGCCCTGAATTTTAGGTATATATTTTTCACTATTGTTTTGTTTAAACAAGACATCAATTTTAAGGAAAACATACCCAAGCTTGTAAACATAGGTAAATAATCTATATAAGGGTGATTCACAAACTAAGAGCAACTTTCAGGTGGATAATTTTCAAAAAATCACGTAATTCAAAAATACATGGAAAAATTCCTGATGGTCACTTAGATGACTAAGGTGCCAAAAACCTGTTTTGCCGAAATCAAAACTGATTTTTAACCCCCAAATTAGTAATTCCGAAGGGAAAACAAAACTAACGTGAACTTAAAAACCCCAGCCATAGTAATGGCAGTTTATGATTTAAAGCCAGTTATCTCGATGATCGTTAATCTCTTTATAAAATAACCAATATATTACCGAATTCAAAGTTTATGTGGTGAGATAATGTGAACTGATAATTATTCACAGGGGTGCTAGTATGTATTTCGATATTATTGCTTTTTTTAATAACAAAATAATTGAAAATCAGAAGATTTTGTTATTGCTTAACATTCCTGGAACTACATAGATGAAGTGGTTAAAATTTGGTACAAATTGGTTCACTATTTTTCGCGGTTAGTAATCACAATCAAAAAATGGCTTGCCCTTATATATAATAGTGTACATTTGTAGTAATCTTGTTATTAACCGATTAACATAGATACTGATAAATAAATATTAATATATTTATACATTATAATGTTTTTATCTAAGACTGCCTCAACTAGAAAGCAACGGATTTCTCAATGGATACCTGAACTATTCCATTAGTGGATATCATTTAATCAAGGGAATGATTAGCCAGATACTGAAAGCATCTCTTCATTTCAGAGAGAAAGTAATGAGCTCTTAAATATCTTCAATGGAGTATCTCTCATCAGAGATAATGGCAATTCATTTAATGGCAACACGAGATTTATAATTCGTACTCCGATGATTTATTCGAGTATTGGAAGTAAATGATCTTTAAAAAAAAAATAAAACTATTTCTTCACTTAGCGATTGTGATTGAGAACTTCGTTTAGCACTATTTGAATATTTGAATAGTAGTGAAGTTTGCAAATTGACCGATAGGGGGCGAACACCATTCTACATGAGAGGTTACAAAGGTATGGTGTTTATATCTAGCTTAAAATGGATAATAAAATATACTTATATTATTTTACATTATTAATAATAAAGACTTAAATAAGTGGTGCGACATGTGTATGTGTATTTATATGAAATATGAAAATTGACCGATCTATGGTTAGCACCATTCCGCAATAGATTTTATAATGTTAAAAATACTGAACCAATCGGTACCAAATTTAAGAAAAATGACATTCATAGGAAGATTTGACAATTGTCAAATTTACAAAAATAATTTTTTTTTTTTTTTTTTTTTTCTTTTATTAATAGAAATTTACAACTGTATTAGAAAACACATCTAGTAAATATGCGGCATATATGAGATATAATGACATGAATAAATTTGTAGAGAAACTACCCATTGGTAGTACCCTAATGAATATTTACAAAAGAAAATCACGAGGCCACCTTCTTTTCAGACGCCTCGGAGGATTTCCAGGAATGGAATGGGAAGCTAGCTGTGCAACAAGTGGATTTGGATGATTGTTATGTTTATTACGAAAGGAAAGGTACCTGGTTCGTGCCAAATCGGCGACATATGGGAGATTAAGATCATTATAGAATTAATTCATTTGTGACAAATTAAGGAGCATTAAAGATTTTTCGAAGGATTTTGGATTGGAGTGATTGGATGCGGGAAGAATTCGATGGTTTAGTGGATCCTAAGTCCAAATAGGTTTGATAATCGTCATATAGACAAGTTTCTTATAGGGATCGGGAGATTTGAACGTTTGTCAATTAAGTGTTGTAGCAGTCGAAATCTACGTGAAACTTCTCGTCTTTTCAATCTTGTATGAGGGTTCCAGGTAAGTCTCTTGTCCAGATGAAATCCAAGGTATCGTATTTGTTCCACATTAATTAGCGGTACACCATTAAAGGATACTGAAGGACAGGATGAGGTAGGTTTTCGTCGTAGGGTAAAGGTTATTTTTTGGGATTTGCTAGGATTTATCTTGACTTTCCAGTTATGACACCATTCTTCAAGGAAAGTAATATGTGACTGGAGTGTCTGGGATGCAGAAAATGGATCATCATTGAATGATAACATGGTGTAATCAGCAAAGGTTGTGAGGATAGTATTAGGGTGAATTGGAATATCAGCTGTATAAACAGTATAAAGAATGGGACTCAGGATACTACCTTTAGGAATACCAGCGGTGTGAGGAAAGAAGCATGAGTATGTAGAATTGTGGTTAACTTTAAATACTCTATCAGGGAGGTAGGAACGGAGGATGAGGAAATAAAAAAATAAATTTTAAATGTACAAAATTGTGTGGGAGAAACGAGGTATAACACATATACTTTCATGGTTAGAACTTAAAATCAAATAAAATCAATAAAAATATTTCTTCCAATTAAAAATTATTACCAAATCATAACGTTGATCCTTTGCTTTTTGATATTGTATGTAAAAATATAATCCATAGGCCTTTAGTTGCAAGCACAGATAACGCAGTCCGTTCCCCGCAAGAATATCTAAATAGTCCACCTGGATTACCAAATCATATACTAAAATTAAAAATTAGGTGTCAAATAATGCTTTATGCAATCTTCAATAACCTAATCTGTGCAATTTTAACCAGGTTAAAATTTACCGTAAGGAAAATATCATTGAAGAAATAATGTTTAATGGTAAACTTTAAAATAAGATTTCTATCGATAAACATATAAAACTCTAATAATTAGTTAAAAAAACCTGTACCACTTACAACCCATGAAGGGTCTCGGGTTCAGTACTTAGGTAAGGTTGTACCGTTTCTGAGCCAGCGGTTGTGAAAGGAGGTGGTTTGGCCATAATTCACGCTCAACCGCCAGGTTTTCCCCCAATTAAGGGTACCCACTTTTTAGGAGGCTGGGTGTGCCCCAGGAAGGACTCCCGAACTCGAATTCGATCCATGGCCGAAATAACAGAAAATAAATTTTTGGCCTTCAGTCGGACTCGAACTCGGGCCCAGGAGCATGGTAGTCAAGTGCCTTACACACTGAGCGACCGCGTCTCGTAATTATTAGTTAAAATTATCTTAATTTCTTTACTTATGAGAGCGGGTGAAACCGCTGTAAAATGGGAAATACGTTATTACAGTAAATACGTTATAACTATTAATCATTAACTTGTCATTGTTCTCTAAAGATACATCATTGCTATAATTAAATTTCCAATTAACAAGTTCATGCTTCAGGTAATTGCAATTATCTCTTATTAGGATTTCAGTTTAATGAGTTCTATTATCGTCGGTGTAGAACATCAATATAAAATAATGTTATAGTCAATCACTTCTACAAAGTTCACGTTTTTTTTTTTACTGGTGATACTGATAAACGGATAAATAAATCAGTGATGTGTCGGTAACAAAATGTTGCGATTTTAGATACCGATACCGATACCAAGAAATCGATTCTCAATTCTCAATTCCGATAACTTCAACTAAAAATAAATTCTTATTTCAAAAACTAGTCCAACAAGGTGCTAAAAAAATAAATTTAGATATCTGTACATGTTCCAGATATCTAAATTTATTTGATTAGCTATAATAATTCTTGAATTTTTTAAAATTTACAACTGTATATACAATATAAATATATTATACATCAAGTAAATATGATGATAATGATAAAAACGACACTCCACTTGTTTTTAAAGTAACTACCCATTGGTAGCACTTATAAAGGTTCTATATAATGAGGTACTATATTAGAAGGTCTCGAGGCCATCTTCGTTTCAGGCGCCTCGGAGGGTTATTTGGAATGGAATGAGAAGCAAGTTGTGATACTAATGGATTTGAATGGTAGTGGAGTTTGCTATGAAAGGATACCTATTGGTTTGAGCTAAGTCAGAAACGTAAGGTATATTAAGATCTTTGTGGATAAGTTTGTTTGTTATGAAGTTAGGAGTATTTAGAAGTTTTCGAAGGATTTTGGATAGTAAGGATTGGATACGAGATGATGTGGATGGTTTAGTGTAGCCCCAAAGCTCAACTCCGTACGTCCAAATAGGTCTAATTACAGTCATGTGAATGAGTCTTTTGTAATTAATTGGAAGGTTTGGACGTTTGTCTAGTAAATGTTGAAGTAGTCGAAAACGACGGGCAGTTTCTGGTCGTTTTTGTCTTGTATGTGGATTCCAAGACAATACGTTTGTCCAAGTCGAGTCCTAGGTAGCGAGCGGATCTGTTCAACGGGGATTAGTGGGACATCATTAAAGGATACTGCAGGACAGGAAGTCGTAGGTTTACGACGGAGGGTAAAGGTTATTTGGTGGGATTTATTTGGATTTATTTTAATTCTTCATTTTTGACACTATTCTTGAAGGTTTATGATATGGGAATGGAGTGTTTGGGAGGCAATGAAGGGATCATTATTTATTGATAACACACATGTGTCATCAGCATACGTGGTGAGGATAATTCTTGAAATAAATTAGTAAATATTAAGTAGCATTTATTATCTACAACATATAATATTTGTTATTAATTATAAATCAGACAATGTCGAATAATATAATATAATTAAGAATTCTTATTTACAAAGATAAATATTCCAAGGTTTCAATACTTGATTAAGGTATTGTTATTAAAACACTTTCACAAAACATTGTAAATGCATCCATGATTATCTGTATTTGATTTAGTTCAGTATTAGAATCGAAAACCAGATCGTAAATCTTAGAAAAAAAAATCTTTATCCTATGATAAAAAAAGAATCCTCTTAGGATAAAAAAAAAATCTATAATGAAATTGTACTATTTTCTGGCTGCTTTTGTTTATTTGTTTTAACATTGTAATCTTATTTCTTCATTTTTCAAAAGTAAATACACATCTCCAACAAACTGGAATTTATCGTGCATTAGCAAGGGTTTGATTTTTATTCTGTACAAAAGAGGTTTGGTAATTAGGAGAAGAATTAATGTATTATAATAACATAAGTAAACATCACAAAACTATTACCAACGCCAACTCCGTTCCTATCGATCAATTCTTAAGAATCGACTTTGGATCATCGATTCTCAATATTAATTAAGAAATAATATAAATAAACAATCGATGCAACCAAGAATCGACATTTGGAATCGACACATGCCTATTTTGAAATGCATGTGATGTAGTAATGTTGATCTTAAATCAAACTCAAAATTCTAATTCTCTCATTACAATTGGAAAAACTTTAAGTGAGATAAGAGATAAGATAAATAAAAAGAACTTTTATACATATTTCCACTATTTATATTAATCTAATACAATATTCATTGTATTAATCTAATGCTCGAATTAAAAGTTTAGATGTATATAGTAATGTCTTACCATTTTAAATTTTTTCTTTCAAGTTTAATGTTTAAATGTTTAATTAGTGTTAAATAATATATTTTAATCGTATAGTTGATATCATATCCATTAACAATTCGTTTGTACTATAAACATTTTATTAATTGAATTGTGAATATTTTCTATTTCCCTCACTTTCATGATTTCTACCATTACACTCTGTGAAGGGATTTTTCGCTAGTACCATTAGTAGACTATTATAAAAATGTTTAAGAAGAAAAATATTTTTTTTTAATATATCTCTTGTCTAATGGAATCACAATAACGAAATTCCGACAAAATGATATACCCATACCCATAAAAAATGTCATAGGAACTAAATAAACCTTTTTATCGTGATGGCAATGAGACACTGCCAATTTAATACAAGGAACAGTTGTTTCTAATATCGTAACAGTTGGTAAGACTGTGATTAAGCTTTGGAAACTTGATGGAGAAGACGGAACCAGAAATGGCGGAACTGTTTCATAAAGTCAAGGCCTCCTCGATGACCTTCACCTGTCCCAGCCATCTCAAGTGCTCCACCAGTATCCCCCTACAGTATGTATTTGTCACTTCCTTTATTGAGTATACTAAAACATTTTAGTTCATACATATACATTAATAGAGTCTTAACGAATTAACATTGATTATGCATATCTCAGAGATCAGAGATGACCGATGCCAAGAAATCGATTCTCGATATCGAGTTTAAAAATAGATTGCTACTTCAAAACATAATCCAAACATAAGCTAAAAAACAAAAACCAATCAATTAGAAAAACAATATCAATGCAAGAAATAAATTAGTAAACCTGTAGTGAGATATATTATCTGTAACGTATAAAACATGTTATAAATTATGATTCAGAGTATTTACAATAATATAATTCAATTCACAATTTCTTATTTACGAAGATAACCATTCAAAGGTTTCATTTATTGAATAAGGAATTGAAGAAATGTTACTGAACATTGTAGAAGCACTGGATTTGTTTTAATTGAGTATTAATTAGGGTTCGAAACCTCTTCATTCTAGCTCAAATCGTCCCTTAAAAATAACAATTTTTTTTAGTAAAAAAAATAATGGTATTATTGTTTAATAATATAAGGAAATATTTCCTTTAATAGAGATAGTAATTTAAATTCTTCATTATAATTATAAGTTTTGACTCTTTATATATTATATATTTGAATTCACAAATCTGTACTCTGAAAAATAAATATTAACAAATAATAGATAAGGCTTAGCGAACCCGATGGTTCGATACCGAATCCATAAGCCAATGACCATCACCTTCCTCCTGGGGTTGGGCGATAGTCGATAGTTACCATCGATATATCGATAGGTCATGCCTTTAGATAGATTAGATAGAGCCTTTAGATAGATCTTTTTTACACTCAAGTTTTGAAACTCTCGTAATTATGCTGATCTATCTCTGTCCAGTGTCGAATTCTTTTGAAATTTAATTCGGAATTCCTAGAACTCAAGGGTTCTCTCAAAGATAAGCCAAAGGAAAGAAGAAATGCTAGTTTTTCTTTCGGTAAATATGAGGCTCAAGTTCTCAACCGATAGTATCGGCCTATCGATTGTGCTAACTATCGACTATCGCTTAACCCTACTTGCACCGACCCACCCCAAAAAGATTAGCCCTGATTCAATCCTCCCATCTACTGTTTACCCATATGACGTTTACCACCTATTATCGGAACAATATTTCCCGGAGAAGCACTCGCAGTTTCGCCTTGTGGAGTCTTCTAAATTCTGTCTATCCTTCTTTAGGCGAATATTCTACGAAGTACTTTATTTTGGAAAACTTTAAGGCGTTTCACATCCATAGAAAACTGTTAAAAGTATAACAGTGTCATTTATTCATATAATTTCCTTATTTGAAAGTTAAACGAACTGTATAGTTTTGCAAAAGAGAAACAACAAGCATTACCGGTTTTTAATTTTGCCTTTCATCTCCTCTTGAATTCCATTATCCTTTATATTTTAGGCCATATAAATACTATTTTTAAGATATTTAAACTGCTCTAGGTATACAAATTTAATCCCTCAAAATATAAATATCACCGAAATGTTCACCGTTTCTACTACTAACCATATGTTTTGTTTTATTACTAGACCAGTTTTGTTTCTAGCTATTAAGATCGTTGTGTTTAATTTAATAGTTTCCCCATCTTTACCCAACAGTACCAAATCATCAGCGTAACCAAAAACCAGTATTTTATCACCATTTCTAGCCTATTTACCTTATACATATCATCTTAATATTAAATAAACTAACAAGGGGGAGGACACACTCAGTCTCTCACGGATCTTGTTGGCAATTTTTTTGGAGGTTCCTGGTCAAAAAATATTAGACACGTATTTTGCCGTTCCGACCAATGGGCCCTAGAAGCCGAGAAAAAAAAATAAAATAGCATTAAAATAATTTATTTTATATCTCGGATTTAAAAAATGATATCGACATAATTCTTGCACCAAGATGTTTAGTTTTGATTGCGGATTTGAGGAAAAATACAGCCACTCCATATATTTTGGTTTAGGCTAATTAAATTCTAAAAAAATGATTAGATTTTCAAGCAAACTACCTCTATAGATTTTTTCACACAAAAGTTGACGTCAGATTCTAATTTAGCATCCTAAAGAACATTGAAAAACGCTTATTCAACAAAATCAAAAAATATCATTTTTTTCACGCTCTTCGAGGAAAATGAAATTTTTAAACTGATTATTGGTTACATACCTTTAAATCGCCATTACTTTGTCACACGATTCACTGGTGTCGCTGAAAATAGAAGTGCCTCAGCTTTCTTTTGATGTATATAAATGTGAAATTCGATGAACATAAACCTATTAAAAAAATTGGAAAATCCGAAAAACATTTTGATTTTTAACTTGAGTTTGAAACCAGATAGGATGATGAAACCAAAGACATGTCAAGCGTATTACCACCCTATATTTCGTGTAAAAAAATAAAGTTGATACGTTTAACTTTCTAAACGTAGTTTTTTTTAAATCAAAATAAGAATAGAGTTTTTCCATTCTTCGTACGTTTTTTGTTTTTCCTAAAGAGGAAATAAAATAAGCAATAATATATATTAAAACATATTATCGGTTTAAATTACAGATTACACTTATATTTACAAACTCCTTTCTTCTATTTGTTAGGAAATAATACAAAACTGACGAGTCTTGAAAGCACAACGATGCTGACCATATCCTTCCCCAAACGGCGTTAAGAAAAAATTACTATGACAGATCCTTTATGCTGAGATGGCTTGTGTTTGCAGTAACGTTCACTGAAACTGAGGAAATAACGAAACGATGTTTACCCGCGATAGTGTGCAACCCCATCCTTTCACTTCTCAACGTTTAACAAAGCTCCGGGCCTGATTTCGTCATATTTAGATATTATATAATCATATATTACTACGAATATTTTCATACCTCTATGCAATTCATTTTATACCTCTATGTAAAATAAGTAACGTTCTAAATTTTTTTTTTTTTTTTAAAACAGATTTATTATTTTAATTAGTCCCGATGAGAAAATAGGCACACAGAAGAGTATTTATAGACATTAAATTATGTGTTATTTTATTTTTTAATATGCCATTTTTTTTTTACATTTACCACTAAATGAGGCGTCCAAATGCAAAACGTAGCAAAACCAGATTTCTAAATTTTTCACCAGAAGCCAAAAACCATATCAATATGATGTCCAATTGATATGAATGTAATTTTTCTTGTATAATTAACAGAAAAACAGATGGTTTTAGTTGGGCATGCGTAATAAGGGCTCCTGTTGACCAGTTTTTTGAAAAATTGGTTTTTCTTCTGCACTTTCTACGTTTTGCATCAATTTTGGGGACTTACTGCGTTTTGCAACAGTTTGAGACGCTCCTTTTTGATAATGAAATAATAAATGTACTGACAAGGGGAGGACACACTCAGTCTCTCACGGATCTTGTTGGCAATTTTTTTGGAGGTTCCTGGTCAAAAAATATTAGACACGTATTTTGCCGTTCCGACCAATGGGCCCTAGAAGCCGAGAAAAAAAATAAAATAGCATTAAACTATTTTATTTTTTATCTCGAGTTTAAAAAA